>OW386286.2:177597619-178147619 GCA_936432065.2 Rutpela maculata
AGTCTTAAGGAAGAAGCAAAAATCTACAAATAGACGTCCAGAGAATGTGGGATGCGAGTGCAAAAGTTGTTCCAGTAGTTGTTCGAGCGCTTGCAACTGTAAAGAAAAGGACTCGATAAGAATTTGCAACTCTTTCCATATGACATAAAAGCATATATGAGGTGCAAAATATCGCACTTCTGGAAACAGCACATTTTTAAGAAGTACTTCTCGGAGACGGAAGTTTTTGTATTGGCGTGTCAGAGTATACCGGAGTGTTATTCGAATCGAAAGCAACAACATGAAGGGCCAAGACAAGCCAGACATAGTACTTCTGGATTGAATTGAGAAGATAATGTATGTTATTGATTTCTCTTGTTCAGCAGAAAGAAATTCATCGGAAACAAGATAAATACAGAAACTTAAGGTTTGGTAATTAAATTGATGGTCTTGATAATTGGAAGTCTTGGAGGTATCAGACCGTCTTTTTTTAAGGAACTCAACACCATTCCTGTTTGTAGAGCGACCTCCACACTGCTGGTGTCAAAATGCAAAAGACACTGGGTTCACTTTGAGTTGTGAGGTCGCACGAAGTTGAGTTTTAAGAATCGCGCTGAACCACTGTCTCATATCGCTATTGTTTGGCATGAAATTGGAAGGCTAAAATGCCCCTACTATTCCGGGCTGGTTATCTTAAAAGGATGATTGATTGATGAAGATAATCTTATTATTTCTTATATAAAGTATTAAAAATATATATCGAGAACAGAGTGATAAACATCTTTAAATAACACCGGCACATAAAAAAGTCAAGAACTTGAAATAAAACCTATCAGAATGTATGTATTTTTCTGTGCTGAATCCGAACCTGATCATCAGATTTCGCCTATGGTATCGGAATTTTTTTCTACATTCGATGTCAAAAGTTCCCAGTTTTCAAGAAAAACGTTCGACTTTCATTGAATGTAGAAAAAAATTCCGATGACATAAGCCAAATCTGATGACATTCGGATTCAGCGCACAAAAATACATACATTTTGACAGGTTTTTTTTCAGGTTCACGACTTTTTTTTTGTGTGCCGGTGTAATTATACGTAACAACAAAATTCATGGTTCATCACGGCATAGCCATATGGCCGGCTGAAAATGTATATTATAAACTAAATTCTCTAATTTACCTTACCATTCATAAGCCGCTTCAGCCACAATATACTGCTGTGGCCAAAATAATTTAAAGGCAATTGTAAAAACATGCAACTTTTGATTTTAAAACGCCGTGCACCTGCCGTTTAATGTACAGCTAGCTGGCCACACACACTAACCAACCAAAAATGCACTTCAGCCTTGCAAGTTCCTTAACCTCTTACCTAATTTGCAAAGCGTAAAGTATTGAGAGTTATAATAGTCGGTCTACCAAATGGACGATGTAGACATAAGAGACACCAAGCTTTGTTTTAGTAGAAACTAAATAGACTTTTAATTGCTATATTAATTAGTTTATAACAGATGTCTGATTTGCAAAGACTAATGACAAAATACCATTTTGAAATCATTTATTGCCAAATATTAACATTATAGATATATTCTGTCTATCTGAATACTGTAAACAGTGAAATTGAAAGTTAATTCATGTGTTATTGTTATTAGATTAGACAAGCTATCAAATATTGTAATGTATACACAATTTGAACAAACAATTAGGCAATCTTTTGGTGTCTTCTTTTTATCACTTAATTAATGAATTCAAATAATTTCTAGGACCCTTCTTTTTATTTCACACCGCTAGATGTGTGCTGTATTTTTGCTCAGTGCGCCAAGGCTCTGTTTTGCCGTTAAAATTAATTTTAATCGATTAATTCTGCAAGAAATCGATTTTACTTATTGCTTTTTGGAAAGGAGATAGTCTATTCTAAAAAGTGGTACCATTTTTTAGTTTTGGACGTTTATTGAGTTTATTGAGTTTGACGGCATTTTTCTACTCTCAGGGTTTTTTTTAACACTTAAGAGACGACCTAGAACCGGATGCACTTTATCTGATATCAGTTACTTCTATTAATTTATAATCGCTTTTATAGAATCCTCTTGTTAGCTTAGATGTCCTGAAAACAGACTTGAGGATCCTTATGTAGGTTCTATACATTCAGTTGTGGACCCAAAGCTCCGAATCGCCCGATAAGTTAAACTTGAATATAATTTATTTGCTAAAAGTTCAATGGATTAGAACCATCAGATCCGAATACCAAACATAACAAGGATGGACACATCTTATTGAGGATGTTTGATCATAGCTATATGCAGTAGGAGAGTTAGGGTATCATTCGACTGACACAAAAAGATTTGAATAATTTAGAAAATATTTTTATCAATTCTGATTTTGGGGCTGAAAGGATTTGGTACTGACTAATAATATCTATCATGAAAAAAACTGGTTCGCTTGTCGCTAGCTTAATAAGTTCCTATTGACGACATATTCGTCAGAACCGAACGCTTTTAAATATTTTTGTGGAAATGTGATTTATGTGAGGCTTTGCAGCTTCTTGCAACACGTACTGACGGCATATAATTTAATAAGGATAACGCGACTTAGCTCCGCTTTCGAATTATCCTTTGAGAATATCCGTATACTTACCCATTTAATGTTGCTTTTCTCTAATTTCAATAATTTTAGTAACAATCAATAACTGGTCATCCGACATGAAATAAATTTTGAATAATCGCCATCCTGCTTCTTGTCGGATGAATATAACTCTTAATAATATTGAAAACCGTCCTTTGCAAAAATAGCATTTTTTTTTTCATAAAACATCAGTTATAAGGGTATTTTCTAATCGAACATTTATTTTTGATAAAATCAGTTTTTTATTGCGGTTCCGAAATCAAGTCAAATTTCAATGCACTTTCCTTTATTGCTAGCTTCTTAACTAATTCTAAAAATTATTAGATTATATGCTATTACATAAAAAAAACCACTGCCCAAGGAATCACTACTTCCACATCCAGATTTTCTATCCAAGTCAGTCACAAAGAAAAAATGTTGGTCTATATTTGTACTCCGCTATGTGGCTATAATTGTTTATGGAACTTTAATAATACAATATTTGAAATCGTCTAACCCAAAAACCCATAAAACGATATGCCACATAGGTAGTGGGGGTGGATGAAAAAAAAAATTAAGACCTTTGGTTCTTGTACACCCACTAAATCACAATTTTATTTTTCACCCCCTTTAATAATGGGGTGGGGGAGGCTAATGCCAAACAATTTTTTGACACCTTAGCTTCTATTATGTATTCTAAATACCAATTTTTTGGACTGTTACTTGCTTGATTTACCTATTTACCTTCATTTAACCCAATTTACCTCCCAACACTTCAACGGATTAAGCCATTAAGATCAAAATGTAAACTAGTTCCAGATCTCGTTATAATACATGTACCAAATTTCAAGTCAATATCTTAAACGGGTTCCAGAGTAATCTTGCGGACAAAAAAAGTTACAGCTAGATAGACAGACATAATTTTTTTTGCTCAAACTTAAAATCTCGGCGTTTCATAATGTTTTAAGCCTATTTGAACAACAGAAATTTTCAATTTTTTTTTTGCGTTACTGTACTTCTACTGGATGTGGAAGTAATCAGGGAAATAATTTCATTCGCAATTGGTCGACTATAATTATAATAATAATAACTAGTTAATATTATTAAATCTTCTTATCTCCTTATTCACGTCTTGCCAGACGTTTTGTGATCCGAGAACTATTCTAGTTGATGTCTATATGTTCTATAGCATCTCACCATATCTAATATTAAATAGTTGCTCAATGCATAGTTTCTCTGAAAATTTTAAATTTGTTTTTATTTTCAGGTAAGTCATTCTAACTACGGTCCTGATTGATCCCTCTATAAATATTCGGTGAGTAATATAGTACACTACTGTGGTAACCTAGCCTAAACAAATCTAGCTTTTATAAACAATAATTATTAAACAAACAAAATATTACAATTTCTGTTGTAAAATAAAGTTTATTCAATAATCATCTTTCAAATGGAACCAATAGCTTCTTTTATGGCCACTTGAATCTGATAGAAAGTATGGAAAAAAACAAAATTGCACAACCCGCTCGGTCAGTGTGCCAGCACTCGGTATTGCCGATAAAAGTCATTTTGAGTGGGTTAATTCTGCAACTAATCGATTTTAATTATAGCTTTTTGAAAAGGGAAGATTCTACTCTAAAAAATGATATAACTATTTTTACATTAATTTGAACTTTTATCAAGGTCTAAAATTGCTTTTAAAATTGCTCCAAAATATGCTTTTAGAGAATATTTACTAGTGAAGTATTTTGTCGAACTTATCTATACATTTTAAATATATAAGGAATAAAAAACAGACTGCAACCAACAGCTATTCTCCGGACTAATGCCCCGCTGAGCGCTGAATTACGAATTACAAGCCTGGCCGCGTTAAGTGCAATAACTATGTATTGCTACAAAACGCTAAAGTTTCGATTGCAACACCACCAGAAAGACTTATCCCTGCTCAAAGAAGCTCTCGAGCCAGCCACTCCACAGCACTCGCAGACTGCAGTTTCGAGTTATAGGCTCTCATCACTGCAAGGTAGGTCTGGCATGGCTGGAACGAGGCCCCTGTTCACTCCGGTAAATGACGACATTTATAAAACTACGACATAGACGACCAAAAATGGCAGGCTCTATCTAGCGTCTGATCTCCATTGCAATTGAAGCAGCAGTAGCCCTGACATGGGCACAGTTAGTAGTATGCTTTTAGAAGCCAGAATATTTACTAGCATACCTACTAACTGTGCCCATGTCAGGGCTACTGCTTCTTAGATTGCAGTGGAGATCAGACGCTAGATGGAGCTTGCCATTTTAGTTGCATGTCGTGGTTTTATAAATCTTGTCATGTACCAAGAGTGATCAAGGGCCTCGTTTCAGCCATCCCAGACCTACCTTGCACTAACGAAAGCCAATAGCTCGAAACTGCGGTGTGGAGTGGCTGGCACGAGAGCTCCTTTAAGTAGGAATAAGTCTTTCGGCTGGTGTCTGTTGCAATCGAAACTTTAGCATTTTGTGACAATACATAGTTAATGCACTTAAAGCGGTCAGGCTTGTAAATCGTGATTCTGCGCTCGGCGGGGCATTAGCCCAGTGAATAGCTGTTGGTTGCAGTCTGGTTTTTTATTCCTTATATATTTAAGAAAACGTATACAGGAGTTCGACAAAATATTTCACTAGTAAAAAAAATACTGAAATTGCTGTTTAAAATTGAAATACGTCTCCGTCATTTGTCAAAAAAAAATTGTTGAGGCTTATAAAAAAGTTAATATAATTTCAAGATTACAGAATATTATTTAGGTATTATGCAAATCACAACTTACACACTTTTTATTTATTATGAAAATACCTACTTTCTGTATATACAGGAAGTAGATAATTTCATATTAAATAAAAAAGTGTGAATGATTAAATTTGAATAAATGAAGTATTTTCAGTATATTTTTTTTTCTTTAAAATGCTAAGAATCCTATCATGTAATTCAATACTTCGTCAGTATTAGCTAGAAGGGTAGTTGTTTTGATTGATTCTCCAATAATGAGTGTTTTAAAGTATTTACCTGACTAGTATATTAGCGTGCCCAGATTAGGGCAACAATATACAGAAAGTAGGTATTTTCATAATAAATAAAAAGTGTGTAAGTTGTGATTTGCATAATACCTAAACAATATTCTCTAATCACGATAAAAGCAAATAAATAAAAAATAATTAATTGTATTAATATAATTTCTTTAAGTATACTATTACAGTTTAACGATCACAGACGGATTTTATTTTTCATCATTAATTTTTTGAATACATGTGTTTGAAATTTGATATAAAATATTTATTTTATTAAGACTCGTTCAATTTTACATGATTTTAGTTTTAAATTCGGCCTTTTTGGAGCCGCTATTCTATTTATCAATTTAATTCTTTAAACACAAGATTGTTAATGGGTGACCTCGAGAACTTCTAGGTGATTATAATATTTTCAAGTCAAAATAATCTAGTTATAACATTTTCAATATAATTTTTCATACCAAAACAAATTTTTAAAAATTACCTGTTAAAAAACGCGATGGAAAACTTCATTATGATTATAGAAAGCCATTAAAAAAGTTTTTAAGCAGATCTATTCAAGTCAAGTCCAATCGATTTCCTAATAATTTACTTTTTTCGTTTGCATCAGAAGGAGAATTTTCCCCACAATTAGTGCAAAATATGAACTCTTGTGTTACAAAAAAAAATCAAATTTCGACAAAATTTAAAAAAGACTAATTTCGTTGTCATCCTTTATTATACTAATAGGCCGGCCTCCTTCATAAAAATTTCAAAAATTTAGAAATAATTCATATAAATTCAATTAAATTGGTTCATTCGGTTGTCATTGAGAAATCCTTAGTTTATCTCAGTTAAACGAGGTCCAAAGCCCCTCTCCGGGGGGGGGGGGGGGCAACATCGCGAGAATTGATTTTCAGTTCGTATACAATTTTATCACCCGGTACATATTTTTACCCGTCCAAAGTTGAGCTAAGTTGCGCGGCCTTCAAATTTTCCAAGTTTCGTCCATGAAATTAAGTTTAAACAATAATCAAAAATGGGCCTGGAAACTATAAAAGTATAAATTAATGTTCATTTAAAAAGGTCAGGATTGATTTTTTTATAAGTAGACAAGAGTTTATTAATGACCTTGTTTTATTTAATCAAGTCGTCTCTTCCGCGTTACATGATGTTCTGCACGTGATCTATTTGAAGTTGTCGGTTGTGTATGTGTATTTCCGGTGTTGTCTTCAACTTCTGGTCCCTCAGTATTTACAGTTCCATTACTAGTATCATCATTATCATCTTCACCACCATCATCATCAAAATCATTATTAAAATGTTCAATTTCAATTGGCTCATCATAGTCAAGCGAGTCCTCATCTTCAACAGTAATATTAGTACGCCATTCTCGACAACTTCCGCAAACTATTGAACAGTAAAGTCCTGCTTTCCGATAACTACAAGCATTTTGACAGTCTTCTGTGCATTTGTAGGAAATTGGAGTAAAAGCTATTGTGGAGCAAGATCATTTGATGTTGTTGCAGGTGTCAAAACCTAGGGACTGGTTTTACAACCACATTACAGTGGATTTTTGAAGTTATCACACCATTCTTCAATCTGGAAATGGATTCGCAAGCAATGTCGATATGCTGCTGATTCAGTTGACGGCAGTGATGCGAGATCGCAAAGTTTCGTCTTCAGAGATTTTGAAAACATTTCTGACAAGCTATCATTAAGGGAAGTGTTATCGGATGTCAGTCCAAAAACAAGTTTCAGGAAAGATATTCCTGCTGCAGAGATTAAGACTGGCGAAGCGTTTAGATTCTTAAAAATTTTAACAATTTCTTACATTGTTACATTTTTCAAGCACTTTAATATTTTTTTACCTTTTATAAAAAAGGCTGAAATCGTATTGCAACCACTGAAGCTATGTTCTGCAATTGTTGAACATTTAAAACTAAATGCTTTATTAAATTATACATTGAATACATTTTTTTTTTTTAACTTTGCCTTACCAGACACTTTATAAAATATACATTACATTCCGATTTAGTAATAAATAATAAATTCACATCTTCACCAACTACAATCAATTGCGGTTTTTATAATAATTAAAAGGGAGAAGGAGATTAACAAAACCAGCTAGCTAGCTAGCTAGTAAGCCAGCACTTTCTCCTTGAATTGGTTCTCAACGCCAAGGATTTTTAATCGGTTCTCGTAAATTCTTGGCGTTGAGAAGGAGGTTAACAGAACCAACTAGTTAGCTAGCTGGTAAGCTAGCACTTTCTCCTTCAATCTGGTTTTCAACGACAAGGATTTTTAATCGGTTCTCATATAGTTCATGCAACTTTGAAAATTTAAAGTAGAAGGTCCCATCTTCCATACAGTTCTCTATATAAGTATAAAGCTCCACAAGTGCTGTAGCTTTTATCTGACTTTCCTCTGCAGATACTCCCACAAAATTCTGCTCTAGTTTCCTTAGATGAGACCGGTAGCGATTTCTCAGTGCTGTATAACATTGCAGATGATATTTGGCGTCAAGGGAAATGAGATCACCACCTTCTAATACTACCAACAACTGGGTTTCTTGCAGTTCTGTTGCCATTTTTTGTATGCTTGTATCAGCTGTTTATGTCCGAAATTCGTGAAGGAGTCCATCGTTTCCATGACATAACAAACACGCCATTTTGTCACTGGCTTCACGCCGGGATCATTTCTCCACAGTTGTGCTGCCACCTGAAGTATTTCCCCGCTTTTTAGCTATATCCAACTTCAAATTTCTGAACTTAACGTAACAAGATTTGTGCCATGCACCATGGTTTTAGACCCGTTCATCCGCACTCATGTCGCTTCCAAAATTTAGTTTCACTGGCAATGACTCCAAGCTTCTAAACTCATTGATATTGTTCAAGGAAGACCGGTATGGTGTTGTCTTGTCTTCGATTCCATGTGCATTGAGTGGACATTTTAGATTTTCTGAAGTTGTTTTCTGACAGATCATGCACTTGTTCCAATCCACCTTGTATTACAATTCAATCTGAAACAAAATTTAAAAAAACCATATTAGAAAATGTGGACAAAACAGTTCATCGGTGAATAGTAGGGATTGCATTACCGGTTAACCGGTTAACCGGTTAATCGGTAAACAGGACAAAAAACACATGACGATAATTACCGGTTATTTTAATTTTTTACCGGTTATTTCGGTAAATTCTGAACTTACGATGTGTCACGTATTCAACGTTTCTATTTATGTCAGTGACTAGTATTCACTAAATATAGAGTGACTGTCCCAACACTTTTAACAATAAATAAATAATATTATAGCAAGGGCATTTTCAGTTGGTGGTATTCTATGTACAAATATCAGACGACTAACAGATACAGCTTTGAAAAACTAGCCCTTTTAATAGGCTATTTTTAAAAAATATTGTATTTTTAGATATTTAGTATTCAGTAAATGCCCTATTTGAGTTTATGTTTGTAATTTTTGTTATTTACAGAATAATTATTTATTTAAATTTATTTCATTTATATTTTTTCCTTTTGATAAAAAAACCTTTTGTTTGTTCATTATAATAATAATAATAATAATAATAATAATACATTTATTTTAGTCAAAGTAAAAATGGTACAAATTGAACTGTAGAGCTTTTCTTTCATTTGCCCAAATACAAATAACCTAAATCTAAGATTATAAACAGA
Source organism: Rutpela maculata (assembly GCA_936432065.2). Taxonomy (NCBI): domain Eukaryota; kingdom Metazoa; phylum Arthropoda; class Insecta; order Coleoptera; family Cerambycidae; genus Rutpela; species Rutpela maculata. The sequence continues at coordinate 177,606,903 of OW386286.2, forward strand.
TATTAATACATATAAATCTAAAATTTCAAGAAAAAAATAATTATTATTTTATTTGTTAATATTCAGTAATGCATTGTAATAATCTAACAAAGTTATATTTTATAATAATAATAACAATATTAACAACAGCAGTACGCAGACATGCGAGCAGACAAGGGGAACGGGCAGACCCCACGAAGCGAAGCAAAAAGGTTAAAAATAAATAAACTTATATCGGAAAAAGAAATATACGCGCATCCACAACGCAGCATCAAGTCTCCTGCTTCTGATCAGCCAAAATGTAATTTTTGACAACTTTAATAAAAAAAAATTTTGATGTATATTGTTTATATTAATTTGAAAGTTCATTCCAAAGATGAGATGCAAAATAGGTAAATGGTCTTTGAAAAATCGCAGTTTCATGCTGAGGCACCAAAAAATTTTGTATGTATCTTGTATTATGCAAGTGATCTCGTGAAATTAACTTATTTCTTAAGTGCTGAGGTTCGTCATTATGAATTATTCGCCAAATAAGTGTGACCATGTGTAAACGTTTGCGGTTTTCCATGTTTAATATGCTATGTTTATTTAGATGTGGTGATATAATATGTTGTCTATATGGGATACTGTAAATATAACGCATACATGAATTTTGAAGTTTTTGAATTTTCTTTTTTGCTGTCGCCGATAATAACTTTCCATATACAACATCACCATAATCAACTAAAGATAATACGAGTGATTCACAAAATTTTGATGTACACTTTCTAGATATGTCTTTCGCAAAATGTATAATTTTTTCAATCGACTGTAAGCGAATTTCAATTTGGAAAAAATATGTTTCACAAAACCTAATTATATTAATTATACGTATATAAAAATGTTTTTTGTTAAATTTAGATAATTTTGAACATGGAAAAAGACAATTGCTATTTTCGCCACCGTAATCATTCATTCTAAAAATTACCGGTAAATACCGGTTAACCGGTTATTTACATTTTTATTTACCGATTTACCGGTTATTAAAATTTCCGGTAAATTGCAATCCCTAGTGAATAGTATCTAATTGATACATACAATTAGTGAATAAATATATAGTGTGCTACATTTAAAAATTGTGTAGTTGCATTCCCTGACCCCAAATATGTATACTTAGACACCAAGTTTGTGGTCCTAAGTGATTTAGAAGCCGAGATATTGATAATATTCCTGTATTTCAAAATTGCCGCTATAAAATCCAAGTTGGCCGACGGAGAAGTTGGTTTCTACCCGTACCTAACTAGTACCTGGAAAAAATTTGGTGGTTTTGTCCGATGTGTCCACATTAACGCGAAATTCGACGTTAAGCTGCCCCACTAATATAATTGTCTGCACATATTTGGTATCACAATGAAGCTTGCATCATCACGAATCAGATTTCACCATAAAATAGCCTATCAATATACCCAATGGAAAGTTAGAAGGAAAACTTCCTGGAAACTTTCTGTTTTAAAAACTCCGAATGTTTCCAGGAAGTTTTTCTTCTAACTTTCCATTGGGAATATTGATAGCCTATTTTATGGTGAAATTTGATTCATTTTGATACCAAATAAGTGCATACAATTATATTATTTACATGACTTTTACAGACTTTTATCAAATATGGAAGGTTTCCTCGACCCATCTCTGGTTTTAATTATTTTTGCTCAAAAATACCTGGCGCCTGGTCTATAAATAAGGTCAAATAAGGTTTCTAACCTACTTTATTTTACGATAGCAAATTATAGATATCAAGAAGAACATAAAAGTCACCTGCTTTATATGGACTTGCTGCAATACGACTCAATAGTCCATAACGCAGAACAATACGCAGGTTTATTCGGAAACTTAACGGCTAATTATATCTTCATATAATTCTAAATTGGACATTAAACACGTAATGCATCTTTATCTTAACATCTTCCACAATAATAGCATTACATTTCATGGTAGATGATCCTCAAATTAATGGTTAAATGCAGCAAAGAAGATAACCCACAGTAATTTCAAAAGAAATTATAAAACAGGCAAGCAGCGCACACGGCTGCTTCTCTTACTGCCAGTGAAAAACTCGAAAAGCAAATTGATTAGTTACGCTCAGAACAATTAATTTTTTTTTAAACTTTTTACAAATTAATATAGTTATAATAGCTTTCTATTTATTTAATAAAATATTTTGTGGCCATGCGGTCATTTAAATTTTAACGAGTATAAACTAAAACCAACGAGATTCGCGGCTTCAATAAAAAAAGGAAAACAACGAAATTGCTCTGGGGAAATAAACAAAATAATATCGGTTTTTGTTTGTTACACAAAATGAATAATAATTTATTCAGAAGAAATGTGCATTAGTGTTACGTAATTATTTTCCAAATTTGACCAGTTTTTTTAAATACAAATTCAACGTGACAGTGCAATATAAACTTCAAAAAACATAACATTTTGGAACAATCAGGAATCCAAAAATAGTATGGAACAGAAAAAAATTGTCTCAGGATATATAAATCTATATTTGACAAATGTATCAGTAAGAAAGTCTTTATTGGTAAAAATTACTACCTATAGGTTTTATACAATGGTTTAGGCGAGTTTAAAATTTCTATGTGGAACTTGTGATATACCTAATACGCGATGGTCGTATGTGGTATGTATGATTAGATTAAAAAGTATAGAATTAAATGTAAAAAACTTTTTAGAAACAAGCTTTTATTATTATATAGATGTGCTAAAACGAAGAAAATAAAAAAAATAAAATTAATTGTCTTAAAAGCTTGTATTTTTTTTATTCACGCTTTTAAGACAATATATTTTTTTTATTTTCTTCGTTTTAGTACACCTAAATAATAATAAAAGTTTGTTTTTAAAAAGTTTTTTTACAATACAATACAATTATTTTATTTTATATTCACACTTCATAAAATAGTACCGAAACCTTCGCTGCACGCGTCCGTAGCGCTTTCGCCATTTCTTAGATTATTTTAGAATACATCGTCTGTCATTTCAATATATACATTTACGATTTAAGTCCAGCTTACCTTTTTTATTGTTCCCAACCCGAGATTTGCCTTCTTATATGCGTTAATATGTCGGGCGCTGCTTTTTGAGTATTACTATTTAATAGATTATTCAATACTACACTCGTATGTGACTACTTGCACAGTTCATTTTTTTTTTTCATTTTAGGACCTATCACACCGTATCCTTCATGCATTTTGCTGCAGTCTGTGTTTTATATAATCCATTCCATTGACCAGTTGTACTATGGACATACTATATCGACATTGTTAATCAGATCTTGTTTGTGCTTTATCTGAATAAAAATAATAATTAATAGCATATTGTCATTGCATCTGCTTGAGTCACTCAGTTAAGCTTCATTTATTCAACGGTCTTTCCTTTTTAGCTTCACAGTTGGCCGATTAAATATTATAAATAATTAATTTTATTCTTTTTTACACGTGTTTATTGTATTAAAATGTCTCATCTTATATGGACATGCTTTATATTATCAATTTAATATATATTAATTCTTTGTTTAGTTATTTTTTTATGTATCACGATTCAGAAGGAAGATTAAAGATACCACTGAGATTTGTTATATTTGTATAAACATACCTAGACATGGAATAATAAAAATATCTTAGTAGATTGGTTAATAAAATATTAATTATTTTCGAATTAAACTTCGAAGTTAATAGACCAGGCGTGAGATAATTTTAAGTTTATTTAGAATTTATAAAATCGACATTTTTTAAAAAAGTTACTTCTAACTCGACATTCAGTTCTACCCCTTCTCGAAAATCGAACTCTGAGATTCACCCAAAATTTTACTTATGGACATCATTCAATATGGTTAATAAACTTGTTTTCCAACGAAAATCCTTTACTTTGTGATAGAAATCTGAAAGTTGGTGCACAGAGTTGAGGTAATCAGTACTAAAATGTACTCCAAGTAATCAGTACATTTTTGCTTTAAGTATTTTACTGTAAGTACTTTTAAAATCTATGTACTGCTACTTGTACTCCCAGTACTTAGCCTAAAAAGTACTAAAAACCGCTGCCCAAGGAATCACTACTTCCACATTCAGATTTTCTATCCAAGTCACTCACAACGAAAAAATTTGTATGTGGAAATACTTAGTTGTTTATGGAACTTTAAGGGCCAGTTGTACGAACTAAGTTGAGCCAAGTTCAGCTTGATCCACGATCAAAATCCATGATTATTGTAACAATCGTAACGTTGGCTTTTGATCTTGGTTCAAGCTGAACTTCACTCAACTTAGTTCGTACAACTGGCCCTAATAATATAATATTTGAAATCCTCTACCCCAAAAACCCATAAAACGATACCCCCTATCGGTATTGGGGTGGGGGTGGATTAAGTAAAAAAATATTTTGAGGTTTCTGGTTCTTGTACATACACTAAATCAATTTTTTTTCATCCCCTTTAATAATGGGATGGGGGTGGCTAATGCCAAATTTTTTTTTGAGACTTTGGCTTCTCTTGTATATACTAAATACCAATTTTATGGACTCTTACCCGCTTGATTTACCTATTTACCCCAAATTTACCCCAATTTACCCCCCAACCCGGACGGAACAATATGAAAATATAATCTAGTTCTAGATCTCGTTAAACTACATATGTGTACCAAATTTCAAGTCAATATCTCAAACGGTTCCAGAGTAAACGTGCGCACAAAAAAAGTTACAGACCGACGCGACAGACAGAAATTTTTTTCGCTCAAATTTAAAATCTCGACGTTTCATGACATTCTAAGCATATTTGAACAATAAAAAATTTTTTAAATTTTTTTGTCGTTACTATACTTCCACTGGATGTGGAAGTAATACTTGTACTTATTTCTAAATGAGTAATACTTGTTACTTAAAAAACCGCTGCCCAAGGAATCACTACTTCCACATCCAGATTCTCTATCCAAGTCACTCACAACGAAAAAACTTTGTATGTGAAAATAATTGTTTATGGAACTTTAATAATATAATATTTGAAATCCTCTACCCCAAAAACCCATAAAACGATACCCCACATCGGTAGTGGGGTGGGGGGGTGGTGATAGAGGGGTGATAGTGGGGGGTGGATGAAGTAAAAAAATATTTTGAGGTTTCTGGTTCCTGTACATACACTAAATCACAATTTTTTTCATCCCCTTTAATAAGGGGGTGGGGGTGGTAATGGGGGTGGCTAATGTCAAAATTTTTTTTGAGACCTTAGCTTCTCTTGTATATACTAAATACCAATTTTATGGACTCTTACCTGCTTGATTGACCTATTTACCCCAAATTTACCCCAATTTACCCCCCAACCCTTCGACGGAACAAGATGAAAATATAATCTAGTTCTAGATCTCGATAAAGTACATATGTGTACCAAATTTCAAGTCAATATCTTAAACGGTTCCAGAGTAAACGTGCGCACAAAAAAAAGTTACAGACAGACAGACAGAAAATTTTTTTTCGCTCAAACTTAAAATCTCGACGTTTCATGACATTTTAAGTCTATTTGGACAATAAAAATTTTAAAAAAATTTTTTGTCGTTACTATACTTCCACTGGACGTGGAAGTAAAAGTACTCTTTCATATTCTCATATAAAGAGAGTACGCGAAGTATTTTCTTAACAGGGTGCATCACGGTTAGTGGCCTATTAGACGTTTTAGAAAACTAGAAATAATTTGAAGCTAAAAATTTATGGGGAGGGGTTTTCAGGGGTACTCTAATTAAAATAACGTCACGTATCTGTAAATTATAATAATTTTGTAAAAGAAATCACAGTAGATTCATTAAAGTTGCTTAGAGTTCATCAAGGATGGTTAAAATTATTTTTCTTTGAGTCACATTGTTTTTTTTTTGTATATTATTATTTCACATATTTTACTTTTAAGTTTTAAGATGCGACGTGATTCACGAAAGATTTTACCCCCCTCAACTTTGTTATTAGAAAAAATGGTAAAGTGCATAAAGTTTTCTCCTTCTCTATGCTGCGTCTGTTTATAGCTAAATGGCTTTTTGTTTGAAATGCTAAAGAGTAATATGCAGACTGCAGGTTTCTGTAGAAGCCAATTTTTGAAATTTGCATTGAAAACATGATTACTACTAACGACTAAATATTTTGCTGTGTAAAAAGGGAAGTACTTTAGCATAAGGCATTACTGGTACTGAATACCTAAAAAAGTCAGTACATTCAAAATACTCCAAGACAAAAAGTACTTAGAGTACTTCACGGAGTAATTACGTTGTACTGGTTACTTAAATTTTAAATTTCAAGTAAATTACTTAATACTTTAAGTATTTTTTCAAAGTTACTTAGTACTGGGAGTAAAAATAAAAATTTACACTACTTGTACTGACTACTGAGAGTACTTTTTAAAACTACTTGTCACAACTCTATTGGTGCAAACATTTGTGTTAATAATATTAATAATATCAAATCAAAGTCCCAAATGGTGTACATTATGAAACAGATAGAGATCTATCTCCGTAATGGTTGATTTTTTTCATTTCTATTCAGATTTTCATCCTGAAAAAAATGACTTTTTTGAGAAAAATAAATAATAAGCGAGATACATGCAAATTACTAAATTCAACAATTTCCTTCTTCCTCTTCGTCACAGAGGGCATACGTATTGTGACCCATCTGTTATTCTAGTTGGCCTCCCTTTGCTGTATGACACCATTTCACATTGAGCTGTCCAGAAACTTCGCAGCAAATGTCTCCACATCCACATCAATAAAGTATCAAGGCGCCGTCTGTCTGTCTCCCTAACGGTCCGTGTCTCAGAAGTATAAATAAATGGCGGAAACTAAGACGTTAATAAGTCTGATCTTTATGAGTTCCATGATATTATTGTTATGTCAAAATTTTGCTAAACTGGCAAGTTGTCGATCTTACCATCTGTATTCTTGGCATCTCATATTAGCAGTTGCCGGTGTTGTCTGCAAGTGTTCCGAGGTGGGGCCACCTTGTAGCAAAGAATACTTTTTATAGGATTTTTCAAACAGCAGAAAAGTAATCTATAAAAAATCAAAAAAGAAAATGTATCTACGAAAATATTAATTTAAAATATTTGCATCCTTTTGATAACTTTTGGTTATACTAGAAACTCTGAATAGAATTTATTTACATAAGTATATATTCAATCAAAAATTAAAATCTAATTGACCTATTTCACGCTAGAAAGTTTGGTAAAAAGTGTTATGGCGAAAACTAGATAGGCATCACTAAAAATAGTAAAAAGTCACATATTGACCAACTCGTCTAATTTCCAAACTTTGTAAAAATATAAATACAGGGTGTAATCAGTTTCATGTCTTAAAAAAAAACTGGTAGTAGGGACCGACTAGACAAACAAAAAACCTTTATGACTTTTTCCTCTAGGGGCACTGAAAAAACTGACCCAGGTCAACAATTTGAATATTAGGGTAGGAAACATTTGAGAACCACTGCCTTTCTGGGTCAATGGACGTGTAGTAGCTCCCAATTATACAACTTTTAAATTGTCTTAAAAAAGTGCAAAGATTACCGACCGACTCATTCTCGGCGGCTCGCGGTTCAAAGCAAAGAAGGGCGGCACCTTTGATGATCGCCTCAACCGAACCAATTATAAAAATGTAAATAATTCGTTATCTCTTTTTGCAGAACTGCAAAAGCAAATGATGGGCGTAGAAGTTAAATACAGCATTTCTTTTCATGTGTTTTTTAATTTGGAACAAAATATTATATTGGAGCTTTTATTGTTGTTTATAATTTATCAGATTTAAATGTGTTTTATTAACATTTGTAACCTAAATGAGTGTTCTGGGTTAAAAGCTTAAAAAATGAATAATTATTGCATGACATTGGGAAATAAAGAGTTAGACGTCTGAGATACGATAACAGAATTATGTGTGTTTTAAGTTAGGAAAAAATCTAATTTATTTAACGAATTGCCGATCAGGTATCGAAAACTAAAATTGTTCGATAAATCTAGAACTTACCAATAAAGTTGATTTACATAAATTGTTCGAAATGGCTTCCGTCTGCATCAATACACTTTTCGGCACGTCGAACTAAGGACATACGCACTCCATTCAACACATTTGGTAAATTAGGATAATTTTTTATGGTTTCTATGCACATTAAAATACCACACTAAACTATTAACTAACGTAATAAAGAAAATAAAAATAAAAACTTGGTCCTAAATCCAAAAAGCAACACAAAAAGAACGAACAAGTAGTGTCTGTACGTAATCAAGAATTTGACGACTTGAACGGTAAGTCAATAAAATGACGTGTGTACTTAACGAAGTGCCTACAGAAACTAAAATACCGCACCGCTAAAGACCTTACCTTACCTACTTTTGAAACGCCATACAAAAGTGTGATTATCAACTTGTGTCCTCGCCGACGCGCGGTCTCTAACAAAGGAGCGCGACACTTTGCGAAAGAGCCGTATTTACGTATTTGATGGTTAGAGGCGCCGACATACGCGAAAATAAAAGCCTATCCCAACATTCCAGCAGTTCTCAAACAATATTATTGAAAATTTTCGAAATTTTTGTTTAGTTTTTTTTTTTCTAAAGCAATAGGTTTTAGTCCTCACCAGTTTTTTTTAATGACGTGAAACTGAGTACACCCTGTATAATCATATCATTGTTTTCATTACCTTTAATATTAAGTCTACTTTGACTGATTAGAGATCATCTTCATTATTTTTATGGTTTACGATGTTTTATAAAATTTAAATTACATAGTTTATCATTTTATCAGAGCTGTCAGTTTAGAACATGGGTATTTCATTTTTACAAAGTTTGGAAATTAGACGGGTTGGTCAACTTAGTAGTAACGTTTTACTACTTTTACTAATGCCAAACTTTCTAATGAGAAATAGATTAATTGAAATACTTATCAGTTTTACTTCCACGTCCAGTGGAAGTATAGTAACGACAAAAAAATTTTTAAATATTTTTATTGTCCAAATAGGCTTAAAATGTCATGAAACGTCGAGATTTTAAGTTTGAGCGGAAAAAAAATTTCTGTCTGTCTGTAACTTTTTTTGTGCGCACGTTTACTCTGGAACCGTTTAAGATATTGACTTGAAATTTGGTACACATATGTACTTTAACGAGATCTAGAACTAGATTATATTTTCATCTTGTTCCGTCGAAGGGTTGGGGGATAAATTGGGGTAAATTTGGGGTAAATGGGTAAATCAAGCAGGTAAGAGTCCAGAAAATTGGTATTTAGTATATACAAGAGAAGCTAAGGTCTCAAAAAAATTTTTGGCATTAGCCACCCCCATTACCACCCCCACCTCCTCATTAAAGGGGATGAAAAAAAATTGTGATTTAGTGTATGTACAGGAACCAGAAACCCCAAAATATTTTTTTACTTCATCCACCCCCCACTACCACCCCCCTATCACCACCCCCACTCCACTACCGATGTGGGGTTTCGTTTTATGGGTTTTTGGGGTAGAGGATTTCAAATATTATATTATTAAAGTTCCATAAACAATTATTTTCATATAAGTTTTTTCGTTGAGTGACTTGGATAGAGAATCTGGATGTGGAAGTAGTGATTCCTTGGGCAGCGGTTTTTATCTTTGTAATTCTCTGACAACCCACATCTGGTTTTACTAAAGACAAAGAACTCTAAAATGAATTTATTTACAAAAACCTATCTCAAACTTTTAAATTCTGCAAGACTCACCTCGAAAATTAATGTCATTCTACCTCTTTCAATCGCGTAGACCTCGAAACGTTTTTCGCCATTGCTATGAGTCCCTCAGGATATAAAGCCACTGGCAAGACAGTCCAATCATGAAGGAATCAAAAAACTTTAAAAGTTTTTCATAAAAAATGAAATTTTGCATTATAGTTGTCAAATACTTGACAAACAAAATATTCACAGATAAGAATAAATAGAATTCATAGAGTATATAGAGTAGCTAGTCCTAAAAATTTTACTATTCAAGTTTTGTTTTCGACAAAAAAATGTTTTAAACAGAAATTTTTAGCTAATGTTAGCTGCAATTTGATTGTCCCAACAACATTTTTTCTTTACAAATAACCGGGATATGATGGATTATTGGTCCAATGACATGAAGACAAAAAATGTTTTAAACAGAAATTTTTAGCTAATGTTAGCTGCAATTTGATTGTCCTAACAACATTTTTTCTTTACAAATAACTGGGATATGATGGATTATTGATTGGTCCAATGACATGAAGAAAATATGGTCTGGTTTCTAATTATCTAATTGAAACATATATTTGTAAGTTCAGTGAAAAAAAAACATAATTTTAAACATGTTTTCTTTCTTGGTAATTTTCTCTAATACGAAAAATAAAGGAGCTAGATATGTATTTAAAGAAATTGAATTTAATAAAATCAGCCATTACGCAGACACATGATTTTGCCAGTTTGACATGATCCAAGATAGCCCACTTACCTCTGATCCAGGCCGTCCACCTCCCAGTTCTGAGATCTTAAAACAATACGTAACAATGTCCATAGGTCAAATTTGAGGTATATCTCAGGTAATACCCCCTCCCCTTAATTCTTGAATAATGCGACAACGGTTACTGCATATATTTTGCTTGTTTGTTAGTTTTATAACGAGTGGTCCCTGGAAACGGGAAGTTTTAAAAGTGTTCTTATTTTGTAACTATGTATAGCTGGCCATGGATTTATTTGTCATATTGTCTGTCATTATATGCCATTTGGTAATCATGGAACATTGGTCCGGTGAGCAGCGTGCTTTTGCAATAAAATCTTATTATAAAAATAACGACAGTGTAGTTGCTGTGCAGCGGCAATTTCGACTACACTTTGCGATTCCTCCTCACGGGAGAATTCCTTCCGCTCATGTCGTAAAATCGTGGATTTGTACATTTGAAGAAACAGGTACAGCCAATAAATCCAAACTTAAAGGACCCAATAGAAGTGTTAGAACCCCTGAAAACATTGAACGAGTCAGAGCATCTGTTGAACACAGTCCAAAACGTTCAGTTAGAAAACGAGCCCAGGCGTTGCGCTTAGGGCTTTATTACACTAGACCGCCAGGCGGCGCAACCGGCTGCGACACAGGTGACCCTGCTCGTCATTGGGCATTGATTGTTATGGAGCCTATTGGATTACAGGCAGCCGGTAGCGTCGCCACAAACTGGCGGCTGACCGGTTGCCGTGCCCCGCGACCACGTCGGCAGCCACGGGTGGCGGAGAGTCGTGGCGGGGTACTGTATCATACCGAGCCTATCACACTGGGCGGCCAGGCGGCGCAGCCAGTCCCGCTGTCAGCCAAGAACCGCTGCTCGAAATCCGGTAGGAATGTACAAAGAATTTCCTTCCAAGCATTTAGTTTTACTTGCTTATTACTGTAAGCTTAAGATCTAGCGTCCCAAATTGCGGATTGTTGTTCAACTGCACAAATGAGATCTTCGTTCGGTATTCACTTTTGTGTCCAATAACTTCTCGCACTCTTTCAGGGCTTCTTCCTGGTTCTTGCTTTTCCCTTTTTTTGTCTTATCTACACGTTCACTTCCACTCCTTTCCGCAGTGACAATTTACAGTTCACTAGACATACTGAAGTACACAATTCGCGTAAATAAAACAGAGTGCAGAGTGCGAGGAAAACAGAAAAAACAGACTGCTCGCTGGTAGCTAACCGGAACTAGCGTAGGACCGAACAACAAGTTGTTGGCTGCGCCACCAGTTGCCCGGCACGAGTCGCCAACTGAGCCACCGGTGTTGCAGCTGGTTGCGCCGCCTGGCGGCCTAGTGTAATAAAGCTCTTAGGTAAATCTTCTTTGCTTAAAATTTTACACAAGGATCTGAATCTTCATCCGTATAAAATCCAAATAGTTGTCGGCGCCACCGAAAATAATTTGTCCACGCCTATGGGGCCAGCACTACTTGTGACTGTTTATTATTTTTGTTAATATAAACATTTTTATCTATTTGCCCTAACAAATGATAGTTTTAAGTTTATGAACATGGGAACACGCTGAGGGGTTCCGAGGCGAACGGGACGAGACCAGCTAGCCCAGGGAGAGAAGGACACTGTTTGATAACCCATTCGAGAGTTAACATTAAAAATTAATGTGAAGGACTAGCGGGTCGCGGATCGTTAAGTTTCCTTGTTTATCGAAATTGTTTGGTGTTGTATAATTGTATTGTTTAATTTTATTTGTGCGAACTAATTGTGAACTATTTGTGACTATAAATTTGTTATTAAAATTAGTGTTTAGAGGATATCAGTGTCGTACCTACTGGTACTTGTTAATATGTCCAAGCAGTCTAACCCTAAATAAGCCCCTTTACTTTCTGACAGTTCAAGAAATAAAACCAACAGATTTCCGTTAGACATGTTGCATCGTGTAATAGAAAATTTCACCAATCATATTCAAGAGTGCGTAGAGATAAGGGGAAGATATTTACCAGGAATTATTTTTAAGAAATAAAAAATACATATAATTACCTTGCCATTGTTATATCTTATTTTAAATAAGTAAAGTTACTTTCAAAATTATGATATTTTCAAAACTTCCCGTTCCCAGGGACCACCCGTTATATATTTATTATAGAAAAACCTATCCCGCTCATCCATTATATTAACTCTGTCGGCAGCTTTGAGTTTTTTATGTGCACTATAAAAATGGAATGAACTATACATGTGTTTACTTTTGGCACATACTGTACGCTATACTCATATACAAATAAATGTATACTTCAAACATCATAACATTGTCGGGTAAGCAACTAATAAAGCATTAATTTGAACTTATGAACTACCGCTTTTATCTACAAATAAGGAAGTATGGCATCTAATTAATGACGTCGCAATTACCGCCAGTCATATATGTACAAGTGTAAACGTATCCTAGAATACGATGCATAAGAACAGCAATTCTCTATATTCCTAAATTCGTAAGTTAGGAGGTTTACAATATTTCCTTTTATTAGTATATACTTTAAATGGTTTAATAGTATTTTATATAACAAGTGTTTAAAATGGTGTTTTTTTTTACAATTGGGGCGTTTATAGTACGAGCCGAAGGCGAATGCTATAAACCACACGAGTAAAAAAAAACACATTTTAGTCTCGAGTTATATACAAAATTTTTTGTATCGCCATTCGAAATTAGAAAACAATATAATTTTGTAAAAATATACTAAATTATATTGCTGTTTCCATAGAAACCAATAAGTTCGATTTCACACTGTGAAATAAAATTTCTTTATTACAATTTTTTTCTTTATTTTACACTTGTGAATAATGACATTGTTTTGATTCATTGAAACTGTCAAATAAATGTCATTTTAGGATATGGCGTTACAAAATAGTATTCTATATAACAACTGGCTAAAATGTTGTTTATTTTATAAGTGGGGAGTTTATAGTACGAGCCGAGGGCGAATGCTATAAACCACATGAGTAAAAAAAACACATTTTGTCTCGAGTTATATACAAAATTTTTTGTATCGCCATTCGAAATTAGAAAACAGTATAATTTTGTAAAAATACGGCAAATTGACAAAGTTACCTTGTCGTAATGACTAAATTCTATTGCTGTTTCCATAGAAATCATAGTTTTATTTCACACTGTAAAATAAAATTTCTTTATTTCACACTTTTTTCTTTATTTTACACTTGTCAATAATGGCATTGTTTTGATTCATTGAAACTGTCAAACAAATATTTTAGGATATGGCGTTACAAAAAAAAATATTATTCGTTAGGAAACATTTTTAAACAAAATTACGCATTTGTAATGCCACTGGGAATAATTACACAGCTAATATCATTTTTGTTTTTCAAATAGGTGTTTAATAACAATTTATCATTTAAAGGTCCCCTTTTCACGTCTTTCTTGAATAACTCGAAAACTACGACCTCTAGCGTATCTTTATACAAAATTAAACTAGATAAAATTTTCTACAAATAAGTTCCTATTCATTTTTTATATAGGATCAATACTTTACGAGATACAATCGCAAATTAAAAAAGATCGAGTTTTAATGACAAATGAAATTTTAATACTAAATGAATTTAAAACGAACAGTAAAACTATATTATTAATAATAAACGAACATTATCTTAAAGTTAGCAAAATCATCATCGTCTTCGTCGTCGTCTAAATTGTCGTCTAATGGTGCACCATTCGTACACGTACCATGGCAAGTGCCGCACACCATTGAGCATGGAATGCCGGCTTTTCGGCAACCACAGCGTTCCCCACACCCAGTAGAACATCAGTAAAAGATGGAGTTCAAGATCGCTTCAGGAGCTACTGGTTCTTTGGGGGTAACCGGGGTTAGTGATCCATTTCCCCTCGGTTTCATCCCCACTGGTTCGGAGGTAGGGGGTTGTTGAGCCATTACAGTATCTGTAAGTAAGTAAGCGAACCGCTGTAAGTAACAAGAAATTTTGTAAAAAACTGTTAAAATACCTGCAAATAAATTCTGAAAGAGTGTTATTTCGCAGCTCCTTTGGTTGGTGGCAGTGTAGCTAGATCAGGTTTTGGCTTGGAGGATGATTTTAGGAACGCAGCATATCTTTGTTTATTTAAGTCTCGCTCATCTGCAGTCGCGTGGTAGATCGCTAAAAACATCTTCTCATACCATTTTACGCGGTGAAGCAGGAAAAAAAGAAAGACGTGAAAAGGGGACCTTTAAACTAAAATGTACTAAATAATAGGAAATTGCAAAATTTGTATTTAAATTTTTATTTTTTTTTTAATAACAAATTGAAGCTAATTATAAGAAAACATTAACACATTTCATGTACAAGGTGAGGTAAAAAAATATTCAAAGATATTAAGTTTCCTTTCTTAACAATTTTTTCAAAAAAATTTTTTTTAAATCACTCTGTATGCATGTTTAAAGGCTTTAAAAATGTCTACAATTTGGTGTGCCCAACATGGTTATCGCCTTAAAAATAAAAAAGTTACAAGTCCGGGGAATATTAAATGGCGGACCCTGTATACATAACAGCAGTCCTCTCAGTGACCAAAATGGAAATTTTTTCGTTAGCTGAAAAATGCAGCAAGAATTTTCTAGTAGATTATATCACTGTAAAACTGTTATTCTGTTCGTTATATGAAAATGAATTAAGTGTATGAGAAGAAGTATAACATTTTTGAAAATATTTCAATATTCACAATAATATCAACGCAGTTGAATCCCTGAACACTTTTTGTTGAGCATTTAATAAGGTTAGATATGACACCTTACAGAGCAAATGGGTTAAATAGACATCGAGGTATTTGAAGATAACGATGACGTCATAACTAAGTAGTTCGCACAATAAGAGAGCGACAACAGGCATTTTTCCACTCAGGAGACCTTATTGAATATGTTTTTGTTTGTTTTTTTTTATATATATTTTTTTTATCTATTTATTTAACGTCGGCCTATTTCCGCTACCAGGGCCTATCACCGACGCCAGGAGACGAGCTACTCCCAACCTGGAAATTTTGCCGAACCTCTTCCCTTAAGAAGAGTAGGGATCTTTTACTTGCCTAACATTTAATAGACAAGGAACCGCCTGCTTTACATCCCCTCCGAAAGATGGTATATCCGCTACTTAATCCTCGTCTGAAATTACGTAGCTTCCGCGTATACACTGATATACAAGCCGCTAGAACGCTGTATTTCCCAAGATGGGTCATCCATCCAAGTACTAACCGCGCTCGACGTTGCTTCAACGGAATATCGACTGACATTCACATTGAAGTCGCCTCTACGCTCGCCCCTTTTTGTTTGTTGTCGTTTAGTTCAACGAAAATTATCTATAACTCAATTGGCTTCCCTACGAATGTTGCTCATTTAGTGATATTTAATTTACAATTTATTTTTGCATTTTCCGTTAAGTATTTAACCCTTTAAGTTTATAGTGAAAAAATTAGGCCGCTAGCGTTAATATTAACTGTAATATTTGATTTCCAATTCTTAACATATTTGAAACGGCACGGTGCGGATGACGTCACGGCACTCGCTCGACTGGTTTTATGAGTTATGCGGTTATAGCACGTCTGTTGTGCTAGTATAAAACTATATGAGACCAGGCGAGCGGTCGACCGCTGCATTTGTTTTTACGTCACATTGCATTTTCGCGCGCTCTATTTTCATTATTTATTTTGAGGGAGGAGGAGTTGAAAAAAAATCTAATATTTTGCACATTTACTAACTACAAGGTGTATTTTCGAAATATGAATTTAAAAATATGCTAAATCAGCCCATTATCTTCTTCGATCAATACTAACTATAAACATTTTCTATTCAATATTTGAGTTCAGCGTGTTGTGAAACGGGTTTCTGTATAAATTTTTTTCTACGATAACCATTTGACTAATGCTATTGACTACATTTGTACAAATTTTGACAAAGACTTATTTAATATATCCACTGACGTATGTTTTAATGGCATATCCGATCATTCGGCTCAATTCATAAAAATAAACTGTGATCTAAATTTAAATCCGAACAAGTACACATACCGAAGAGTTTATAGTAGTGAAAATTATGCAACCCTATTTTACCAGTTAAGTAAGGAATCCTGGTTTGACGTATATCAAACTGGGGATGTTAATGAAGCATTTGAAACATTTATAAATCAATTAAAATATTATGTAGATGTTGCATTACCTGTTGAAAGGATATATGCTAGAAATATTGTAAAACCCTGGTTAACCCGAGGTATTAAAATATCTGCTAGAAAGATGAAAGAACTATACGCAACTATGTTAGAAACAGGACATATATTGAATAAAAAGCATTACAGAAATTATAAAAAAATTTACAAAAAAGTAATTATTGCCGCAAAAAAGCTTTACAATGACAGACTGTATGAAGAGTTTGATAATAAAGGGAAGGCTGCGTGGACAATAATTAATAAATTTGTTAGTAAAAATAAAAGCAGAAAAGAAACATTTGAAATTAATTTAGAAAATACCATTGTACAGGGAGATCGAGAAAGACTGAACGTGCCGCTCCCTAAGATTGTTTTTGTGCCGCCTACATACTGCATACACATGTACTATTTTCTGGTACGTTCAACATTTTCACGTTGGCGACAGTCAATCACAATATTTACACAAAATGCGAGTTTCTTTATTAAATTGCCACACAAGTGACAGTGACAGTGAACTGATTGCGTTGAAAAACACTGATTTATTAGTCAAAAAGGGAGATAAATGATAAATCAAACACAAGCCAATAATAACATTCTCGAAAATGACAGACATCAGATTGGTGACTAGAGAACCAGTCGTTACTTCTAGCAACATAGGAAATTAGTTTTAATAATGTATGTAGAGTAGAAATCAATTTTGATAATTTTAGTGACTTTTCCGTCTAACGTCACGTTCAGTCTTTCTCGATATCTCGGTACAAGATGGCAAAACTATAGCTAATTCCTTTAATGATTATTTTGTTGGATTACTTCACAAACTGTCCAATGAACGAAGTCAAGATACCGATAAAAATGACAACCTTACACCTTCAAAAATTATACTATGTTTGTAAAACCAGTCAATGAAAATACCGTATATAATGCTATAATAAATCTTAAGAAAACTTATTCGGCAGGAGTTGACTCAATTTCATCACATTTACTAAAGTTGATTGTAAATTATATTACTTTTCCGTTAACTTATATCGTAAATTTATCGTTAGAACAAGGAATTCTTCCGGAAATATTTAAAATAGCACGGGTTGTTCCCTTATATAAAAAAGGCGAAAAAGTTAATATTGAGAATTATAGACCCATTTCATTGCTTAGTTCTATTTCTAAAGTTCTTGAGAGAGTTGTGTTTGATGAAATAAATATTTTTTTAACCACGTTTAATATATTAACTAGTGTGCAGCACGGATTTAGAAAAAACAAAAGTACGACAACTGCAATAACACAATTTGTCAGTCAATTGTATGAGTCTCTGGATGATAACAAAAAAACTTTAAGTCTTTTCATGGACTTAAGCAAGGCATTTGACCTAGTCAACCACGCCTTGCTTAAGGAGAAATTAAATACCTATGGGCTCCGAGGAAAAATAAACTATTGGTTGACATCCTACTTAGATAATAGAAAACAAATTGTAGATATTAATGGTACCTATTCTAACGAGTTATATGTTACTGTCGGTGTCCACCAGGGTTCCATTTTAGGTCCCCTGTTATTTTTGATTTTTGTTAACAACCTCCCTGAAATAACAATCTCTGTAAGTAACTTCATTATGTTTGCAGATGACAATACTTATTTGTGTGAAGATCCGACTCTGGTAGATGCTGTTCTAAATTACAGATAATGATAATAAATTTATAGATTGGTTCAAAATTAATAAGCTGCATCTTAACACATCTAAAACAGTTTTTATAAATTTTACACCTAGAAATAGCAATATTAACGAAAGTCATTTATTAAAAATAGAAAAAAAATCAATCGCACAAGTCAACAATACAAAATTTCTTGGACTTTATATAGACAATGCATTGAATTGGGAGATGCACACAGATATTATCTGTAATAAACTTTCGTCTTTATGTTTCGCCCTCTATAGATTAAAAAATATCACTAGCAAAAGTATTCTTCACTCCTTCTACCATGCACAATTTGTCTCACGCCTACGCTACGGCATCTTATTCTGGGGATCATCAAGCTACTTAAACAGGGTATTTAAATTACAAAAAAGGCCATAAGGAATATAGCAGATGTATCAGTTCGAACATCATTCAGGCCATATTTTAAAAAATTACGATTACTAACATTACCTTGCATATATATCTTGGAAATTTTAATGTATGTTAAATCAAACTTAAATAAGTCTGTAACTAATGGCGACTTCCATGAATATGAAACCAGACACAACCATTTACTGTCAATTCCTTCACATAGTTTGTCAACGTATGAGAAAAGCCCTATGTATGTAGGAATTAAATTATACAAGTTAAATCCAGAAATCAGGCAAATAAATAATCTAAAATCATTCAAAACTACCATCTATAATATGTTACTTGACAATGTGTTTTATAGTGTTTCTGAATATATGAATTTCAACGTATTTTAATATGTCCCTATATTAGTATATTATATTTGCTATTAATTTCGGTGTACTTGTTCATCGTTTTAGGTTGTATATTGTATGTGTTTACATCATTCCTAGGCACTTTTTAAATTTGTTAAGTCATGTCTTGTTTTAAATTTTATGTCTTAAATTTGTCGTATTTATTATTTTAAATTTGTTGCAAATATTTGTTATTTTACTCTATACTATGTATCTGAAATGTATCTATTCAATCAGAGGAACCACCTTTGACTTTTCCTACACTATTGTAATGTAGTCTATTGGAATAAACTATATATCTATCTATCTATTAAAAAATGTTGTCCAGTTCTAAATACGAATATGCCCCAAATAAATAATTATGAACAATGTAAGTATGATGCTCCCAAAAAATGTGGTAACATCATTTTCAGGCGATACCGCTACAGTTTATGTATCAATCACACTGAACGAACTAAAATAGTTGCTTAAAATGATTTGAAAAAATAATTTGATGCTAAATTCTGATAATGCAAAGTATATACCATTCACCTGTTACATACAGTACATTTTATTTACTGATCTGTTGATTTCTACAAAAGAAAATGCATATAAAGTCAACTGACAGCATGAGATATTATAATTAAATTGTTAGATCAAAGTATTAAACTAGTTTTCCTTTATTAAAAAGTGCAGAACTACTATTACTGTCTATGTCTTAATAAATGGAAATAGTTCATAACAATAATTATAATAATGTCAAGAACAATTGAATGTATTTGGATCAGCCGCGCGTAACAACAGGTGATAATGAAACAGTTGATTTTTAAAAGATTATGACGAAAGAAATTATGATTTTTAAAGATTGCTCCAATTCATAATTCTATGCCAATACCAGTTAGAATTTAAAAAACCAAACTGATTTTTTTTTTCATAATGTTTTATATGTCGCTGAAGAGATCTCCGGTAAGGATATGATGATATAGAACCACACCGATGTTTTCTAGGAGAATACCATTAAATATGTTTTCCACTAAGAATAGAAAAACATAATAAATAAGAGACAACATAATTACATCCCTTTTCATTTTTTTTTTATCAAAATATTCTTAGCTGGTGGAAAGTGTACATTTGTGGACATCTGTTTATATACTACTGCGTTATAAAGTACTGTTTATGACAGTTTTGCGGCCATACAGTACTTCTTTATAGTACTAGTGAAGTAAAATTTAAATTTATTTAAATTTACGTTGAAACTATATTTACGTTGTAATTAAAATATAACAAATACTATTGCTTATTATTATTATAATAATTTTTGTTACAAAAAACATTTATCCCTACAATTTCGGCACGGAATGATACATGGAAATTGACTAATGTCAACTCCTTTATGTACATTTAAGATCGACCGTAGCATAGAATATACCATGAAAAATCACAGTTGAAATACGCTAGGATGCTGTCTTCACAAGTGGTTTTAATTGTTTTATTGGAACATTATTTGCAATATGCATTATATGTTTCATTGCATAAATGCCTGGGTTTTGATGGCATGATGGCAACAGGGAATCTTTAATGGTAGTAGCGATATTTCTCATTTCATCACAAGTTTCTTCGTTAAAACTGCTTGTGTAAACTTTGCTTTAAATATAATTTTCAAACAAATAATAAACAACTTGGGGACCAAGCAATTGAAAAAACATTCTTCATTCAGTTCTCATAAAATGGATAAATTTATGAATAATTTTTTCTCGATAATGAGCCAATTTTAGCAGTAGAAACTTTATATGTAACTCCTCCATAATAAGGCTTTATTAAAGTCTTTATAGCCTTGCTCACTACGTTCACTCGGCTATAAATTGAACATTATGAATTTGCTACATAAATATCTATTATATGTGACTAACAAATAATATGAACATTAAATGGGTGATTTTTGGTATATAATGCCATCAATTAATCCCACAGGGAATTATGATGAGGGAATTCTGGTCATTATACTCCTTCGTGTACCAATCAGAAAATTATGCATGAATCAGTCTATCTGTGCACATTAAAAATGCCATAGAGACCGGTAACTATGAAAAAATAAATAAATAAACAGACGCCGTAAACAATTAAAGTAAAAACGGCTTTTGTGGAATTGCGTTTGATTGTGTTAGTTTTGTGGTTGAAAGAATGGAAAGTGATTCAGAAGATACTATCCCCTGTACTCCACCAGAAATAACTGAAAGAGCAAAAGCAACAGCATCTAATTTATTACCACAGAAATCAAAATGTATTTGTGATAAAGAGTACCAAAGTTTCATGGACTGGCGCATTCAGAAAAAAACTAACTCTCTTTCTGAAAATGTATTATTAGCCTATTTTACTGACTTAGCTGACAGATACAAATCTTCTTCATTATGGTCATTTTATTCCATGTTAAAAGCAGTTTTGAAAATAAAAAGACATACATTTGAAAAAGTATGGAAAAATAAGTTCTTTTCTGAAAAGAGAATCTGAAGGATATGAAGCGAAAAAGGCCAAAACTTTGACACCACAAGAAATTAATTTTTTATTTATTTATTTTTTTATTTATTTATTTATATACATCATCCAACAGTCAGAGACCAATTACTGGATGAGAAGTACATACAATTATTAAATCATTGACAATAATAAGTGTAACAAAGAAAACAATACATACACGATACATAAAACATAAATTATTGTGTGTACACAAAACAAACCTACACACATATGCATACATGCACATATACATCTACCGAATGTCATAAGAGAAAAAGTTTATTGCAGCTTCAGTTTTTTAATGGATGTAATGGAACAGTTGAAAATATCAAGGTTTTCCTGCAGGCAGTTGTAAGTACCACACATAAAATATAGAGGGGAGAAGCTTAAAGCATTTGTCCGAGGCGTGGTAAGGTAAAAAGTCATATGGTGCCGGGTGCCCGAACGTGGTACATGAAACATAAGTTTTTCAACTATTTCAGGGCAATTTATGTTGTTTTTAATCACTTTATGTAAAAATATGAGTGCCTGTCTTTTCCTACGATCCTCTAAACTATCTGCAGAAAACCTACTTAATAGCACCTCTTGGGGATATCCAATTGGTGGATAGATACCGTCCATCTTATACGACAGAAATTTTAGAAATCGTCTTTGAATGCCTTCAAGTAGGTTTATATAAGTAACATACCCTGGGTGCCAGATTAAGGACGCGTATTCGAGCTTGGATTTGACATATGCATTAAATAAAAGTGTTAGTAGATTGGTGTCCGTGAAGCCCACCGAATTTCTGATAACAAAGCCAAGGTTTCTATTTGCAGAGAGAGAAATATCTTGTATATGATTTTTAAACGTTAATTTGGCGTCGAAAGTTATACCAAGATCTTTAAAACAATCAGTTCGTTTTAATGGTTTGAGATCAAGTTTATAATCATAAAGAAGAGTTTCTTTCCTATTAGTGAAAGACATTATATTACATTTACTGACGTTGAGTGGCAGACCATTTTGATTGCACCAAGCTTGCATTTTCTCGAGATTTCTTTGCAGCTTATGACAGTCGGTTAACGTATCTACAGTAGAAAAAATTTTCGCATCATCGGCGTATAACAAGACACCGACCTCCAGGTTATCTACAATATCGTTTATAAACAACACAAACAATAGTGGTCCCAGTATAGACCCCCGAGGTACCCCTGACGTGACGGCAATTTCAGTCGACCTTTGATGACGGTACTCCACATATTGTATTCTGTTGTTAAGATACGATTTAAAGAAATTGGCAAGCAACTGGGAAGAGCCCATGGTTTCAAGTTTATGTAGCAATACACCGTGGTCAAGCCTATCAAAAGCCTTCGAAAAATCTGTATAAATCACGTCAACTTGGGTGCCGGCGTTGAGGTTATGCGATATAAAATGAGTTATGCACATTAAATTGGTGACAGTTGATCTATTCTTCATAAAACCGTGTTGACTTTGTGTTATCTGCCCCTCAATGTGTGGGTATATTACTGCGTGTAATGCAATCTCCATTACTTTTGCAAAATTACGTATAATTGTAATCGGACGGTGATTTTCAATTTCATGTCTATAACCTTTTTTATAGACAGGGCAAATTTTATCAAGGAAGCACCCGATAGAGTTTATCTTTTACATAAGGTAAAATTGCCAGATACTAAATGTCTCAAATCTAACATATTAATTTATTAGTATTAGTCGTGGGAGTTACGGGTGCGTATCGCTCTAATGAAATCTACGAAATGAAAATTGAAGACGTGAAAGATCTAAGTACAACATTATTAATAACTACCTAAAGTGAAAATTAAAGTGGTAAGAAGTTTTGTCATTACTGGTCAATTTTATTTGTAAAAAAGTACATGGATCTTCGGCCGTCGCACGTGACAATAAGCTCATTTTTTTAAATTACCAAAAAGGTAAATACACCGTTCAACGAATTGGAAAAACCGCTGCCCAAGGAATCACTACTTCCACATCCAGATTCTTTTCCAAGTCACTCACAACGAAAAAATTTTTGTATGTGGAAATAATTGTTTATGGAACTTTAATATAATATTTGAAATCCTCTACCCCAAAAACCCATAAAATGATACCCCACATCGGTAGCGGGGTGGGGGTGGTGATAAGGGGGGGTAGTGGGGGTGGATGAAGTAAAAAAACATTTTGAGGTTTCTGGTTCTTGTACACACACTAAATCACAATTTTTTTTCATCCCCTTTAATAATGAGGTGGGGGTGGTAAGGGGGGTGGCTAATGCCAATTTTTTTTGAGACCTTAGCTTCTCTTGTATATACTAAATACCAATTTTATGGACTCTTACCTGCTTGATTTACCTATTTTCCCCAAATTTACCCCAATTTACCCCCCAACCCTTCGACGGAATAAGATGAAAATATAATCTAGTTCTAGATCTCGTTAAAGTACATATGTGTACCAAATTTCAAGTCAATATCTCAAACGGTTCCAGAGTAAACGTGCGCACAAAAGAAGTTAGAGACAGACAGACCGACAGACAGAAATTTTTTTTTCGCTCAAACCTAAAATCTCGACGTTTCATGACATTCTAAGCCTATTTGAACAATAAAAATTTTTAAAATTTTTTTTGTCGTTACTATACTTCCACTGGATGTGGAAGTAAAAATAAGTTTACTGTACTTGGAAAACAAATAGCAACTTATTTGAATTTGCCAAATCCTGAACTTTACACCGGCCATTGCTTTTGGAGGTCTTCGGCTACACTATACGTGGATAGAGGTGGCGATATTACTCGGTTGAAGCGTCACGGAGGCTAGAAGCCCTCACTCGTAGCTGAAGGATACATCGACCAATCTGTTAAAAATAAAATGATAACAGCCGAAACTATTTCAAAGCAAATGAACAATGCTACGGCTTCTACTTCTACCGTTGCTAGAGTGATTAATGCTGATAGTATTACTACCGTTGAAAATAGTGCTAATCATACTATAACACAAAATATGCCCTCATCAGTTCAGTTTATTAACTGTAGTAACATTAACTTACATTTTGATGAAAAGAAAAAAATAATTTAAAAATTAACATTTTTTATGCGTTCATATATTATGTATGTATCACTATATTTTATATATAGGTTAGTCGCTAATAGGGAACGTGAACTGGGTTTAGACCGTCGTGAGACAGGTTAGTTTTACCCTACTGATGATTCGTCGTTGCGATTATAATCCTGTTCAATACGAGAGGAACCACAGGTTCGGGTATTTGGTTCACGCACTCGCTCGAGCGGGCGGTGGTGCGAAGCTACCATCCGTGGGATTATGCCTTAACGCCTCTAAGGCCGTATCCTTTCTAGTCGAAGGTGACAACGATATCTTTTGGAGTGTACAACTCACTATAATGGCTATTATTACCTCGGATGGTTACAACAGTCGCTCGCTGCGCTCGCTCGAGTTGTAATCTCCATCCTCAATAACAATGGCCTTCATTATAGCATCGTTGTATAATATACTATTATATTGCTGAATTACCATTATTATTTAAAGGGTATTAATTCGATTATTTCACTCATTAACGCTATAGCCAATGAGAGCCCGTTTTTTCACAACATTGCACCAATCAAACGTCATTATTAGTGGTAATTCAAGCTAGATCGGCTTTTGAGAGCACCAACATGCAAAATTTGTAATTTTTTAGGTCGCTGCAGCGGCAAATATTGCGAAAATTTTTTGACGTTTTGTGTCGTGAAATGTTTTCAGCATATAGGACAAATCATGCTTTTAAATGTTGTCTATAAATATTTTCTCTAGCTTATTACTAATTGTTAACGTAAATTGTAAATTGTAGTATTATATTAATAACCTAAAAAGCCAATGTTGTGTGGAACTTCGGGACAAGTTATACACAGCTTTCAATGGCTTAATACCTAACGTAATTACAAAATAATTTTCGTAACTAAAATATAAATATTTACGAAGCAGACAAATCAGTTATTTCATGATAAATACACAAATGTAGGTACTTACGTATGGTAATTCATCAATCATCACAAAGAAGTTAACACTTAGGTATTTGGAAAATCAAAACTCTGCAGTATCACTATATACATTATAATTCGTTGTATATAAAGTCTCTCTACTTAAACCAGTAAACCTCTTAATTCTTAAACTTCTCAAATTAGAAACGAGGATTAAATACATAAATATATATTAATAAACACTAATATAATAATTCAATTCACTGCTTTTAGGCCAGTTAGTAGTTAAGTTAAGCTAGCGTTACTAGATGGCGGTACCAGACCATTTGAGCCGGCAGCCATAGAACGTAAAAGTGATAGATTGGTAATATGCAATTTGTGTGGTTTTTCCCGTAATGTGATTGGTCGAAGCGTGCTTTGTTGTGATGACTAGTCTTATAAGTTACAGTACCTATGGTTTAACGTATATTGTTTTTCTTGATTGTCATAATTTAAACCTACTTTGTTTTTTATTAGATGAGTCGCTTTAGAAATGCATTTTTATGAGACGTAAACAATGAAATTGAAGATAAAGGTGAGTAATCTCTAAAAAGTAACAAGGAAACGTCTGAAGGCAATTAATTACTGAACGTAATATTGAAGATGTACTTAATGAATTATTTATTCGTGAAATATTCTCAACAAATACCACTCGTGCTTCTAAATTTTATCTATAAATTTTTTCTCAAGCTAAGTTGCCATAAGGTTAATATAACTCGTGCAAATTGACAGTTTATTATCAAAGATTAAATTGTCAATTTACACTCTTTATATTACCAGGCAACAACGCTTTCGAAAAAATTTTACCGATAAAATTTCAAGCACTAGTGATATTACATACGATAAAATATAATATGTTAGTGTAAACTTAAAATGCAATTAAATCAATCTTAGTCTTATAATAGAATTTTTTCAAACCATGTCTCAATCTCTGAAGTACCAATTTCGTTATTTTCTTCACGGGAACATCAATCAAATAAAGTAATGTCATCACATGCGAATAGCTTACTTCATTACGTTCTTTGGAATCACTTAAATCGATTAACAATAAAACCAGGCTGACAATGATACCTTGCAGCATACCAAATCCCATTCAGTTTTTTTTACATTTGAAAACTGTGTGTTTATATGTATGTTCATGTCTTAATTTATATTTATAATATTACAATGTTTCTTAAGTGATTAGATATTTGAACTGAAAATTTAAGAACAAAAAAAAATCAAAATTTATACGACCATAACACTATGAAAAATAAATAGAGATAGATAAAATGTGACGTGAAAATTGGGTAAGTGGAATAAACTTCTTGTACGTTCCCAGGGATTGCCCAAGACAAGTCATCGAGTAATATTTGCTTTGTATATTAAATTGTCTCAAGAGATATTCACACCGAATAACATATGGAAGACGTTGAACCTTCTGTGCTATATGATACAACGATAACGTTAATTTCTGAAGTCACGTCCCGTCTGTTTAGAGACGTAATAAGAGCAGTTCATGATTAATTGCGGAAAATAATAATGACACCTTTATCATTAAAGATGTTCTTTGTTCTGGTTCTGGTTTATATAGTACAGGGAAATATTTATTTTTCATATAAAGTATTTCCTAATACTACTCAAGGCCCAATACGTGCGCTTTTACTATTTTCTGTTTTTACTTATAATTAAATGGTGCAAATTATGTCTTTATCTTAAACAAAAATTTTGGCAAGACTAAAGGATAACAAAAGACGCTACCCTACCTTCCACACAAATTTCCTCAGAGCTTGGTAGTCTTGGTATATACTTCTAATAAAATAGACATATTATTTATATGTAAAATCACTAGGTACTAGGTGCTGCCTATTTTTTATCGGATTTTTTTTTTAAACAAAAGAAAAATGTTTATTTACACTATCAATATAAAGATATGCTTTTTTATGACAAACACAGGGGTTCAAAGGGAAATAGAAAATTCATTCCAGTTAACACTCTTAGTAGACAAGCGAAAATTTTAATAAAAAGAGCTAAAGAGATGCAAGATAATTATTATTATTAGATAAAATTCAAGGTAATGGTGATACTTGTATAGATATGATAGCCTATGAACTGAAGTATAATAAATCATTGTATGACCAGTTTTGCCAATTTTATATTTCATGCCAAACTTTTGCACAAAAGAATCTTTAAATATTATATAAATGTGATATACTTGTAGCATGTATTTTATATGCTCTTATAAATATTACGCATAATGAAAATTATTATTACTTTTACAGATTTATTAATGTTATGTTGATATAATTAAGCAAAGCTGTAAAATGTTAATATTTTTAGCAAATTTCGAAGTCACTCGCGAAGAAAATCGTGTATTCGTTCTTATTATGTACCAAAATTTGAATCTTACGGTGTTTATTAGGTACTCGATTATGTATAAACATTTATCTAATCTAAATAAAATGTTTAAATTTATTATTTATAATGTCTGTTTCAGATTTAAACAAATTAATTTGTGTACTTTTTCAATATTTAAATTAATTACACAGGCACACAAAAAGAAAAAAAGTCGAAACCCAGAGGGTAGACCCCCCCTACCTTTATGTATTTTGTATAAAAAAGGTTTGAATTGTCCAATATTCCCCTAGCACCCCCTTACAACACCCGAGAGGTTAAAATTTCACTTCTTATGAAAATGTATATATATTCTTAATTATTTTGGTGCGGCGAAACCGAATATGATGATAACAAATGATTTTAACCACCTAGTCACCCCCTTACACTTTTTATTGTCATATTCGGTTTTAGCGCACCAAAAAACCTAAAAATAAATATACTTTTGAAATTTCTAGAACAAGTGGAATATCAACCCCTTCGCTTGTAGGGGGTGACTGGGTGGTTCAAATAAGTTTTTATCGTCATATTCGGTTTCAGCACACTGAAAAACCTGCTTTTCAAATTTTTAGGAGCGTTTAAGGGGATGCTAGGGGAAAATTGGATAATTAAAACCTTTTTTTATTGTCATATTCGGTTTCAGCGTCCCAAAATATATAGGGCTAGGGTGGGGGTTTCGACTTTTTTTTCTTTTGTGTGCCTGTGCTATTTGCATCCCCAATGTAGATATCTCTCGATCAGGCACTGATATCAAGCGGAAATCATTCTAACAATTCTTTTGCGGTTAAAATAAACAGCAACAAAAAGAAATATCGATTTCAAAATCTTCCTTGACCTTTTCGTCAGTTTATCCCTATCCTTTATAATCAAAAAGTATCACGCTTACTAAACTTTACAATGCATGTATCTTTGTGCGATACGTATTGGTTTATACATTTTCTATAAAACAAAATAACCTGATAAAGGCATTTTGCTTCACACAGCAATCAATAAAAATACCCGAGGAACATATTCATTAAATGTGAGAACAATATCTCGAAGAGCGTACGATTTACTGAGTAAAAAATAAAAAAATATATTTATATTCATGTTTTGCCCAGCTTTGACAAAAATATGACACTATGACTTTGACACTTTTTTTGTGTCTGTGTAATATATTTGCATACGCGATATTACCAATAATCGAAATTTGGGTTAATTCCAGTTGCGCATATAGGTAGGTTTATAAAATTTTACATCAAAAACTTAGTTTGTTCTTTCTTACAAAATTAAATCGAAATTAAATATAATACGAACCTACCTTACGGGTTTCTTATTTATTTTGACATAATAGAATACATGTATAGATATTTACAACTAATAATGTATGCATATTTTAATAAATCCTTGTAACGACCCACCTGCAGTTAAACCCAAAATTCCGATCACTGTTTATTCTGTGGCTAAAGGAATAAGTCTTGAGGGGGGAGGTGCGATTGCAAAAAAAATGTTTTTTCAATATAATCAGGCAACGCTCGTTCCTACGAGAAAAATGTTCCAGACAAAGTTGAAGTGGACAAAATACCTACATTTTTTGTATATACACTTTTATTGTAAGTCTAATATGTAACGATATACAGCGGTGTAGGATAAAATCCCCCACTGATTGGACTATGTAGGCGTGGAACAGAAAGAAAATGCCATTATTAATTCATACATCTTAGTTGATAGAATATATTTTGTGCTTTCGTTTAAGAAAGTTATGTGTAACAACTTCAGATAATTTCAAGATTGATACGCTAGCAGATATTGTTTCCTTATCATGTTATTTCGAACCGTTCATAACTAAATTTCGTTTAACGCAAAATTAGTTTTAAGTTTTCTTGTTCCCTCAACTATATATTTAAGGGCTTAAAGAAAAGTTTTTAGTTTGAAACAAACACGAGAAGAAGAGCTTAAGAGCTTTACGTTTTTGTTCAATTTGAATTGTTTGCCATGATATATAAAGACTATTAAAAGTTTTAAAGGATTTATTATCTAAATCTAAAGCAAACGATTTTGATTAAAAAATATGTTACGTTCAGTTTTCCTTCAGTTTATTTTATAACGAAGGTGTTATCGCACGTCGCACTCGAGAATTGGTTATGTGTTAATGTGTAAACAAATCCTATGCATGTGGAAGTTAACTAAAATAGTTTCTTGAGTGATTGAAAGGTAGGCGAACTAAATACAAACTATGTATGTATGTATGTAAATAGATAATGATAGTCATATGGTATAAGTATATGGTTAGCTATTACCACCAGTAGGTATCTATTATTATAATAACTTAAATACAGAGTTTCGTTAAGTAATTATTCTGATTTAAATCAGGATAATTTCAATGTTAATAACTCGAATAGATTTGACTAAAAACTTTTTTAATGATTTTCTATAAGAATAATTGAAGTTTTCTACCACTTTTCTTTGTCCGCTAATTTTTTTTACTCCAAAAAATCATGAAAAAAATTGTTATTTTGAAAATATTCAACTAGGATTTTTCGAGGTCGTCAATTACGAATCTGGTAATTTAAAAAAAATGATAAAGAAATCGGCGATTCCAAAATGGCAGATTTTAAGTCCAAAATCTTGCAAAATTTTGCAAGTAATTAATATTTTATATCAAAGTTTAAATATTATTTGTCCACGACCGTTTTATAATATACCAGTTATATTTGTGTTTGTTCAATTATAATTATATACATTATTCACTCTACTACCAGTCATTAATCACGATCTAGTAGTGATTAATCAATGATTAATCACTGGCAGGTACTTCTTCTGAGTGCAATCTCGCAACTTTTTAGGGGAATTTATGGCCAGTTTCTGAAACGTTAAATGGAAAATTATTCTTTAACTGCCATAGCTACAATTGTATAAACAATTTTACTGTTAATGTGAAAATGAATAAAGTCTGTTCACTGATAGAATCCCGGTCGTATAGTGTAAGGAATATCGTCCGGACCTCTATCCTTCTTTGTCTTTATTGAAATATTGTTTGTAGCCTAATCTGTAACGTAAGTTTTAATCTTTGTAGTCAAGTTATGACCGACGTGCGGCAGTTCTATTGTTCGACAGCAAACCAATTTGCATAACGCGTGTCGTCGTCGAATGCGGCTGGCTATTTCAGAGGCGGGTATAGTGCACTTATTTCAGTTAGTGCCTAAGAAGGGCAATTTTAGTCTTGTTCCATTGTCAAAATAGTAAACATGCATCCTGGTGAATTTTTAAATCCGCAATCACAGCAGTTAGTTTTGAATTTGCTGGAATATTTTCAAAAAGAAAATGAAAATGGTGGACTTTTATTATCAATAAAAGCTGTTCAAAGGCGACTGAGAGAGGCTTTAAAAATCGATGAAAAGACTGTAAGAAAAATGGCTAAAAACGACAAAGCTTCGGTTAAACGGAATCGTAAAAAGTCCAAAACAGATGCTGTAAAATATGAAATAAAAAATGTTATTTACAATTCGGTGTCCGATCATAAACATTTTTCCTTGTATATCCTTTTAGAAGAGCTAAAATCTAGAGCAATAGTTGATATTGGTCGTACCAGTTTATATAAAGTGATTAAAAAATTAGGCTTTTATTTAAAAAAAAAAATGACAATAGAAAAGTACTGTGTGAAAGACCACAAATTTATCTAAAACGAGTTTTTACGCAAATACGTAAAAAATTTGAAAAGTAATGTTTTTAGACGAAACTTGGATCTTTAGCAGAGGAGGATTAAAACATTCTTGGCAAGATGATTCCAGTAAATCGAAAAGGCGTCGTACAGCTACAGAAGGTAAAAGATTTATAAGTATACATGCAGAATCTATTCATGGCTGTACTGAAGATGCGAGTTTAGTTTTCTCCACCAAGAATAAGTCAGCAGATTACCATGACAACATGAACTCTGAAAATTTTGAAAAGTGGATGACAG
Source organism: Rutpela maculata (assembly GCA_936432065.2). NCBI lineage: Eukaryota > Metazoa > Arthropoda > Insecta > Coleoptera > Cerambycidae > Rutpela > Rutpela maculata. Next base: position 177,638,772 of record OW386286.2, read on the forward strand.
AGAGACTTTTGCCGGGGTTACAAAATCCAAGCATTATTGTTTTAGATAATGCTAAGTACCACTCTCGGGTTGAAGAAAAACAACCAACCCGATCTTGGACGAAAGAAAAAATACAAAGCTGGTTAAAGACCAAAAATGTAGATTTCTGTGATACCGCATTTGAAGCCAAATTGATCCAAATAACTGGAGCTAACAGAACAGTGCAACACTATGTTGTCAACAATTTAATTAGAGAGCATGGACATGAAGTACTGCGGCTTCCACCATATCACTGTCAGTTCAACCCAATAGAACTTGTTTGGGGAATCTGTAAGGAGTATTACGACAAACACATCGGGAAAGATGGTTTTAGTGACGAAGCCGTTCTTGCTATGTGGAATGAGGCTTTATCTCAAGTGTCGAGCTCAATTTGGTCCAAGTGTGTAAATCACACAAATAAATTGATTTTAGAGACATGATCTGAAGAAGTTATGCCACTCATTGTAAGTATTAATAATGAAAGCGACGATGAGGACTCTGAAGAATTAGACATTGACGAAGAAAACTAAATTTATTTATTTATCTTCTACTAGGTATTTGTATTTTACTGCCATATTTGTTTTATACAGGGTTCGGCATATTTAGTATTCGGTATATATTTTTATTTTAAGATACATATACTTATTCGACAAAATTCTATTAATGAATAAAAAAGATTTAGCTACAACTATTTAAGTGTATTTATTTTGTATATTTGCTCTATCATGTTTTTTACTTGAAACCAAAACAATTTAATATTATAATTTATTTATTTAACTTAAATTACTATAAATTTACAATAGATGTATTATATATGCTTATAATTCAATTTCCTTTAAACAAATCTAATTAAATACATCAAGTAAAATATAAAACAAAGCGACGCCACTGTGCATTCGAAAACGCCAACGAGCCTACGGCATCTTAGTTCAGGCGTTCGTGACGTCACATGGGGACTCTATTATCGAACAGACTTTAGATAAGTTTATTTAACGTTTCAAAAACGGACCGGACCCTTTTTTTATCATGCAATTTCGTTCTTAAATTTTATTGAGTAGGCCGTTATGTGTCAAAAGGACGGCTTGTCAAATTAAATTTAAACGTCAACGTTATTTACAATTTTGCTAATATCAATTGAGAAAGCGACGTTGATCTTTCTTTGTTAGCGGCACAGATCAAACGTTGGCGCTTTGTCGGCCTTTTTTTTATTATTTTCCAACTGACTTTAGCAAGAGTTTACAATAATTTTGCTCAAAAAGAATAGTATAATTATTTGCTTCAGTAAACTATTTAATAAAAAATGTTTAATAGTATTCTACTCGCATATAATGGCTACTATTCACTCTGGTGATTCACCTTCGTGAACAATAGCCATCATTATATGCTCGTTGAATAATGTACTTTTATTGCATAGGTGTTTCTATTGCTTTTAACAACTAAGGTGCCAAAAAATATAAATAAAAGATGGCGAATAAAAAATGGCCGATTTAAAACCAACATCATGCAGTATCATCAAATTAAGAAAGAAACTGTGCGAAAGATAAGTAATTATAAATATTCTATTAATAAACTTAAAATATTATAATATGAGAGTTTATTAATTTTGAAAGTGTGTTAAATAAAAAACATTTATTATTATAAACTTACAATATGTAGAAAAGGGTAAAGAAAGAAGCATAAATAAATTCTACATTTGCTTCAATTTTAGGGTAGCTAAATTAATATAATATAATTACAGAATTAATTCGGCGTCCAACAATATAAAAGGATTGTGGAAAATTATAAATGAGAGCAAAAAGGCAAACAAAAAAATAATTCCAACGTCTCGATTATGAATAATAATAATCATATTGTCACTGATAATAAACAACTGCCTTTGCAAATTATTTTTCTCATTATACAGGATGATTCGTGAGGAGAGGGTCGTACTTTAGAGAACATTGAGGTGATCTTAAATCCCCATACAGTAATGGCTACAGCGGCCCCGTTTTTGAAATACAGGGTGTTTTATATTTCTCTTCGCCTTATATCTGTAATGCGTAAACGGAATCCAATGAATTTCTTCATTTTGGTTACAGTAGTACTTCGCCATCAAATGCCTGGAGTTTTAATAAAATATCAGGGCCGAACCTATAATAATATTTTTAAATTATTCCTAGAAAATAACACTCTGTATACTGTTTATAACATTTTTAATATTGAAATATTAGTTTACACCTAGAAAGATACAAAATTTCATAAAAAAAATATTTTGGCAACATTTTTTTTAAATGAGAAATTGAGAGAAAAAGTCATTCCAGGTAATAGTAACATATTTTTTCTTGTTCTCTATTTGCACTACCTTTTATTCATATCACATATCCTAGTAAAACAATAAAAATATTTTGTGATGAATGTGTAAAATTAATAAACTTAACAAAATCACAAATAATAAAAATTAACAATTTAACTACAACGTAAGAAATCAGTCAAATTTACTAAATCCAATAAAATTTTTTGAATCAGTTTATTTTCAATGTGACCACCGCCCAATTCAATACATTTTCTTTATCAATTTGTCATTTGATTTATACTGTTTCTAAAAATCTCTAAATTGTTTTTAACATCATTGCAAGTGCTCAATTCTTGTAATCAGTTGCTCTCTGGTGTTTATTTCTTCTTCAGTTTTTAAATAACCCCACAAAAATAGTCAAGGGCTGTGAGATTTGAGGATCTTGGGGGCCATGCAACGGGACCACCCCGACCAATCAACCTAAGTATTTGGATATTGCTCATTCAGATAGTTTCCGACTCTTACTGAAAAATGCGGCGTATAAGGACCTATGAGATTATTACTGAACATCCTACAGCACACATTTACAGAAAATGTATGTTGGGAATTCTTTTGGATGATTGCACTGGAATGTTCGTGACTGCAGATATGAAAATTTCGAGTATTATTTATACCATCACGGGTAAATTGAGATTCATCGGTACACAATACTCTTATCATAGTTCGTCTATGGGATAAAACCCAGCGGCAAAAAGTTAACCGAAATACTGGCATCAATCATTATACAATTCGTATATGCATTTGTTCGCCTTTACTAAATCTCTAAACTTGGTTTGAGGAATATTTAATTGTTGAGCAATTCTTCTTGTGCTGATTTTTGAACAGAACTTTCTATTTTCTTTATTTGAGGGAACGGTTCCAATTTCAGAAAGATGACACTATAACGTTGATTCCCAAATCAACGTCTGTATTCCCTTTCAGCAGTTTTTACATTGCCATCGCAATATCCATAGACAAAATCATATTTGCGTATTCCCTACTCGTGTATGTAAACGGCATGATTTAGAATTATTACAAGCCAATATTGTAACCAGTAAAAGCAACAGTGGTGATGACACTTCTTAATTACAATGTGACTGATTTTGACAGGTACCTACTAGATTATTAAAAAAGTAGCCATAATTTTTAGAACAAATGCAACGGTAAGAGCAGATGATTGTAAGAATTAATTACTCTTGTAATGCAATTAAAAATTAATGTTAATAGAATAGTATAAGTCATATAATACGATTAAGAAAATATAATGAATTTGGCGTGGTGGTCACTTTGAAATATGCGATTAAAAAATTATATTTACTTTAAATTGTCTAATTTAAAATACAAATTGAAGTTTATCCTCATAATGGAACCTCCCTATTTTATTAAGATCCCAGGCATTTGATGGTGAATGACCACTGTAACCAAAATACAAGTCGTTGAATTCCGTTTACGCATTACAGATATATGACGAAAATAAAATTCTTCCGTTTTCGAAATACAGAGTATTTCGAAAACAGGGCCGCTTTAGCCATTACTGTATAAGCATTTAAGATCACCTCAATGTTCTCTATCTTTTGGTAAAGTACGACCCTTTCCTCACGAATCACCCTGTATATGTACTAACAAAATTATTGAACATTTTGTACTTTGTCCGTCTGTTGTTTAAACTTAATTCCCCTTCCTATATTTCAGGTAAAATCAGAAATGATAAATACTTTACTTATATGTCAAATAATGTCATTGTATTTGGTGCATTGGCAAAAAAAATCATTTCTCTAAATTAAGAGACAAACGAATAAAAGGAGGTGAGCGAGGGGATGAGGCATGTCTTACATCCGGTATATTAGTTTACATGTGATATTTTCTTATTCTCTTTCAATTTCTCTGAAATACTAATTATTACAGAATGCTTACCTTTATATTTTTAGTATCGTATAATTTCAAAGTGTTTATAGAAAGTGTTTTTCGTAAAAATTCGTACATTACTTGCGAACATAAAATTAGAGAGAAACTATAAGCATTAAAAAAGAGAAACTAAAATTCGTTTTGCCAGTTTCGCCAATAAAATTTGCCTATTATTTAAATAGGTTTCTTCATACAATTTACATACTTGATTTTATTGATATATCTAATCAACATAATAGAATAGTTTTATGTGATTTAGTTTAATTTTAAAGTTGTACAAAGGTAATTTTTTTTATTTTCTCAAGTTTTCAAGTCCTTATGCATAATTCTTATTATTTCCTTGGAATTAGTAAGCCACTTTAAACGTTATCACACTGTAACGATAAAAAAGCTCTCAGTGCTGTTTTGGCATTATACTACGTATTGTTGAGTTAGTTAGGAGGCATTAACTATGTATAGAAAGTGTCAAAATAAACAAATGAGGTCCTATAAACGTAGATTTGATAAAGTCAATCTTTCAAGGGTTAAAACATGTTTAGTACTAAACAGCTGTAGAACATCCCTGAGGATAACAAATAAAATGGTAGTTGAGAAATGAATAACTTTGGAAAGTTTGAAAAATAATTCGTTATTTTTATGGTATTCTCAAAAATACTGTCGCTGACCTTTATGCATTTGTCAACTCATTTGTGAATTACCTGCGCAACTCGTTGTAGTACGTGACAATTATTTTTATGAGAAATGCATATATCAGTGCAAGGAGGGCGTCTCTCATCAACTCATCACCAGAGTCCGGACTCAAGAGCTACATGTCAGAGACGGGTTTTATGCAGATATATTATTATATTGTAGACACCAAATGGAACATTCCCACACAATATAAAAAAGACGAAATTATGAAATATTAGTAATATTTCGTCACCTTGTGGCATCTTGTTCATTTTGCATTGTAATGTATAAAGTGTTATTTGTAATGCGACCGCCGAAGTTCAACAAGATCTTGAACGTCTGCTTTATGCAGATACTTCTTACATATTTTTTTTAAATCATGATCTCTGCAGAGCCTTTTGATTTTCTTCTCCGTTTATATATTTTCGAATATCTGTATTCTAATTTTTAAAATCCAAGACCGCCAAACTTGAATATTTTCGAAGAAATCTGGAATTGTCAGCTTTATGTACACACTGTTTACGTTTTTTTGCTTCTTCATGTATTAAGAACCGCTTGATTTTCTTCTCCATTTATATATTTTTACTCCCGACAATACGGAGGTGATAGATATGATTAGGAGTAAGTTGTTGTATGTTTTTTTTGTAATGAAGCATTCTTTAAATTCCTGCTCCATTATTAAGATTCCGGATTTACACACGACACCAATGTGCACACGGCCCGCAAATCTACCAGCTCCCGTCTAGAGGCGCGGATTTGCACACGACACTAAACTATACGCAGTACTACGTCACCAGTAAGCGAGGATTCTCGGATATAAAAGCCCGGCCGCAAATCAACATAATTATGCACAGTTCACCCAGACGTCGAAGCGAGCAGACCACCTAGTGTTGTGCAGTAGTGACGGTAGTGAGTGAACAGTGAAGTGGCAGCCCCACAGCGAGTGAGAAGTGTAGCGTTCACCGAGCGCTACAGTAGAAGAGGAGAAATATTAGACGTCTTTTTTAAGACGCTAATATATAAAAGATAAATAAAGTCCCCCGCCTGGGGACACTTTGTTTTTTCTTTCCCCCATCATTGTACCTAATCATAACATTTCTTCCAGGATTAATAATAAGTTAGTGCCAGATATTAATATAAACTTTCTTTCAGATAGCCAGAAGCATACCGTGGAGGACGGTATGGGCCTAGACGACAGGGACTCCAGAGGACCAACTCCAACAAACATGGAGTACGAGACCCAAGAGAGCCTGATCGCCAGCCTCAGGACCGAGAACGCAGCCCTGCGAGCTCAGCTGACAGAGGTCACGCAGAGGATGTCCCAGCTTAGAGCAGAAATGGCCAAGCAGCTGGAAGCTCAACGTACCCAGTACGAGGAGCAGAAAGCCAAAAACGAGGTCCAAGGTGCCCAGCTAACGGAACTGTTAGCAGCCATGCGAGCCCTCCAGGCCTCGCAGAGGCAGCCCCAGGCCCAGGTCTCGTCCAAGGCCCAGGTCCAGGCCCAGGCCAAACCCATGGTCCAGGACCAGCCCCCGACCCCGGTGGTGCAACCCGCACCAAAAGAGGCCCCCAAGCGAAAAGCTGACGCTGACACGGACAGCGACAGTGACTTCACCCTTGTCACCAGGATAAGGGCGAAAAAGCAGGCCAACCAGGAGTCCCAGGTGCAGAACAGCACCCAGGAGGCCCCAACCACCAGCCGGGCTGAGCAGAGGGCCCCCAGCCAAACAACCCCCAAGGAAAAGGACCTCAAAATCCCACCAGTAATCCTCCGAAAGGCGGAGACCTGGTCGGCTGTCCGGCAGAGGCTGGATGAGTCAGGGATAAAATACACGAAGGCCAGGACCGTGCGAGAGGGGATCGCCATCGAGCCCCAAACGCCCGAGGACTACCGGCGTATGACGAGGATGTTCGCGCAGGAAAAGCGCGAATATCACACCTACGCCCTGCCTGAGGACAGATTACTCAGGGTGGTAATCAGAGGAATCCCCAGTGGAGTGACCGCAGACGAAGTCAAAGAGGACCTCCAGTCCCAAGGCTTCAACCCCGTGGCAGTCCACAGGATGACGTCAAGGAGGACCAAAAAAGAGATCCCCCTGATGCTTGTCCAGGTCCCCCTCAACGAGGAGAAAATACTAACGGTGAACCGCTGCTGTTCACTGGTAGTTAGGACCGAGAGGCAGAAAGCCGCCCTGGCAATTGCGCAGTGTCACCGCTGCCAAAGGTTCGGCCATGCCCAAGGACACTGCACCGCACAGGCCAAGTGCGTGAAGTGCGCAGAGCCACACCACTCCGGGGACTGCGAGAAGCCCCGAAATGTACCGGCGAAGTGTGCCAACTGCCAGGGGGCACACCCAGCCAGTTACAGAGGGTGCCCCAAGTACCCCAAGAAGACGGCGACGGCGAAACCAGCCCCCGCAGCCAAGCCAGCTCAGACCGGTGCTGCCCCAAAGAAGGCAACACCCACAACTGGAGGCCTGAGCTACGCCAGGGTAGCTCAGGGCAAGGCAGGGAAGGGACAGAACCCAGGCCCAGCCCCCAGGCAGCAGGCACCCGCTGAGGCCCAAAACCTCACCGCGGTGCTTGCACAAATGCAACAGATGTGCTCAGCAATGAGCGCATTTTTTGCACAAATGCCAGCATTTACTAATGTATAATGTTGTTTCAGGTCAAACCAGGGTTCCTGCAGGTCGCATCATGGAATGTCAACGGACTGCGAGAGAGAAAACTAGAGGTAGAGGAACTCCTCGCCAGGGGTGACATAGACATCATGGCACTGCAGGAAACGAAGTTGCGACCAGACCAGGCTATCAACTTCCCAGACTACCACGTATACAGGAAGGACTGGACCGGGCCATACAGACGAGTGATGAGAGGAGTAGCCCTGCTAGTGAAGACGAGCATCGCACACCACCCGATCCTACTCCCAGAGACGGAGAAGCTGCAGGCCACAGCCATAGTAGTGTCCACGGCACGAAATGGCGACATCAGAGTGGTCTCCTGCTACCAGCCACCCAACAACATGCTGCTAGACGCAGACCTGGACTCGGTTCTTCCCCCAGGGACCCAGACGGTTGCCATCGGCGACTTCAACGCCAAGTCCCCGGAATGGCACAGTAGGATTACCAACACTCGAGGACGAGAGCTACTGCGATTCCTGGGACGACACGATGGCAACCTGCTGGTCCTTGGCCCGGAGGGACCGACCCATGACAATGGTGTTGGTAGGCCGGATGTCCTGGACATTGCGATGCTGAAGGAGATGCCCCTCGAAGCCGAAATCACCGCCATGATGGATGGTTCCACCGATCACAGCCCCATTCTCCTAGAACTAGGAGAAAAGGACGGTGAGAACACGACAACTTTCATCAAAAGGAGGACGCACTGGGAAGTGTTCCGTGCAGAACTGCAGAGGAACATCGCACACATTCCCAGACTCGAAACCGAGGCAGACGTGGAGAGGGCAATCACCTCCCTGGAGGACCAGATCCAGGCGGCACTAAGGGTAAGTACCACCGAGACGGAAACGAGGCGAGCACCAGCTCCCCTGGCAAACCTCCCAGAGGAAACCAGGCAGCTGATACGGGACAGACGAAGTGCCAAGAGACGGGCCCAGAGAACCCGACTCCCGGAGGACAGGAGACACTACAACACCCTGAACCGGAGAGTCAAGGCCGCCCTTCAGGAACACAGACAAGAAGGGTGGCAACGCCACCTGGAATCCCTGAACACACAGGACAGGAGCATCTGGACCACCCAACGGGCCCTGCGAAACCGGCGGACTCCCATGCCCCCGATCCACGGAGAGAATGGTGTTGTCTACACTCGCCAGGAAAAATCCGAGGCTTTTGCTGACAGCTTGGAACTGCAGTGTAGGGAAAACCAACTCGATGATGAGGACGAGGACTGGGAGGACGACGTGAGGCGCAGGGTACGTAGGATGAACCGTCTGCCAGATGAAGACCATATCCCCCCGACCATCCCCGAGGAGGTCAAGGAGATCCTAAGGAGCCTAAAACCCAGGAAAGCTCCAGGATGTGATGGCATTGGGAACATCGCCCTCAAGAAGCTGCCCCGGAAAGAAGTAGCGGCGATGGTCAACATCATCAACGCAATGTTGAGGTTGAGACACTTCCCTTCCAGGTGGAAAAAGGCCGACGTCATAGTCATCCCAAAGCCAGGTAAGAACCTAATGTTTCCTTCCTCTTACAGGCCAATCAGTCTACTCCCAGCGATGAGTAAGGTAGCCGAACGAGTCATACTCAAGAGGATAGCCGAGAAGACAGAAGAGCTGGAAGTCCTCCCAGACGAGCAGTTCGCCTTCAGGACAGGGCACTCCACCGAACTCCAAGTGCTCCGCCTCACCGAGGAGGTCACGAAGGGGTTCAACCAACGACAGATCACGGCAGCGCTGTTCCTGGACGTTGCCAAAGCCTTCGACAGGGTCTGGCACGACGGTCTCCTAGCCAAAATGATGAGTATGGGTTACCCCATTGCACTCGTCAAGCTAGTGAGATCGTACCTCCACAGGAGACAGATGAGGGTGAAGATCGTGGACAAGGTGTCCACGTACAGAACAATGGAGGCAGGAGTCCCCCAAGGCTCAGTGCTGTCCCCCCACTTGTTCTCCATCTTCACATCCGATCTACCCCGGACGGAGAGGACCTCCATGGCCCTCTACGCCGATGACACAGCCCTGACTGCCAGATCCTGGAGTGCCAGGCTAGCCACCAGAAACCTCCAGGAGGCGGCCACCCTCCTAGAGGACTGGTGCAACAGATGGAAGGTAGCCGTCAACGCCGAGAAGAGCAAGGCGGTACTCTTCAAGAAGGTAAGAAAACAAAACCCCACAGGTCACGTTTCCATGTTTGGTGAGGACATCCAATGGCACGACTCCGCCAACTACCTTGGCGTGCTCATGGACAAAGGCCTAACATGGAGACTGAACACGGAGGCCATCGTCAACAAGGCCAGGAGGACGAGAGCCCTAATCTACCCGATGACGGGTAGACAGAGCAGACTCAACCTGAGGAACAAGCTCACGCTTATCAGGTCCCTCATCCGGCCTCAGCTGACGTACGCTTCGGTAGCTTGGGGCTACCAAGCAAAGAGCTACCTCCATCAGATCCAGAGAGTGGAGAACGTCGCCCTCAGAACGGCAGTCGACGCACCCTGGGTCATCCGCAACGAGGACATCTACAGGGACCTGGACTACACCCCGGTCACTGAGATCATCAAGCAGAGAGCCAGAAAGATGTACGCCCTTGCCGAGGAGCATGGGAACCCACTAGTCAGGGAGGCCACTGACTATGACCCAGCAGATGCTCCGAGGCACAAGCGGCCGAAGGTGCAGCTCCTGCATAACGGGTGAGTATGAGAAGCATACCACCAACCGACGATCCACCCCCACGGAAGAGACATGACGATACCCAACCACCCACCCAAGACCCTGCGGGTACCGGACAAACAACCGTCCAGTACCGGTAGTCCCCCTAGCTCCGGGCAGACCAAAAATGCTACCAAAGCAGGTAGGTCTGCCCTTCCTCGAGCTACACAGCTCATCCTTACCCTACCGATGATCCGGATGACAGGATGCCTCTTGGCATCTTGTGTACCGGCAGTCACTTCCGCCACAAACCCAAAACACCCAACAGACCGATGACTACCCCCCGGGGGGCAAACAAGCTGGCGAAGAATAGAAGACGAAGAAAGAAGAACGCCAGAAGAGGCCTTAGCCAGCAAGGTCCAACGAGCCAGGACCCAGGGAGGTGGACCGAAATCGTCTGCACCGCTCACATTTGTGAGTGGGGCCGACGTAAAGTAAGTTCGCCCGCCCTGCACGAGGCCGGTCCCCGGTCTACAGCGATGTACTGGGGTAAAGGGCAATAGTCCTGCCCGGCCCCAGACATCCGAGACCGACATCTCTAGCCAAGAATATTGGCGACATAATTATGTTGATTTGCGGCCGGGCTTTTATATCCGAGAATCCTCGCTTACTGGTGACGTAGTACTGCGTATAGTTTAGTGTCGTGTGCAAATCCGCGCCTCTAGACTCTCAATTGAGAGTGGATAATTCTGCCAATCTGTCTACAGCGTGCTGAGCTGGACATATTGCAGTTTTGTGCATCTCCCGACGCAAACACGACGGAACGAATGCAATCTGACCCTGGGAATCCTACAGCGTGTTGAACTGGGACCCCTCGAGTCGTTAGTCATTCCCCGGCGCCGTTTCGCCGCCAAAGCCAGAGACGTCGCATCGCAACCGTTACACTCTCTCTCTCTCTCTCTCTCTCTCAGATAATAGAAAATGTTGTCTTAAGAACCGTAAAAGATACGGACATATAACCTGTACCTGTATGTTATGTAACACTGCCACACATTACCTTTTTGAAAAAGTAAATAAATTGTTTATATCTTTATTGGGCTGTCTTATTAACTAATCTGGACCCTGATTAATCTCCGAACCAGCTACCCGACAAGAAACCGTTACATTTTTGTTTGTCTTTTTGTTAGGGATGAAACGATTTAAATACGATTTTTATCATATGATTTGGTTTTTCTACAGGAAGATCTGTCTGTATAAGGGGCCGTGAGGTAACTGGCGACATGTTATGTGTAGACTTCAAACGATACAAAAGGAACTAAGTGGGTTTCATACCACTCGAGATTATGGTAGTATGTAGTAGTAAAGAAGCCCCAAGCACCCAGTGACAGAAATATTGTATGTAGCCGAAGGCTAGGCAGAAACATTTTGATGTACTTGAGGCTGAGAGCATTGAATATCATCGAAAGTCAGTCTTAAGTTATTGTGATCGAATAGATATGTGCAGAAATGCAGAGTGTAACATTCGCTTGGCTGATTACGTCATTTTTTGCAAAATGATGAATTTTTCATGCAAATAAGCTCAGGCGCCAGAAATACTGAAAAAGAGTTTTGGAACTTTTCAATACTAAGGTGAGAGAAATTTTGGTTCATTCTACGCCCCACAAAAGAAAACCCTCTTTTGTGGGGTGTCGAATGAAAATGTCTCTCCTGGCAAAAGTGATCTAGGTAAATTTAAAAAAGGTCAATTTTTTATGTAAATCATTGTTTTTACTGATGGATTGTCTATTGATCCCAGGTATCACAGAAAATCATTTTCTCAGTTTTCTTGATTATAATGGAGTCACAAATCTACCTTAAATTTGCAAACTCTGGCTAAAAGCGGGTTCATTTCAAAGTACAAGTTTTCTTCGACTGGGAAAATCTAATTTCAGAAATTTCCTGCTTAGCGCAGGCCCTCAAACCGACCTGAAATTTGGAAAATCCAATGTAGCTTTCTTACCATACAAGTCATCGAACTTAGCGAGCCATGGCTACGCCAGGCGCGGTCCGAACCAGCTGAAAGCGGATACATTTTAAAGAGCCTGTATTATTCGACCGGAAAAATTCAGTTGTAGACATTTCCCACACCGTCGGGGCCCTTAGCGCGACTCGGAATTCGAATATTTTTTTGTTATAAAAGTGTTTATAAACAAATTCTTGTAATTAAAACGATAAGTTTATTGAAATATTGTTTCAAACATTTTTTTTTTTTAACTATTTAACGTCGGCCTATTTCCGCTACCAGGGCCTATCACCGACGCCAGGAGACGAGCTACCTCCAACCTGGAAATTTTGCCCAACCTCTTCCCTTAAGAAGAGTAGGGATCTTTTACTTGCCTAACATTTAATAGACAAGGGACCGCCTGCTTTACATCCCCTCCGAAGGATGGTATATCCACTACGTAATCCTCGTCTGAAATTACGTAGCTTCCGCGTATACACTGATATACAAGCCGCTAGAAGGTGGGACGAGAACGCTGTATTTCCCAAGATGGGTCACCCATCCAAGTACTAACCGCGCTCGACGTTGCTTCAACGGAATATCGACTGACATTCACATTGAAGTCGACTCTACGCTCGCTCCTAACCTTTTTCTTGATAAAGAAAAAATGTTTTCTATATTCTATGAAAAACATTTGTTCATGATTTTTTTGAAAGTATAAGAACAAAAGTTATTTGAAAAATTGAAAATAAACAATTGTTCTGTTTTTTGTTGGGATCCTCTGCTACATGTATTTTTTCCTAAAACAATGTCCGTGAAATCTACAAAATAATACAATGGGCTGATTTAGCACTTTTTTTAAATTTGATTATCGGAAATATCTTATCATTTTTAGACCCTGTGCAAAAAAACTAGAATTTTGTGAGACCTATAAATCGTCTAAAAAAAATCATAAAAATGGACCGCACCCGCGGTCGAGTATCAGCCGTGACGTCACTTGATAGGAACCCGCTAGCCGAAGGGGCTAGCTTCAGCGCGTTGTTATAGTTTCACAATATTACAAATCGTTAACTCAAGCAGTGTGTTTTGAAACTTATGCGTGTTTGTGAAGAATTTCAGTTTATCAACTATTTTCACCGATTTATATTACTATTCTCTGACGTCACGATGTTGGTCGCACCGTGCTATTTAAAAGTCGTGTATTTCGAAAACCACATATCGGATTGATCTGAAATTTTCAATATCGTCTAATTTTAAGCAGGGTTCGAAAATATCGTGATATTTATTATAAATATCAAAATATCCGATATTTACGATATATATCGGATATATATCAATAATTGATATATATCGGATATTTTAATATTTATAATAAATTTATAAAGAAAATATTTAAAAAAAAACTTATTTAAATGTACGGTCATTCTCCCTTCTTCCCTATAGGAAAACCAAAGGTACTGACACATACTACACACCAGTACGAGTCGATTCTGCTAGTTGAAATGTTGTGCTTATTTTGGAAAAATACGCCCTGCAATAGGGTAGTTTTGAAAAAAAATGCGAAATGCCAGAAGTAGTATATTGTCCTTGCCCTAAATAATTTTATTTAGGGCAAGGACAATATATTTTTTCAAAACTACCCTTATTGTCCTTCCAAAACAAGCGCAACATTTCAACTAGCAGAAACGACTCGTACTGGTGTGTAGTATGTGTCAGTACCTTTGGTTTTCCAATAGGGAAGGGGGTGTTCTATAGAATGACTGGGTTTTTTTGCTTTTTAGTACATTTTTTAAATAAAAGCTTTTTAAATTTTTCTTTTTATATAATTTTATTTTTGTACTATTTAGTCATCAGACCAGCAATGTTCAACGATACCATAATATACTATTGTCTCTTCAAAACTACATGTATTTATATGTCAAATTTCAGCTTATTTCGATAACAAGAACTTGTTCAAAATTGACATTTTCCACAATTTTTAGTCTTAATTTTGCAAGAAAAATTATTCCAAACAGGATGTTTGTCTCTCGGCATGTTGCTTAATAGTTAATATATTGTTATATCTATATTTAAAAAATTAAAACAGGCAATTCTCAGCTCATTGTAGAACAGACACTTTATGCCAGCATATAAAATAATGTAGGTTAGGTATTGGTTTGCAGGCGGGAAGTCCCTTCTTTGCTAATAGCAGCAGCAGTAGTTGACATAATCAAAGCAGTGTTGTCATATTCTCACAATTTTAAGCATTTTTGTAGAAATTTGATATATATCAAAAAAGTGATATTTATTTCACTTTAAATATCATGATATATATCGTGATATATATCATGATATATATCACTGGATATATATCTTTGAACCCTGATTTTAAGTAATACTTTATCTACAAGAAGTAACAACTACCAAATGAAATTCATTAAATGAGCTCATTATCCAGTATTTTACTGAAAAATAACCTATACGCCTCCGACTTTTACGTCAAAGGAGCAGTTAGAAGAAAAGTATAAAAATAACGTATTTTACTGACGTTTCGGAAACCGAATCTGTTTCTTTTCGCAAAGCTTTACACCAAAGTGTTTACGTGCTGTGGATATTAAATACACAGCTTTAAGAATATATTTGTTATATTCAATATCTATAGTACCTAATTGATAGTTTTATTTTAAACAATACCTATTCAGTTTGTTAAGTTCTTCTTTCTTTTAACATGGATAACCAGGTTGTGCAAACATCTACGAAACAATTCGACATGCATTTATCCTCATTTAATAATATTATTGCTGATTCTTTAATTTTTCTCTCTTGCTATCTGCCTCTTTGTTAAAAATTTTGCCGGGTCCCAGTTTATTCTATGTTCATTCTTTCTAATCTAACCTTTGTGCTCACCCAGTTTAACACTAAATGATCTGGATGACTCACCCACTGTTTATTATACACAATGTTTATTATACTCAAACGGAATACTATAAATGCAGCTTTTTTTAATTTCGCTCATGATTTAGCCGTTCGAAATATCGTCCTAATATCAAATCTATCGCCTATACGGCGCAGCTTTTCAGATAATCTGTTTACATAAGCAATTAAAGTTGTGTACCGTTGTTCAGGATTTTGTCGTATCCGATTATTATTAATTTCTATATATGTGAAAGTTCTATCAAGGGTATTGATTCTATATAAGAACCTCTTTTATAAAAAGTTTCTCATTGCCTAATATGTCATCATTAGAAGAAATTATTTTGACCCTATCGTATAAACATTTTATGACACCCTTTTTAAAACGCATCGACTGATTTGGGTTAAAATTCAAATACCTGTTGGTGTGTGTTGATTTTCTATAAACGCTTATTTCAACTGTATTATTTACTCTTTTAATTAAAACGTCTAAAAATGGTAATCTATGCAAAATTAAACATAATCAAATTTCTTACAAGAATGTCTATACTCATTTTCTTCCTATGTGTTATAGTTTACGATATATTCCCCATTGAAAATCGATATACTGACGTCATATTTTGTCGAAACCTAACATTTCCTTAAATATACAGTGTGACTCACTTAAAATGAAGACACCCTTATAACTTTTTTATTTTGTTTCCGATTTGAATCAAATTTTTCTCAAGTATAGAACAAATTAGGATCTACTTATGACCAGAGAAACATTCGTCTGCTACAAGGGCAAAGCCACCTGCGGTTGCAAGATATCCGGAAAAATAAAAACATTTTGAATATTAAAGATTCTAAAAAAATGCATCGGATCGGCGCCAAAAACGTACATACATCAAAATTTGATTTGGTTATTGATGGGGGATTTCTCATACATAAGCTCATCTGGCAAAGGGGATCCTCAGTTTCCGCAATTTGTGGTGGATACGTGAAATTCGTCAAGAGCCACTAATATGATTTTTAATTTTTTTCCGCAATATCTCGTAAACTATAACACATAGGAAGTAAATGAACCTAGACATTTTTGTAGGAAATTTTGTTCCTTTTTCCGTACGACGCATCTTTTCCGAGTTATAAGCGAAGAATCTAAAAACGGAAACTTTCCACCCCCCTCCCCCCTGAAACGACTTGGCTAGGGGCGGGGACTTTTAGTATGTTTACCTCCTATCTACCCCCAACACATTCCTGAAAAGGAAAAGTCGTCCCTCCTCAATGTCCTCTCAATCCGCTTTTGGGAATTCACTGATTGGACTAACCAGGGTCACACGCTCCTCGTCCTGGTCATCTCAAAATACATAGAGAGCCACGTTTGATTAGGTAAATAACATAAGGAAAAAAATATGATAACGAAGATAACTTACAGCTTTATCACGCCTGGACGTCTGGACTTAATTAACCAAGCGAACGCTGCATTCTGCATTTCTGCCACTAAGTTCCTTGTATCTATTCGGTCACAAACTTTAACTTATACGATTTTGGGTGGTACAAAATGCTCTCAAAACTGTTCTGCGTAGTTTTCGGCAACACCCTACATTTCTGCCATTCAACATACTGCCAAAATCTCGAGAAGTATGAAATGCACTTGGTTTCTTGTGCATCGTTTAGGAGCTTCAACCTTGATTGCTGCGCGTAACATGTCTGCAATTTACTTGACAACCCCTTCCAAGATACTCATAATAAAATCAGGCTTTCCAGTGTTGTTTAAAAACCACTTGAAACAGGCGCGTGCTGGCCCACCGGGATACCGGGAGTTTCCCGGTGGGCCCTCGATAAAGGGGCCCTTCATGAAGGACCTTCCCTGTTGAATAATTTTTTTTTCAAGTTGTAGGAATTTTTTTTGATGTTTTCTCCCCCCGACTCATCAATTTTCCAAGTGGTAGAATATTTTTTTTGAGATTTTCTCCCCCCTCCCCCGCTCATCAATTTTTATTTTCGAGATAAAAAAAATCAGATTTCTGCCTGGGGCCCTTACTAAGGTATTTTCCCGGGGCCCAAAATCGTCCCAGCAGGCGCCTGTCCGACAATTAAGAAACGACAGATAAATAATATTTGGAATGTACTTACTTCTGTTCCTGTTTCTAAAATGTAAATCAAGCCAGTGGTAGTATATGTAATGCTTTGAATATATTTCTACAGGAACTCAAACTGTTGACTCCTACTATGTTACGTAGTGCTATTTTTTGAAATATAAAGGATTCTTTCGCTTGTTTCACTGTAGTGAGAAGAATCCCAGAAAATAATGCCATATGTTAATCTGGAGTAAAAGTGTGCATAATTGTATGGCAACGACACACACTGATTAATAATTTGTTTCAACCTATACAACGAAGTTTTGTACACAACATATTAATGTAAATGCCAATTTGATTATTATCAATGTGGTTGAATAATAATTTTGTAAAATTAATTTGAGCTAAGGACTTGCCCTTAATTATGAGTTTTTTTTATGGCTTTCAGCTAATTGCCATTAGCCACGTAGATTTTATTTAAGAGTAGGAATCTTTCATTGTAATTTATAATTCTAGGTGTTAAATACATAAAAACTATTTATTAACAATTTATCTACTTTTATTAAATTTTCTGGCAGAACTTGCAATTTTTTGCCAGCTATCTGCTCTTGAGTCATTAACATTTTCGTTAGAATTTAAGCAAGAATTATTATCAGCAACCATTATTAAGTGACATTCATTGAGAACACTGGGAAAGTCGTTATTTGCTATACTCCTTTTTTAGATGCCGGCAATTTTGAACAAGGAAATGAAATAGTTATTGTTTAAATACTTTATAGTTTATGATAACACAACCACCCAAAAAAAGTGGTCTGGCCTGCGGCCCAGACCAGTGTGTCCTTATGTATTTGGACCCACTGAAACTGAATCCGCAGTCAGAATTGTCAGATTACTTCTTTGTTCACCCCCAACCCTAAAAAAACACCAATCGCAAAAATGGTCTGTCCGGAGGACCATACCAGTGGCAGTGTATCCTTATGTATTTGGTAAGGATACACTGGTCTGGTCCACTTTTTTTTGTTTTGGGGTGTTTTTTTGGGTTGGGGGTGAAAAACGAGCGAATCTGTCAATTCTGTCTTCGGATTCGGTTTCAGCGGGTCCAAATACATAAGGATACACTGATCTGGTCCACAGGCCAGACCACTTTTTTTTGTTTTGGGGGTGTTTTTTGGGATATAGGGGTGAAAAACGAGCGAATCTGGTAATTTTGACTTCGGATTTGGTTTCAAAGGGTCCAAATACATAAGGATACACTGGTATGGCCCGCAGGCTAGACCACTTTTTTTTTGGGGGGGGGGGGGGTCAAAAACGAGCCAATCGGAAAATTCTGACTTCGGATTCGGTTTCAGCGGATCTAAACACATAAGGATACACTGATATGATCCACAGGCCAGCCCCTTTTTTTTGGGTGGGGGGAGGTAATTTTTGGGATTGGGGGTGAAAAAAGAGCGAATCTGACAATTCTGACTTCGGATTCGATTTCAGAGGGTCAAAATACATAAAAATACACTGGCATGGTCTGCCGGCCAGACCACTTTTTGGGGGGTGTTTTTTTGGGGTTAGGGGTGAAAAAAGAAGTAATCTGACAATTCTCATTCGGGTTCGGCGGGTCCAAATACATAAGGATACACTGGTCTGACCAGGCCAGACCACTTTTTTTGTGTGTGGCTGTGTAATTATTGCCTCTGTTAGAAGGAAATTTGCATAAATATGGCGCAAACGAGACTGAACGTGAGAAAATTCAAGCTTTACTGTGTAACATGATTTGAAATACAGAAAACAGTGTAATTTAATTTAATGTGTGGGTGTGAACATAATTATTTACGTATTCTTTGTCTAAAAATAGAATAATTAATTAATATAGTCTGTGTATACTGTGATTATTATAATATGCTCGAGTTCGCAAACAACTTTAATGGGCGATCGATCGATCTTGATACGTTCAATTATGTTTTATCTAAAGTTAGGAAAACACAGATTTTGTTATTACGTCGTGTATAACAAAGTAATATGTGTATTTTTGTATTATTCCTAATAGCCGCTTGATCTAGAAATAAAATTCTTCATTGTTTATGATTATTATTGACAATAAGTTGAATTGAAATTGGATTAAAAAGCAATTATTAGGCCAATTTTCCATGCGAGGTAATACTTATTTTAAGATCCAACACTATCTGAAATAATTATTTTAAATTGTGTAAATTTAATTTTCTCGGAACAATTTTAACGTTTTAAGTGTGTAGATTGTTGCATCCGTTTTTATTTCGTAAAACTGTGATACGATTCTAGAAATCTTTCTATAGGGTGTTAGGAATATGACTGCCTTCATTTGAATAAAATATATTTAATATAATTCGATTAAGAGTTTGGAAGCGCCCAAAAAGACGAGTACGACCTCAGTGTCGATATTAGGTAATAAGATTCAGTTAACTTGGCTATGGTGAAATTTTATTTCACAATTAGCGGCTTTTTGAAGGCGGATTAATTTTATGTTTCCATCGCATTTATAGGCTTTCCCACAACCAAAATTTAAACGTTATACAACTGTTGTATTTTATTGCAATTTTATAAATGTAATAAAATAGCAAAAAAACAAAATTGTTGTAGAAATGACAATTATAAAACAAATGTATTTATTTAGTTATTTAATTATTAAGAAATGCTACAGTAATTGTTTAAACGAAGCTTACTCGAAAAGTGCAATGTAAATTTCAGCATTGAGGCATTTTTAAAACTATTGCAGATAAACTTATAGTAGACAACCCCCAAATCCAAGGCCAAGGATGTCCGGAAGGGGGTTACATATTTGAAAAAACGCAGACATACATCCATATCCACCCGTATTGTCAGTACGGGGACTGGGCGCGATAGACAGTCGGTGAGCATATTCGCCACTCAATACGCCTTAAGACTGACTGACTGCCTAGATATATGCATATTTCTCGAATATGAAATCTACAGAAAAGAATGGAGCAATTTTGAGTGATAAAATTATCTGCATTGCTTTATTGTTGCAAAAAATTATTTTTGTACAGCGCACCGTTGTTTCCGCTACAGTTTTGAGTTTACGTCTCGCGTGCTCTGGCATATCACGACTGTGATTGGGAGGTAAATACTGCCAAGTGCAAACAACAGCTTCCTTTCGACGACCTGACAAAACCCATTTTTGCATGTTAACTCTTTCTGTGACACAAAAGAATGTTGCCAATAGTATCTTAGCGTAATAAAAACCACGTTTAAGCAATATCTCGATTTTTGAAAAAAAATCGCCACGTTCCAACATGCACCGAGCTCCGGTTTTTCGGAATCTTCGGAAGTTGGGTCTGGATACCAGACCTGACCACGAAAAATGTTGTCAAGAGTGTTTTTTGATTTTTCAGGGCATCTTAAAACATGTATCAAATGGACAGCAAAAAATTCCATTAGAAATCCGTTGTCAAATTTCAATTTGAATTTCACAAGTCACATGACCGCTCCGACCGCCAAGAGGTCCCTCCATGGGGCCACCTCCTCCTCCTGCACCTATTGACAAATAGACAGCAAAAAATCGAGTGAGGTACATTCTGCTGCCGTATGATGGACTATAAGGACTTTTCAAAATAAGCAGAAGTTTTTATCAAAAAACTAAAAATAAGAAAGTTTACAAGTGTAGTTAAGTCCATCCATGGACACACTGTAGTTTCTTTTAGCAGTATACAAAAAAAAACACATTTTCTCTGATAAAGAGGCCACCTTGTACAGGAAGTTGATCCATTTAATAGTGTACAAGGACTAATCTGCCTTATTTATGGCTTCAACTTTTACAGGAGTTTTTTGATAATAATAATAGGATAACATTAATTCCATATGGCACATTTTAGGAAACGAATTTAATTTAGTTAAGAAAATAAATTAAAGATAGTGATTACACGAAAAAACTGAAACAATATCAAATAATATTTTATCAATAACTCCGGTACTTGAGAGTCTAGACTAAATCAAATATGTTTTAATCAAATAAGGTAAGGAATGTTACTTTTCGACGCAATTTGGTAATTATAGTTTTTTCCATATCTTGAGCATTTATCGTGATATTCGTACGCAGTTAAACACGTATTCGTTAATCGTATCTAAAGTCAACTTCGATAATGACAAAAACTCTATCATAACCCATAATATGCGTAATGCTATCTAGATAACAGTTACATAAATATTAGTATTTCCAGGTATCCAGGTGTCACATATAGTTATTAGGCATAACCAGTAGATGCGCATATTCACACGTCCTTAACTGCATGCATTCAAACTGCATGCAAATTCACTATTATTTTAGTATATTTTACAGGGCTGTACTTGAATAATAATAATATATTTTTTTGAGGACACTGCTTTTCTCTTCAAAACAGTTTTTATCCTGGAGTCAATTCGAAAAGCTCCCTTGATATTTCCTGAATGAAAAATCGAACAGCTACCGAACGCGCACAGTGGACAATTAGATGGAGAAAGTTCATGGCAGAACTACCAAAATCTCATTAAATCCTGTTATAGACAGATAACTAGGTACATCGTAACGGATCACTATATATAATAGCCCTGATGCGATTCTAGAAAATATAAAGCGCATCTAAGATCTGTCGTTGCGATAAGGACGTGCATTATAGTCCATACGAACTTGCAACAAAAGTCTAAAACCCTAAAAGTGCAAGGGTAGTGACAAAATATGTCTACTCCCCCGTTTTCGATGGTGATACTCGAACTACCCCTAAATGCAAAAAACACCCCTTTTCTTCCATTCTTCGTTATTAGACATGCGAGGACTTGTTGGATCGGTTTTTTTTTGAGGAAACTCGATATGTCCTATAAAATTTCGCAATCAGATATTCTAACGACCCCCGGGGGTTGAAACCAACCCCTCCCTAGAACATGCAAAAAAAACCATCCAAACGTGCCGAAAATTGTTTTCTACACGTTTTCAAGGGCGGGGAACACGATGCTGATATTATTTAGCTTCCCCCCCTAAATAGGGGTGGTTGGATAGTGGTTGGAGGCTAAATGATATCAGCATCGTGTTCCCAACTACCCCCAAATAAGGGTAGTTGGTTAGTGGTGGGAGGCCAAATGATATCAGCATCGTGTTCCCCGCCCTTAAAAACATGTAAAAAATAATTTTCGGCACGTTTGGATATTTTTTGCATGTTCCGGTATTAAGGGAGGGGGTGGCTTCAACCCCCGGGGGTCTTTAGAATGTCTGGTTGCGAAATTTTACAGGACATATTATATTGAGTTTTCTCAAAAAAAAAACCGATCCAACAAGTCCTCGCATGCCTAACAAAGAAAAATGAAAGAAAAGGGGTGGTTGTTTGCGTTTAGAGGTAATTCGAGAGAGAGGTAGGGACCGCACGAGTATCACCATCGTGTTGGCCGTCCTGGAAAATGGGGGAGTAGACATATTTTGTCGCTACCCTTGCACTTTTGGGGTTTTTGCAACTTTCGCATGGGCTGTTAACTGCGGTACTGTGTTGACATGACGTACCAGTAATATTTGATATAATGTTGAGTGCATATTAAACCATATAAATTATCTCGATTTATTGTAATTTTGAGTATTATATTTTCTTTATAAAATGTTTTGGACTAAAAATAAATTAACTTTTCAAAGTGTATTAGACATTCTATTTATGAATACCAGAACCAGATAGTAGCAATCTAATTTTTTATGTTATGCAAGAGTTTTTGTAGATTTAAGAAAAGTGATAACCATATTTCACTATCCTCAAAAACTATTCCCGTTGGTTCCTTATAATTTTTTTTTGTTTTCAGTATAATCATATTTACAAAATTTCACAATTTTAAAACGAAATTTATTTTTCTACACTCTCAAGAGCCACCTCCTTAGTGCTTAAAATATTTTCATAATTTTTTTGGTTTTCTGATGACTATTTTAAGCTCATTTAATAACTTGTACAATTTTGTCCTCCTAAGGGCCACCAGTATTTTCATCTCCCATTAAATCTGTTCAATAGATAAATCTCGTGCAAACAATTATGTCCAAGGATATTATCTAAAGCATAAATTTAACGGGAGGTGAAAATACTGGCACTCCCCACCAAATGTTTACTCAAATTCGTTAATTTAATGAATAACCGAGCTCATTACCAGTGAGCTATGCGATGCAGGCTTCCATTCTGCGTGTGCCTAGAACTTATATTTAACGGCTCCCCGTTGCGTCGCGGGACTGACACATTTTTTTTTCCGGATGGTGCCAACGTGGTTGGTGAAACGCGAATAATAGCAGTCGAGTGTTTGGGCATTTGTGGAACAAACTTCATAGGCACTATCACTATGTAGTGCCACTGAAGATTTAAAAATTATTTGGCTTCGAATGATCGAAAACCGGCCATTGAAGAAAATTGATAATTTTAGATAGTTCCTTTAAGTTTATTTTAGATTTTTGTATGCCCGATTTCGCTACGAATTATAAAAAAAATGTGAATTTCCCTAATGTCGAATGTTTTTAATTTTGCCATTTATGGCTATTTAAGTTATTACGGAACTAGTTGCTGAAGATACAAAGGGGGTATCTCAAAGTAATCAGTTTTAAGGTAATGGCATTTCAAAGTATTTTTATTCTATTTATTTATTTTTATTACGTGATCTGATATGAGTTACGCCGAACTCGGGTATACACAAACAGAAAGGTACGCCCCTATTTCATACGGTAGTACACAAAAAAAAGTGTCCGTAACAGGCGGATAATAAAAATTAAATACATTTAAGGTATACCTCATCGTCCTTATAGTGAGGAATTACGACATATGCGAGACAAATGCAAATGTTCATATTGTGTTATAAACATGAGCAAGCCGAAGTTGTTAATATGCAAAACGTTTCATATGGTTGTGAATTTGTTACCTAAAAAAATAAATACATAAATGAAAAGCAAAGTACTAACCTGTCTTATATACTATCCCACGTAATGTCATATAATTTTAAAAACTCAAGTCACTCCTGGCGTACGCCTTTGAGCTTGTTGCATTACGTAGAATATGCATAGAATAATTATTAACATTTCGAAATATTGTGTGAATTAGTATGCAAGTCTTATATCCGTTTTGAAGATAAACTGGATACATTTTGAACGATTTTCATATCTTTCGATCGTGTTGCAATTATTATTACATTTAAAATTGTAACTACTAACTTCCAATAAAGATACGATCGCCGTCTATATATTTAGTAGAAATAAAAATAGAGACTGGTTGCAGTATAACACTTTTAAACTTGTACATCGGGTAGGCGGACATCTCATTTTTCTGCTTTTGTTAGTCGACGGAAAATAGCACAGAAAAGTACTACCAAAGAGATGAATGATGACGATCGGTAGTGGCAGAAGCTCATTTAGTTCGCAGTAAAACTCCTTGCGCTAATATTTCTTAACAGCGGCGTAGGTTAAATGCATTAGACTGCGGGGGAGATCAGTTTGACCCGCATTAATGACATGCGATGGGCGTTACACTAAAGGCGTCCGAGACCGATACCGTGCCATTTCGGTTATATTAGGTAGAGGAAGGGACTAAGCACACTTTACTCACATTCTAAAACAATTTCCTTATATCTACTGGTCATACTAATAAAAATAAAATTATACATTTTATCTCGAATCCAAAAAGATGTCGGATAGTGAACGGTAAAGTGTTTTACATAGCCTTGCGTGGGAAATAGCATATCGTGTGTTTAAGTATTTAAATTAAAAGTTCAGTTAAGAGCACCTGTAGTATTTTAATTACGTGAATCAGAATTTGTTGCGAAAGAAGATTTGTTTTTATAAATTTGTAAGATGTTGTTGTTGAAAAATATAAAGTGAAGGGAGTGGCATAATGTCTAGTTTTTTGAAGAAGGGTTTACAAAGGTTTTTGGATCCTGCACCTGATATTATCCTTATGGCTTGTTTTTGCAGTCTAAATATTTTTATAGCATGGGTTTTTATAGCAAGTGTAATTTGACTGAAAAAGTGAGAAATAAGAAATTATTAACCATTTTGAGAGGTAATGGTATTTAAATTAAAGAAATTTGCAGTGAACCGTTGCTCGGCTTCAGTTTCGCTGTTTAGAGCGTTCAAGTTGTTTTAAATCTCGTCGTCCGCGGATAATACACAAGGGTCAGGAAAAAATATGTGAATTTATCGTTGATGAAGGTCCCAGTACAGACCCTTGGGGTACACCAAGTCTGACTAGAAGAGTATTTAAAGCCTGGTCGTTTAGAGGAAGACACACTGTGTCCTGCTATTAAAATAACTACCTATAAGGTCGAAGGTCGTGGATAAGCGGCTTAACTTCTTCGATAATAGTCCGTGGTTGACACAGTCGAAGGCCTTGAGAAAATCCTACAACGTTATAAACACATATATAGCCAGCTCAGAGCCCCGGACTGTCATCCGCAATTTTAATAATGTGTCAATTTATTTTTGCAGAAGCCAAATTGGCTTCCATTTAGTAATGAGTTACTCTTAAAGAAGGAATTTAGACGTGTTTTGATAATGATTTCGAAAATGTTGCCAAAAAAGGGGATAACAGAGATGAAACGGTAGTTGTGGACCAGGTTTAAGTCGCCCTTTTCGAAAACAGGACCACTCTGGCTGGCTTAAACGAGCCTGGGAAAACTCCTTCAACAATACAAGAATTGAACAGCTTACTGAGAGGCAGAGCCAAAATATTAATTGTATCCTTCAAGATTTCTTAGTTTGTTGTGTATTTTGCCACTGTAAAAATATTTAAAAGTTTTGATGAAATAAACCTCTGCGAGATGGTACTATTTAAGGACAAAATTTCTCTTTCCACCTCAGTAACTAGAATAGGCTCAAAAAGGAAAGATTTAGAATTTAATGGAATGCTTTCCAATAAGTCTACAGGGTCCAGGTTATTTTTAAGCAAATTTATTCCTCCTCCTACTATTGTGGTAAAAAAAACTTATTAAATTCAGGATTGACATTAGGATGCGTAGTTTTAGTATGATTACGTTCATAATTTACAAGCTTCCAACTGTCTTTTGTTTTATTGTTTAAGTTGACGAGACATTTTTTTATATTATGCTTCTTGTTTTGTGGATACTATGACATTTTTATAATAATGTAATCTGTGTAGTAAATAGTCAGTTGGATCCATGGTTGTATCACAAACAACTTAAGTGTTTGATAACGTATCCTCATACTTTTGAAATATTTATAAATTAGTAGACCAGTTTATTAACCA
This sequence comes from Rutpela maculata, assembly GCA_936432065.2. NCBI lineage: Eukaryota > Metazoa > Arthropoda > Insecta > Coleoptera > Cerambycidae > Rutpela > Rutpela maculata. The sequence goes on from OW386286.2 coordinate 177,665,161, forward strand.
AGATTTTTTTTAGTTGAAAATTTTGCAATATTTGGCGTGCTGCCGCGCATATTTCGTCAGAATTGCATTAAAATAGGTAGACAGTAGGTATTTTAGGAGTAGTTGATACCGAATCTAATATCAAAAATAAAGAATACAAATCGGTGAATCCAGTACAGTTGACATAATGTACAATTATTGCATATTTACATGAAATTTGATATACAATATATATGGAGATTTCAGGATTCTCTGATAACGAGCTTGACGTTAAAGCTTAAAAATTGAAAATGCTGGATATGTTAGTTTACTGTGTGGAAGGTAAATAAATCCAAGGCCAAAAATTGGAAAAAAAAGATAAATAAAGAGGTCACGAAAAAGTGTGCAAAAAAAAGGCCCATCTTCAGAAAAATTCCCGGAAAGCTGTATTTTGGTTTGATCCATTAATATTGTGATTCTAAACAAACTGTCAAAGTTCCCTATCGATCCGAGTGCCGCTAAAACTTTACGCGGGGTCAGAGGTCACCAAAAACGGTTTCCCGTGAATATCTCATGACCCTACTTTTACAGAAAAAATATGATTGATCAAATTTGTAGCTTAACAAATTTCTTATAAAAAAACTGTAACTTTTATTCGTAAGAGTAACCGTTTTGGAGATAATTCGATTTACAGAGTTGTAACGAACAGTATGCACTCCTCAACGATATGCATATCTCATTGGACTTTGAATACGACTTGAAATATTTGATGCCAATGTCAAACAAGCTCAAAATGATGCTGATGTTCCCATCATTGAAACAGCAATCGAAGAATCTGACAGAAGAACAAGTATTATTGTAGGTGAAGACGTTGACTTATTAGCAATTGTTCGACCTATTGATAAAATTATTTATTTTACGTAACAAGTTTCGAAAGTGGTCTTTTACTGGATGAGTAAGCAAATTCCAGGACGAGCCGTAGGCAAGGCCTGGAAGCTTGTGAGTCCAGTAAAAGTACTTTCGGAGCGTGTTACGTACAATATTTTTTCTTCAATCGTCTCTTTAATGAAACCAAAAATTGATATACTTTGACTATTTATAAATATTAATATTAATTGTACTATTATTATTATTATACTCTTCGCAAAAACGAAGAGTATATTGCATTTGATCGGCACATTTCTAAAACCGGAAATATCACTCGTAGAGAAAAAATTAATTGTGTTAGTGAACGAATTCTGAACAACTTTCAAAATGTCCGTCTGTCCGTCCGTCACGTTTCTTGTAAGCACGATAACTTAAGAAAGAAAAGTCCGATTGTATTGAAATTTGGAAAGTAAGTTAGTGTTAGCTAGAGGAAGAACCCTATTGTTTTTGAAGAAAATCAATCAGTAAATAAGAAAGTTATTAATCATTTAATTAAAAAAAAATTATTTTCTTAATTTTTGTCGCTTGCACTTGAATAGAAATCCTGCGAAATGTTATCTCTATAATATATATATATTTTTTTGTTTATGCATTGTACTAATATATATTTTATAATAATATGTCTAATGCGTTGAAATATGATTCTCGAAAGATATATATTACAGACATTGACATACAATTTTTGTTGTGATCTCTGATGGTCCAGTGGCTAAAGTTTTGTTTTGCAATCCAAAGATCCCGTGTTTGAATCCTAGTCAGGTTGGATGTTTTTTTTTTTCATTTTTTTTCATATATTTTTTTCACAACAAAAAAACTGCGAAGAGTATCCTGTAGAATGTGTAACAATTATATAAAAAGCTCAGTAAATTGGCGAAGAGTACCTACGTTTTTAGCTTGTTATGGCTTATGTTTAGTGGATATTATTGATTTGAAACATTTGGGATATTAATTGTAGCATCAGAAGAAGACAATGCATTTGGAACTTAAATCTTGCATATTTGAAACGTCTTGAAAGTTTGAATTTTCAATAGTACGAGCAATATTTACTTTATTCTTGATAGAGTTTTCTACGTAGCCTTCTGCAACACTTGTTGACTTCCATCCTCCATGTTTTTTAAGGTTCGTAATATCGCCTCCACCTCAGAGGTAGCAGAAGTTCTGCGTAAACAATTAGAAGTTTTACAAATTCTGCTACTTTGTTCGCAAGGTTTCCAAAAGTATGTATTCCAACGGGTTGTACTGAGCATTTTCCTTTTATATAAAATACAAATAATTTTCTATGTGGAGTGTGAGCCGGGCGTAAAGATAAATATTTTCTGTATAAAGATACATTTTTTCCCCAATAACAACAAAGGTTCTGGATATATGTCTTTGAATCAGGAATTTGAATTACTAACATAGTTTCCTTGTCGTCTATATGTTCTAAGCATATTTTAGTGAACTCCTCTCGTCTTAAAGCATCTGCTATGCCAATATAATAATTGCAACCTAAAATAAAAATATGTTTCTTCAAATTATAAAAACAATATTATTTGTAACATTTTTACCTTTATCATTAAGTTACTATCATCATCACCTTCGAAAATAAATTTATCAATTTGTTCTCTGCTTAAAACTTTAGATTTTTTAGGTTTATAACAAATACTCTTTTTTTTTCAAAAACGTAATTAATTTATTATATTTCCAAATATCAACTTTTTTATTGATGGAAATTGTATTTTTAAGCATGGAATATTGGCTCCAGAGACTTGAGGGTTCAAATACTTTAGAGTTTTCCGCAAAATAAACCAGCATTACATCTTCCGTAATTATTTGAACTTTTTTTCATGACACCAAGTTTGTTTATTATAAATCTGTATAGCGTTCTTTGGACTTCTCAGGCAACAAATCATATGTAACTGCTTTTGCTGCTTCGATGATATAATTTCACTAGCATCACTGTTCATTTTGAAATAACTATTGTCTGACAGTTTTAAGCGTCATTATTTTGTTACCATAGCAACACGACTGTTTAGCGTCGAGTACGAATGTGATTAATGTGATTCATAGTAAAATATAACCTGCCAATTGACATTGACGTTTAGATGATCTGTCACTTTACAGTACTAGTACCCGTAATAGCTACTTTCGGGGCTAGTACTAGAATACGCTACTTTCGGTACAAAAAATCGTACGGAAAGTACCTACTTTTGGAACGATTGAAGAAAAAATGGTTTTTGAGACCTAGGAGATTAAAAATAGTAACGAAAATGTATTCTTCACAAAGTTTGGAGTCATATCCAAAGTGTCATCATATTTTATTTTTACATGCAATGACAGGTTGCGACACACTTCGGCAAATTTTTAAGAAAGGTAAAATTAATGTTTTTAAATTATATGAAAAAAATAAGGAATTAATAAATTATACAGATATTTTTACTAGGACAGAGCGTTAACCAGACGTGATTTTCAATAATGGATTTCTTTTTCGCCTGCTATGTATAAAGCCCCAGTAAAGGGGACGTTAAGAGATAACATTTTTGAGTCAATTCAAACTCTGCTTCCACCTGCTCCAGACATTCTGCTAAATAATATTTTTTGTAATTGCCAAGGGCTGTAGCTTAAACTGCGGTTGCAGAAAAATTAGTTTTTATGTTCACCAGTTTGTGGTAATTGCCAAGATCAGTCTTGCTTAAATGTAACACCTGATATAAATGACGTTGATAATTTTGTCCCCACGGAAGATGTAGATCCATCGCATTTCCTGACTGAATCTATGAAAATACAGGAGAGATCAGAGGAGAAAAAGAACAAGATGATGAAGAGAAAATCATTCAGATTGAAACAGAGTTTGAAGAAGAATATTAAAAATTGAGATTAATAACTCCTGTTTTGAACAAATAATTTATTAATGAACAAATTAATAATAATTTTTTTTTCACTTATAATATCACAAGAGCTTAAATTATTTCCGAAAATTTTCTTGAGGGCACGAATATTTTGAAAATTATCGCGAAGCGACGAGGGATAATTTTCTTAAAATATTCGTGCCCGAAAGAAAATTTCCCGGAATAATTTAAGCTTGCGTGGTATTCGGTAAGAAAATTTCACACCACTTAACACCATAATTTGGAAAAAAATTATTAATCCAACCTGACATTTTAAATTAATTTCACTGCTTGTCAAGTTGGCCAGGGTATTGTTGTTTTTGACATATTATGTTGATTTGTCATTTTTGTTTAACCGGTCCTGTCACAAAGCTTAATAATTACTAGTTTAAAAGGTCTGTCGTTGAGTTTAATAAGTGTAGCAAAATGTCGCGATTTGGTAAAGAAAATCAACAAGTAATTAGACAAGAAATTCAAAATATAACACCAGATAACACCTGAAAATCAAAATCAAGTGTATGGAAACAGTTTGTTGAATTTTGTGACGAAAAGTTGTATAATATTCATGAGTGTATAAGTGTAGTACAGGTGGCTACTATACTGGAGGACTACGCATTTAATATGAAAAAGAAAAATTTTGAAGATTATAAGGAAAGTGTGGTCAAAGTGATGTGGAACTCTACTGCTAAGCAGTTACAAGAAATTTATTACGAAAAATATAAAATAAAATTTAATCCGTTTTCTGATGTGGAATTTGCGACCGCCAGAGCTGCACGCGATGCTAAGCGCAAAAAATTGCAGAGAGACCCATTAAAAAGAAAAGTGAGTGCTTCAGCCTTAACCAGCGACGAATACAAAAAAATTATTGAAATGTGGGATGAAAATACTCCAGATGGATTGCAGCGTAAATTTTTTCACATAGTTTCACATGAGCTGGCATAGAGAGGAGGGGAAGGATATTCTACGTGTATCCAATACTTCAAAGAAGAAACTGATAATTTCGGAAACCCAAAAGGTCGGATAGAATATAATCCAATATTCTCCAAAACCACACAAGGTGGTTCTAAAAAACTGTCGGATAATAAATGGTTGATTACAAATTTCGATAATTCACAAATGTGTCTGGTTCGTTTGTTTAAGAAGTTGATGGAAAAAAGGGGAAATCTTATTCAGACCGACAGATTATTCTTAACACCAAACCCATACTGGAGTCAACCCAATTCGAAAGGATGGTATAAGAATAGCCCAGTTGGTAAGAACATTGTATCTTCATGGTTTAAATTAGCAGCCTCTGATATAGGAATTGACACTAAAAAAGTAAAAATAACTAATCATTCTGCAAGAGCAACAGCTGTTTCGAAATTGGCCAAGGAAGGAGTTGGTGAACAACAGCTCATTAAAATTACTGAACACAGTAATAGTCAGTCAATCAAACCTTACTTACAATTGGACGTTGAACATCATCATCAGATGATTGAATCCATGAGGAGAATTTCATCAAGTACTAGCAAGTTTAATCATGATCAGAGCACAATGCAAAATAAAACAGAAAGTACCCAGATTCAACCCACCAATTCAAACCAGCCCACAAACATTTATAATAATTGTGTTTTTAATATTAATAAAACCTATAATAATTAAATTTATTTCGTTATTATTTTGCTTATTAGTCGATATCATTAGAGATTTGCCACTGAAGATATTAGTTCAACATGAAATAAATTCTAAAAAAATCATATAGGTATATCCACCATATTTCGTTAAATAAAAAAAAATTACCAATTTTAGTTACACCAAATGCTAAAACTCAGATGGGTATTAGTTCAGTCTATCGCCGTTTCATAATTTTAAGTTACTAAAGGTGGTAGAAATGTATTTTTTGTTAAAGTAATCCATAACACTTCTAATTTAAAAAATATCATATTAAAAAAATAATATTATTAATATATAATTAATTAGGTGGCCGTGATATAGGCGGCCATGCTTTTGACAGATGAGGTTTATATTGGTAAATTACATTAAGTTACTGTATTATAAAGTAACTTAATGTAATTTACCAATATAATTTACCATTAACGCAAATGCTTACAAGAAATGTTTTACATAAAAATATCTTTGTTTGCTGGTTTGCTATAATAGTAAACCAGCAAACAAAGATATTTTTATGTAAAACATTTCTTGTAAGCATTTGCGTTAAACAATTTGAGAAAAATGGAATGCTTTGAAAAGTACAATTTATGTAAATACTGCAAAGAGTTGAGTCAAGCGCAAATATGTCATCCAAGATTAATATATTTAACGAATTTAATGGAAGATTGCGATCAGGAAGCGTTAGAGTCGAATGGTTTGTTTACGAAAATCCAATAAAGTCTGCTGCTGATGTCAAGTAAATATGGCCTTTTGCGTAAAAGAGATTTGAACAAAATTGTTTCAAAATATTACATATGTCTTAAAACACAGACATCTAATTAATTCGTCACCTTCCTATTCACCATTAAGAAGAGAGGATGGGTTAGAATTCAAGCAACATTTAAATCTTACTATGTTTGTACATCCTACGTTTTTTGAATTATAAATTGTTAATGCATAATAATTTAACAAATTTGTGTTTTCTGTTTAATGAAACTTTATAGCGAATAATAAATAATAATGTTAATTTAGAAATTTTGCATTATTCACAGGTATATCTACATTATTTTTTTGAATATAACTATTTATTCTGATTCTAAGAGTGTCTTGAGTAGTATTGATAACTACAAAGAACAATCGTCACCTGTGATTGTGAACATTGTTGCAAAACTGGCCTCTTTGTCACAACGAGGGGTTTCTGTTAATCTTGTCTGGATTAAAGCACATTCTGATCTGTATCAAAATGAAATGGTCGACAAAATGGCTAAGGAAGCCACGTTAAGTGGCATCCCCCTTTCAGTTAAAATACCTGCGACTGATTTATTTACCACATATAAGAAAAAGCTTTTTAAGAAATGGCAATATCAATACGATCAAAAGTACACGGAACGAGGGACCAACTATTATCAATTAAACCCCCTGATTGCTGAGTCTAGATGGCATGACGGATTCCCTATTTCAAGACCTTTTTATTCTACTATTACACGGTTGCAACTTAATCACGGTAGATTTCCAGATCACTTATTTAAAATTGGAATCCTAAATAATGATCTATGTGCTTGTGGACAGAAAGGTGACATTAATCATATTTTATTTGGTTGCTCTTTACACTGAATCATTGATCCTTGTAAGTGAACTAAGACATATGGGCTTTCAGCTACCAATGAATCTTAACTACGTTCTTTCAAGCAAAAATGTAAATGTATTCCGATTAATTTATAATTTTTTATCTCAATGTGGTACAGTGGTTTAGTTGTCGTTTGTCAAATAGTTATCTTGACTTGTGATATTTATTCCTAATATGCCTTTGTTTATATAACCTTTGTGGTTTAACCTACCATCCGCGGTCCAGTCTATGTGTAACGTTAAGTCGCCCTGACGGACCCCTGGGCGTGAAATGTGTCTATCCTTTTTACTTCCTTATCTTTTCCCTATCTGTGTAGCTGGCTGATGGAACCCATCCAAGGCAAAAAATTGGAGAAAAAAAAAAAAATCTACATTATTTAATGGTTGTAGATCATATGTTTACCTTTTCAACTGTCAAAAAATTTTCACTTAAATATCGTGGCGCCTCGAAAAAATTTCCGGAAATTTTTTTAATTGCCATGGTAACTAGTCAAAATTAAGGTATCTTATTGGTTAAAAAGTAGAGGTGTGAAATTTTCAAGTAAACATTTTTCAATCGAAAACAAACGTGGATTAGGCCTACTAGGACACCACGTGGTGTGGAGAGGAGTGCACGTTTCGTGAGAAACATAAAGGTTACTACTCTGTAAATCGAATTACCGCCAAAACGGTTACTCTTACGAATAAAACCATAACATCTTTTTTGTAGGAAATCTGCTAAGCTACAAATTTAATCATTCATATTTTTCCTGCAAAAGTGACGGTTAACTAGATATTCACGAGAAAACATTTTTGGTGACCTTTGACCCTCATACTTTTCAAATATATATAAATTAGTAGACCGCGTAAAATTGTTAGCGGCACTCGGATCGATGAGGTACTTTGACATTTTGTTTAGAATCACAATATCGAGGTTCATACCAAAATCCAGCTTTTCCGAAATGCAATGTCTAATTTCTCTTTACTATGAAATGATATGTTTTTAAGGCAGTTAATTTTTTTTTAAATAATTTTTATTGCAAAACCTAATCATTTAATGCCCTAGTATAGAAATGTGTATAGAAAATTTCAAGTTCATAATTTTATTACGCCAGAGTGATATATTTTTTATTTTTAAACTGTGTGCAATCTAAACGCATGCCATCGATGAGTTGACGGGCTGTGTTTTTCTTCACGAGATCCTTGATTCAAGATCACGTTCGTAATTATCCTAGAAGCACCAGAACTGACGCCTATCATATTTTTTCCGCGTGCTACTCCGTAATGTATTCAATGTATCAGACATGAGTTGCATAATTTCATGATGCAATCCGCCTCGTAAACTCCCAGTACCTACAATTTTATCTAAATCAACTTATTTACATGTTTTATTTATGCAGATCAGTTGTGATACAACTTTCCATTTATGTAGCACCGAGTTAAGCCTTATACGGCCCCATTGATTTCTAATAAGAATAAAACGCTCAAAGCGACGTAGTAGATATTAATTGAAATGCATACGAAATAATTGCATTATGGAAGTTGGCAATGACCAGTGGCTTCTTGGAATTAATTTATTTGTTTTACGTTCCGTACATGGGATCGATATTGTAGTAGTCAAGGAGCTGGCTTAAAAATAATGTACTTTTAGCTAATGCAGTTAGCCTTTCGCAATAGGGAATTTGCACAAAAATTAAATTTGGAAAATAGTACTCACAAATGTAAGCTAATATCACTAAAAACACTGTAGTTCATAAAAAGAAATATTTTTCAATTCCTTATATTAAAGTATGCGTAATTTAAACTATTCTTCTTACGCGCCGCCATTGACAGTGACTTCAAACAGACACATTCAGACTACGAAAACGCATTCGATATTGGTTTGCTGCCCCCCCGTTCGACACACGATGTGGCGTCACAGCTATTCCTGCGCCTATTGCCTCGCTGGAAATTAATAGCTAGCTTTAAAAAATTAATACCTATTATTTCTGCTTACATCATCGTTAAAAGTTATTATTTTCGGTATTCAGCTGATAACTTTCAAAGAAAAACATTCGTTTCTTTCATATACCATTGGTGCAAGTCTGATCAAAATAGAAGATCAACAAGAGTTCCCCCTACGAAACGACTTCTCGACTTCATTCTTACTATACGTATCTAACATTCAGCATGAAATTGGTGCAAGTCTGACCAAAATAGAAGATCAACAATAATAGCTAGTGATTACAACTTTAATTACACAGGCACACAAAAAAAATTGTTGTTATGTACTGGCCATGCGACAGGTCATTTCCTATGTGTTTTTTGGTCTACTGAATCTGAATTTCATATTAGTTTTTCATATTGGCTCAACAAATTGGTTAACATTCAGAAAAACTTTCATTTTACAAAATTACAAATTAGATTACAAAATTCGCAATGGGCACGGGTCCCAAAAACACACCCTTCTTGATTGATTGATTTTCACATCTGGAAGGGTTGGAAAATGGTCATGGATTGGCCCAGAGTCATTGCTGCACCTTTTTTTTTGAGATATACTACTCATCTAAGTGGTTCCATAATTTTTTTGGAACAAAGATACCGCTGTGCAGCCGCCTCATTGAGAATCACCCCCTAAAGGGGTGGAGAAGCGTTAGGGGGTACTTTAGAGTGATTTCTGCACCGCCTTTTAAAGTTTCCTGCTCAACTGAGCAGTTTCATAATTCTTTTGGAACAAAGAAAGTGACTTTCACCTCTCGGAAGGGATGGAAAAGGGTGGAAGGCTGTTTAAACGTGAGTCAGATCCTTCGACTGAGTTTTTTTACCATGCTGAAAGATACAAATATTTTTTTATAGAAATGTAGCACTTGTCACCCCATAGAGGGTAAAAAAGGGTAGAAGGGTGTGTTTTTGGGACTCGTGCCATTGAGACTTTTGATCTACTGGATCGGTAGAACAACATATCAAAAATTGGAGAAATTTGAGGATTTTCATTTGTGGTGTGCGGGTTCCTTTAAGCATTAATTTGAAAGCTTTTCTGAATGTTAAAAAATTTTTTCAGCCAATCTGATAAAACTAATATGAAATTCAGATTCAGCAGGTCAAAATACATAGGAAATGACTTGTCGCATGTCCAGTACATAACAAAAAAAATTTTTCGTTTGCCTGTGTTATTTCTTACAAATTAAATTTTGCGATTTAAGGGCTGATATTTGGCAAAGCCTATTTTTCCATATAAATAAACACTTTAACGAGATAAAAAAAATATATCCAAGTTGCCTATTAGGTGTACAGTCCATTTTGGCTTTGCTCTAAAATTGGTAAATAATGAGTAATTTAAGTACCCAGCTCCATTTTTTAATTATATCTCAGTAACTATATTTATAAAAAAATATCGGTTTTATGTATGGCACAAAATTAAAGGTGGGGAAATTTGCCACGGCTTTCGAGTAAATGGTTAAAAAGCATTGTGAGTTCATGGCAGTGTAATAGGGAACGGACGGAACAATATATCCAGCCGTTGTTCGCTTGAGAAATTGGGCGTGCTCTCATAAAGAAAATATAAGAATTTCTTTAATAACACAAGCACACAAAATAAAAAAAAGTAGTCTTTTTCTGGTACTCCATTGTGTATTTCGACGTGCTGAACACGAATCAGGTGCCCGTTTAGCTCCATTGGCCACCATTTTTTTGTAAATCGCGAAAATAACCTAAAAAACTCACAATTTAGGTTATTTTCGCGATTAACTAAAAATTGGTGGATACGGATACCTGAATATCTGATTCGTCTTCGGCATATCGAAATACATAGTTGCTAATGGAGTCCCAGAAACAGACCTTTTTTTTCTTTGTGTGTCTGTGTAATATATGAATATCACCGGCTCTCCTCTACCATTTTCTAGAAAATCACGCAAAAAAAAAAGTGAAAAGTGATCTGTTTCTGAGACTCCATTGGGTAACCCCCATGTATTTCGACATGCTGAATACGAATCAGGTATCCATTTAGCTCCGTTACCCACCAATTTTTTAGTAAATCGCGAAAATAAGTTTTCCTTAGTATAGGTTATTTTCGCGATTTACAAAAAAATGGTGGGTGATGGAGATGGACACCTGATTCGTGTTCAGCACGTCGAAATATATATGGGTTACCTAATGGAGTACCAGAACAAGACTACTTTTTTTATTTTGGTGCCTGTGTAATCATCCAATTTTATAGCGCACTTCTTACAGACAGTATTTTAAAGAATTGCGTAAAATACCGATAGCATGCATACATCTATGGAATGATATTATCTACTACATTGAACATAGATAATTTTTTGCTGAATAACTTTAATCATAGTTATGATATTCGCACACAAAATAATTTAGTAATTCCTATAAATAAATAAATAAATAAAACTTGTTAATTTATAAGAGGAGTCAGAAGTATATGGAAATAACGCTAGGTAAGTTCTTTGCGTACAGTTTTAACTGACTTCGTTAAATTTTAAAAAAAGAGGAAGTTCTCAATTCGGCCCTTATGTTTTTTTTTATATGTTTTCAATCATTACTCTGGATTGGCTTAAACGATTTGTATGAAATCTTTCTCGATCTGCAAGGTGTGGCTTGGCGGTGGTCCCATAATAATTTCATCAATTAATTAATAATTAATAATTTGGCGAATGCGCTAGTGATACAAAATTGTTGTGATAATAAAAATCAAATTTCGTCGGAATTACATTAAAATTGGTAGAGAGGATTTTAGGAGCAGGTACCTAATCTGATGTTAAAAGTTAGGAATTCAAAATGGCGAATCCAATATGGCTGCGATAATTGCAGTATTTTTGCAGATTTACATGAAAATTGATACATGCTGATTTCAGGATTCTCTGATAACGAGTCTGACGTTAAAAGCTTAAAAATACAGCTGCCACTAAAAAGAGTTAGAAAAAAAAAACAAATTGAACCGTCTTCAAAGAGGTAGCTAAAAATTATGAAATAAAATTTCACCGTCGCTCAGTTGAACTTTATTACCTAATATCGATATTGAGGTCGGTGTAAAAAATATACAAATAACAAATTCAACCGTATTTTTTGAGACTTCAATATCGATACTGGGTAATAAAGTTCAAAAGGTGGGCGGTTTCGTGAACGTAATTCGAAAATTTCTTCTACATGCCTGAACCGATTGAAAACATATTTTTGATAGGCTTTTAGAGACAGCTTTATAAAATAGTACTAGGCTATTGAAAACTAAAGAAAGAAAAAATTTTTTTACTTGTGCGAAATTCAAAAAAAAATTTTTTTTTACTTTTCAATAGTCTAGTATCATTCTAAAATGTTGTCTCTAAAGGCCTGTCAAAAATTTTTTTAATCGGTTCAGGGATGTAGGAGAAATTCTCGAATTACGAAATCATTTTCTTAAGCACGGCACCCTTCTAGGCAACGCGACGTAAAATATTATTATTATTATTTTAATATTTTTTAATAGATAGTGTGGAAGAATTTTTCCAATTTACATTTTAAACTTGCTTATAAAACATTTGTCTTTCCACAATTAATACGTTCTGTATTATTTATTTAGTATTTTATTCAGGTTTTCAGTCCCATTTGCATTTTACTTATTTTTGTGTAGCCATTTTCCATGTTTTCTTCTTCGACGAAAGGTCGCCGCACTCAAGTCTGGGGGCCCATTGTGCTTCTGCTACAAGCTTAGAGAATTCAACCATTCAAGCCGAATTCTAACCCAAAGGCTTCCTATGAGGCATCACTTATTTCCTACAGCACCGGAAAACCAATGCCGAAGTGTTTGTGCCTCCAGCTCATAAGACTAGGGCAGGAAGTTAGGATGTAGATAGAAGTTTCTTCCTCATCCCCGCAGAACCTGTAGTCGGGGTTATCAGTCACCCCATGTCCAGTCAAAAGGCCTACAATGATTCTAACATGTTTCCTGCTTAGTCGCAGGATTTATTCCGCTCGCTTCGGCAAAGGCCCTGAGAGATTCGCTCGTCGAAGTTCTAGATGAGATGTCCAGAAGTCAAAGAAGTGGTTCTCTATTGCCTTCTTGGCCAAGGCCTACCAGTGTGCGAATGTGTGCACCACACTCGGGCGGCCGCATAAAGGGGCGGCAAATCGGCAAGCAGTCTTAAGTCAAAAAGAAGAGACGACGCACGGTATCTTTTTTAATAAAGGACCTGGGACCCCGAGCGGCAAAAATAAAGGCGGAAGTCGACGCGATGACACGTGTCCCAGTAATAACAGCCAGTTTCACAGTCATTGGTTATCTGTTTGGTTGACTAACCTGAATCTGAAAGTTAACTATTGATAAGTATAGTATACATATACGTGTTTCACAAAATTTATTCTGTGATTAGTAACGTAACCAACGATTAAGTTTTTAAGTTTTGAATAATTGGTATGAGTTACTGAAGTTTTTGACATATATTCCACATATATTTCAAAAAGAAAGAAGGAACTATAACTTCTGTAATTGATAAAATATATTCTATATGATTGTATTATTACTATCATTACATTAGTTTGTATATCTGAAATTTGTAAAGAAATAATTATTAGATTTACGCAGTGTATTCTTTTCCAGTGTACTAGTTATACCTACGCATTTTCAGATATGGAAAATAAATATACGAGATGATAATTTTACTCCTGAAGAAGTATTATTAGTGCATGCGTACTGTAAATCTCTCAGTAAATCTAGATACGTAGTTATTTAAAACGATTTAATAAAACTTCGTTAGTTTGTTTTATTACATAGTTTCATATTTTAGGTATCTATTAAAGAACATGAAAATATATTATAAATGTTTAATTCAAATAACTATAACGATAGGTATATTTACGTAGCGTGATTGTTTTTTTTTTCTAAGGTTATTAGATATTTAAGCAGATATTCCCAAAAATTGCTGAAAATATCCATGTTTCAAACTAGAAAAATAACCATTTAATTTTTACTATTTCTAATGTCTTCGAAGTTTAAATTGAACAAAAATGTGTAATTTGCACTAGCGCTGCAATCTGTATCTTTTTAGTTAACCACGAATTATTGGTTTACCAATACCTCATCTACTAGTTTTCTTAACCATAAGACAACCAAGACCTTGAAATTAACTAGACATTGCGAAACAGGTTTTAAATTTTTTAAATCTTAATCATTAGTTAACCAACGATTGTGAAACTGGCTCTAATAGCACAGAAGAATTGTTATTCCTTCTGTGGTAAAGTAAGTAATAAAGGGCGGTATAACATCAATATCAAAATGGCAAAAATAGTTCCCGTATTACATTATATATAATACAGATATCTATAGCCAAATAGCCTATGGGGCACAATATTTAATTTTGCACACAGGCGACCAGGTAGCTTGGCACGGCCCTGTTCTTGACACTTGATCTAGGGTAACCGAGAACCGGCTCCAGGCCCAGTACTGGCCGCTGAAAGCCCCTTCTAGCCAGAGAAACCGCCTGCTCGTTACCCACAATATTACTGTGTCCAGGCACCCAGAGAAGTTTGACCCAGTTGGACGAGCCAAGTTCACAGAGAGCCTGTTTACAGTTTTGAACCAGTATTGACTTGGTCCTAACTGATGCATAGTCTACTTAGAAGTGGCTGTCTTTATAGGTACTATTTTTATTTTTAACACGCTTCTATTAGCTTGACATTGTAATTAAGTGACATTGTAACTAAATCTTACAACTCACTTTTCACCCATTTCTTATTGTCGTATCGATTTGAAACTTTGCACACTTATGCAATTCTGGAAACAATACAATAATATGGTATCAAAAAGCGGGTTTTCAGTTTTTAAACTATAATTTTATATTCATACTTAATTAAATAGTACCCAGTCCTTCGCTGCACGCGTCCGTATTCTAAGAAATGGCGAAGGCGCGCCTTCGCCATTTCTTAGAAAATCTCAAAATACAACGTCTGAGTGAATACACTATGCGATCGAGAACAAAATTATAATTTAATTAAAAAACTGAAAAACACGCCTTTATGAGTAGGGCACTAAAAAGTTAAAAATAATGAATGAATTAATTAATTATTTTAAATTTAAAAGCGTGTGTTACACTTTATGCCTAGACCGCCATATAAGTGCGCCAAATGCTTTTAACTTTCAAATAATTAATTAATTCATTATTTTTAAGGTTCTGCAAGAAATATGTCCCCAAAAGGGATGCCCCGTCAGACGTGCCATAGAGCGAACGGAGGCCAACTAGAATAATTGATGGATCTCAAAATGTCTGGCAATGCGTTGTAAATAATAAGAGAAAGACATAGCCACCATTAGGGTGGTCCTTATTTTGCGACATTGGTTGCGGTCTCACCTCCTAAAGTTGTTCCAATTATTTTAAAAATGAAGTATACAAAATTTTAACTCGATCGGATAATGTTAACCCGTGCCTCAAGGCCATCAAAAATCATTGAAATACGCAATTTTCATCGATAGTTTTTTCTTATAATTTTTTCGGCCTCACCCCCTAAAGTGGCTCCAATTATTTAAAAATTGAAGTATTAAAATTTTAACTCGATCAGATAACGCTAACCCGTGCCACAAGGCCATTAAAGTCACTAAAATACGTAATTTTCATCTATTTTCAATAGTATCTCGTGAACTGTTGATTATATCGAAATGTTATACATACATAATTGGAAGAAAATTTATTTTTATAAAATGTCATTTCTTTGCATTTTTCTCATATATTTAATAGTTGAATAGGAATAATGAAGCTTCGGTTGGCACCACAGGCACCAGAACATCCATGTTCTCGTTAAACAGCCAGGATACACGTTTTGTGTCCCATGAATTAATCGAATTAGCTTCCCTTTATTGTAGGGATGTCTTATAGCAACACGGTATCTGTCGCGGTTGTCTGCTAGGCTTGTTTCACTCAATCGGGTCTAGTCCATTGCTACAGTTTCGTTAACTCGCTAAAAACGGCACTAGACATCCATACTCTAGCCAGAAAGAAGCCTTCGAACCAAGAAATCCGTGGTCTCAATGTAAGCACTGAACCACTGAATCGGTTAAGTTTCTTTCACCATTTTTTATCTGATTTTTCATGAACCATTAACCGTTTTATGTTTCAAATTATCGGCAGTAAATTGCCATTTAGCAGACACGTTTTAAGTGAATTTATTTCAATTTCAGAGAAGTTAAAATGACAATTTGTAAAATCGTTTTGCATATTATTTGCGAAATATTAATATTTTGGCAAAAAGTCTGGATATTATTAACGTATAATAAACAACATTGACCAGAGGTGGGTGGAACCTTATATTCGAGATAGAGATGTCTATAAAAAATATTTGAAAGTACAGCTAAAAAAGAAGAGAACTTATGAGGAAAACGATATAAACTCTCATTTTTTGCTCACATCAACCGTAGTGGACAATATAAAACAGTTGATATTTCAGGAAAACTAGATGGCAAAAAGCGAAGAGGCCCATCTGCTGAACGTTGTGCTAATATCAGCAAGGAGCTGAAGGGAGAAACTTCGGAAAGGTTGTGCAGCACTGACAATGCCAGTGAGTTTGGATGTATATCTGCGGACAGCCTTGGTTTTGGATTTGGGTGTTGTCTAGTTATATGTGGTGTGTGTTTATGGTGTGCATGTTTGTGCGTAATACTTAGTTAGATTTGATGTAGATATCTGAAAACAGATTTTTTGTTATTTCAAGCAATACAAATTTGAGAAGATCAGTTTGAGGTCGTTTGGAAACGACGTAGAAAACGAGCAAATAATGTTTAAAGTCAAAATTACACTATGAAAATTTGAAAGGCCCATTTTATATGGCCAGTAGTACAAAATTTCGATAGGTATTATTGAGAAGCCAATTTGAATAATTCATGGGATCTAAAACATCCGCTAAGACGTCAATAGCGAGAATATGAATGTTTACGCCAATCAAAACTCCATTATTTCGAAAACTATTAGTTGTACGAGAAAAATACAAATAAACGAAGTTTTAGAAAATGAAAGTTTCATTCTATTAAAAATACAGAAAATTTCGATATGATCAACCGGTAACGAGATACTTTTGAAAATAGGTGAAAATTGAGTATTTTAGTGACATTTGATGGCCTTGTGGCACGGGTTAGCGCGTGGCCTACGTAAATGATGATGAAAGCATTTACGTAATCCACGGTTAGCGTTATCTGATCGAGGTAAAATTGTATATACTTCATTTTTTAAATAATTGAAATCACTTTAGGGGGTGAGGCCGAAAAAATTGTAAGAAAAATCTATCGATGAAAATTACGTATTTCAGTAACTTGGCCTTGAGACACGGGTTAGCGTTATCCAATCGAGTTAAAATTTTGTATACTTCATTTTTAAAATAATTGGAAAAATTAGAGGTGAGACCGAAAAAAAATCCAATGTCGCAAAATAAAGACCACCCTAAGCCACCATCAGTATTATGGACAAGATTATAATGAAATCTGTCTGCAGTACTTTTCCAATTAAATAAGTTCCCATAACATAGAACATGGTATCATCGCACTCAAAGAAATAGTATGGGTAAATTCAACAAAAAAAAATGGTTAACTAACAATATCGTTAATTTTGTTAAACCAAACTATATTGATGGTATTTTTAAACAAGAGGTGATTGATATTTTAATTAATAAAAAGTTGTCGTACAACAAAACAAACATTAACTTAAAAAATAGATGAATAAGACTACTATTTTGTTCTTCTGACTATTATTTTGTTGAATTCTGTCAAATTAAACTAGATAATAGTATATTTCATTTTTAACTATTATCGAATTGTAATTCTAACCGAGTATTAGTTCGCTGTATTATTGTACTTGGTAGACAAACCAATATTATTGTCATCTTCTAGAAGTTCTAAAAGAATTACCATAAAATTTGCTTGCTTACCACGTAGTCTATTACAGAAATTATTCCCAGATGACGCCACATACAAATCACTGACAATAACACAGCCACCAAAAAAAATAAAGTGTCTTGACCCCAGAGACTGACTGGTAGACTTTATGTTTTTCGGGTTACTGAATCCGAATCCGGGGTCCATTTGATCCCATGTCATCAGGTTTAAGGTCATTTGAAGGTCAAATTGAGATATGACCATGAAAAATTCCGTAAAAAATGTATGTACATGTTTTTGAGGTTGCTGAATCTGAATCCGGGGTCCATTTGATCCCATGTCATCAGGTTTAAGGTTATTTGAAGGTCAAATTGAGATATGACCGTAAAAAAATCCGTAAAAAATTTATGTTTATGTTTTTGAGGTTACTGAATCCGAATCCGGGGTCCATTTGATCCCATGTCATCAGGTTTAAGGTCATTTGAAGGTCAAATTGAGATAAGACCGTGAAAAATTCCGCAAAAAATTTATGTTCATGTTTTTGAGGTTGCTGAATCCGAATCCGGGGTTTATTTGATACCATCATGTCAGAATCAAGGTCAAATGAAGGTCAAACACATGAAATTCAATAATGGAATCTTTTTTTACCCCGGATTCTGAAAAAGCAGAAAATTTTACATCCAAGTACATCCTGAACGGTTCATGGAACCGATTTCTTAGGTCATTTGTTGGTTATCATGCGGTCAAATGCTTATTTTCCATTTCTTAGCTGATATATCGATGGTAAATTGAAAAATTGCGTCTATGACTAGTGACCTTCAAGTTTTTGTGGTCGCTTATCACGATCCCGGTATCCATTTGATACCGTGACGTATAAACCAAGGTCAATCGAAGGTCAAACGCCATAATTTCAATGATATAAATTTTGTAACCCCGTATTCTCAAAGAACAAAAAATTTTACGTCCAAATACGTCTTGATCTGAGTCGAACCGAACTTTGGGTTTCATATGGAGGTATTAAACTATTTTGAGATGTTTTAAACTACATTTTTAAGTCCAAAGACCTAAATCCAAATCTGTTGAATTCAATAGCCTCAAAATTCAATAACCCAATAACCTAATAGCTTTAAAAAGCTGATCCCGTAGCTATAAAATGGGGATTACAGACGATGAAAGCTGATGAATCCGTTTACTCGAATGACCACATTGCTCAATAATCCCATAACCGAGTAACCCCATAATTTTATTACTTAGTCTCTCATAGCAAAAATTCTGTTCTTTATAATTAAAGTTGTTGAGCTTCACAACTCCAAACCGTGCCACTGTAATTATGAACTCATTTTCTCGCTCTGTATCTTATCATGAAATTTCTTTGCATGAAACAACCTTTACACCCAAATCAGCATAGCACTTGTGTCTGCATCCAGGGCACCTCCTCGCGGTGACGGCGGGCAACGGAGTAAGCCCGTTATGATGTACAAAATCCGTTCACGCAACCTCCTCGTGGTGTACATCGGGTAACGCTAATGCTGACGGTTTCACAATTCAGTTGAAAGATTCAAAAGAAATCTGTATTTGACCTGCAGATGATCTTTCAGGGTCCAAAAAATTATATCATTCGAATTACAGCGTTTGACCTCAGTTTATACATCATGGTATCAAATGGATACCGGAATCGTGATAAGCGACCACAAAAACTTGAAGGTCACTAGTCATAGACGCAAGTTTTCGATTTACAATCGATATATCACCTAAGAAATGGAAAAATAAGCATTTGACCGCTTGATAACCAACAAATGACCTAAGAAACCGGTTTCATAAACCGTTCAGGATGTATTTGGTCATAAAATTTTCTGCTTTTTCAGAATCTGGGGTCAAAAAAGATTGTATTATTGAATTTCATGTGTTTGACCTTCATTTGACTTGATGGTATCAAATAAACCCCGGATTCGGATTCAGCAACCTCAAAAACATAAACATAAATTTTTTACGGAATTTTTCACGGTCATATCTCAATTTGACCTTCAAATGACCTTAAACCTGATGACATGGGATCAAATGGACCCCGGATTCGGATTCAGCGACCCGAAAAACATAAAGTCTACCTAGTCAGTCTCTGGGGTCAAGACACTTTATTTTTTTTGCGTGGCTGTGTAATCAATCATGCATTATCTTATACTCTTATGAACTTATAGAAAATTAATAATATGATTGCAATGTTCAAATTCTCTCAGGGATCATCGATATATTTGGATGGATCTTATAAACAATCTCTAATCTTTCGTTTGGGTGGTCTGATGTCTCAATACTGAGATTTTGGCTAACCAAAAAAAACTTCATCATACAATAAAGTGTAGATCAACCTAAAAATTAGTTGGTGAACAAAAAACAAAGTCGTTGTACTATTTAATTGTAGACCAAATTGAAAATGGTTAGTGAACATAAAAAAATGTCATTGTACTATTTAATTTGTTACAAGAAGATATGATTATTAAACTACTATATAAATACACACAGTTTGGTACTTAACTCCTAGACTATAGCACTCATATTGATATTGCAGACGCAGATATTTACTCAGTGTCCGATATGCCCTGATTGATTTGCAGCTGCAGTTTAATTAATGCTATGTATTCTTATTGAATAAAAGCTATAACATCGCTGGGAAAATATTTATTGTCTCAGGTACCCGGTTTCAGTCTGGACTATAGGTACAACTTATCAATATTTTATCTGTTTCTTGCCTCATGGATATAAAGGAATGATTGGGAAGGATCACATATGGAGTCTTCGAAGGAGACAATACAAATCACACTCTGCATATTTATCTAATTGAATGATTAAACAAATATATATATGCTAATATAATAAGAAGATTGAATGAATGTTACTACAGTTGGGTTAAAACGCGAAGATAAAGTCGGCAACAAAACGTTACACAGAGAAGGATACATTTTATGCCTCGCTTGCACTTGCGCTTGCATTTTTTCGAACATTTCATGATGTCCATATTTATAAATAAACTTTGATCGTTAATTTTTGATCGTTAATGGTTTTGTCAACGATACTACTTTATACTTTTACATAGGTAGTTGAAACACTAGGAGTAGTTGAAACACTAGGAGTGTTACTTCCTCTGTAACGAGTCTTGTCACTCGCGTACTCTGGCAGACAACCATTTTCATTATTTATGGCACAGAAATAGTAGAATAATGTTAAGAAGAATGTTAATCAAATCGACCAGAAATTTCTGTTGCTGTCTCCTGTGCTATAATAATGAATCTATCTGTTTCTTGCTGTCGTTATGGTGGGAATATCAATGGGGTGTTTGCATGAAAAAAAAAGTATGTTTTTCGAAACGCGCTGCGAAATGGGCGTGATCGAACGTGACGTCACACCACTACAATTCAGCGGCTGGCAGGATGGTTCAATAGAAAAACAAAAAACATCATTTTTAATAACAAAAAGTTGAGAAGTTCTAGCATGGCTATGTGCAGGCGGCAATGCCTCCCTGCAACTTTCACTTGTTTCGTTCGAACTTGAGGGGCGCGCTGTATAATGTAGATTTGATATCTTGTACCTCTTGGTATTTTGTATGCTTAATTAAAAGCCTTAATAACATTTTGCTCTAAAATTATAGTAAAATTTTGCTTATATAAGATATGCAGAGATAGGTAAAGGAAACTTTCCAATAAACGTTTTCAGGAAATTTTCGGGAGTTTCTGGAGCGAAATTTTGATTGATTTTCAGTAAAATATTTGAATATTCCGAAAGTCCTCAAAGGAAACTTCCCGGAATTTTGGAAACTATCAAATATTCCAATACTTTATTGAAAACTTTCATTTTTATCGAAATTTCCATCCGGAAACTTTCCAATGGAAAGTTTCCTTTACCCACCTCTGAAAATATGACAGTTTACTCGCCTCTGGCGATTGCTTTGTACGCCAATATAGCCCAGTTACAATAGAAAGTGTTCTAACATGCTATTTTACATATGTTCTAAAGCACCCCGCACATTTCTTAAAAAAGTGGTTTAGGTCAAACTGGCTGAATTTTTAATATGTTGTAAATTTCTGATCAGAAGCTCTCATGGGCCCAACTCGATTCTATGTTTAGTTCCGAGATACAGCTATAAATTCTTGTAAAATTCTGTAGCTTCTCGAACTTTTCAGAAGACACAAACTTTATGTAAAAAATGTTTTAGCGAATTTGACAGAATATTTTTTCACTTGTTATTTTATGTAGATTTCCCGGCGCCTTCTCCAACATTTTTCAAACTTTAATATTTTTTTACGCTATTTCTATTAAAACAATAAATCTCTTTGCTGTAAAATATTTTAAAGGAATATTAGAACGTATCAAAATATCAAAAAAATCATGAATTCGAAAAATTTTTAATTGTACAAGAGGTCATTCTTGTACATTTCTTGAGCTGTATCTCAGAAACTAGACATAGGATCAAGTTGGGCCCTTGAGAGCTTTTGATCAGAAAGTCGAAATCTACAACATATATTGAAAATTCAGCCAATTTGACCTAAACCACTTTTCCATAAGAAATGTGCTGGGGTCCTTTGAAGTAAAAATTTTAATTCTATTTAACAGAAGTTATCGTATTTAATATGTAATCGTAGTCGGCAACGCCCAACTTTACTTTTAAATTGTCTTGTAATAGTCCTATTAAAATCCTTAATAACATGTTTTAATTGTAAAATTGATAGATCACCTAATCTACGTAAAATTCATTCGAACCTCAGAGATATACTGTATACTGCAGCTTCGATATCTTGTACATTTTCGTATTTTTGTGTTTACTGAAAAACCTTAGTAATATTTTGGTCTAAAATTACCATAAAACATACTTTATACCGTGCGTGTAATTGCCCATTAGGCATGTACATTCACGTAGCGCGAGAGATATGACAACACAGCCCAGTAAATTCGTCCGCCAGCTCTCAGTAATTTCATTTCAGCCAGTTGGCACACTCGATGTTGTAATTCTTACTCCCTATGCCTAGCCCGCCACTACACACACGGTATAAATAACAACAGTTTACGCACCCATGGCGATCACCCTGAATGACATATACGGCCCAATTTCAATAGGAGGTATTCTACTTTATTATTTTATATATTTTCCATATTAGATATTTTACAAGAAACGGTCTACACATATATTACATTCACATACATAGACAACTTTTTTTTATCATTCGATATTGGAGTTCAACGTGTTATATGAAACGAATTTTTGTACAAAAATTACGTTGCTTATCAAAATTTTTTGTCGGATTATGATATGGTTAAATCAATATTTATAATAAAGATTATTTAAACCAGATCAAGCAAACTTGGTTTGGTATATTGAAAAACGAAGCACCTTTCAAAATTTGATTTAACTCACCACTTAAAGTGTGTTAGAAGGTCCAACATATCTTCAGTGCAATTTTTTGGAATATCCGAAAAAGTTTTTAGTGGATTCAAAAAAATGCGATTAATTTTCAATAGGTCCCTCAGTTCTTTTACTCCTTTAGCCAAGAGACTAACAAATATGTCAGTTTTCAATACTTGAAAAATACGTGTATTTTACCTACCAGCACTTTTTACTGATGTAATGGACAAGTATTAAGAAATTTTTAAAAATTTAAGTCCGTTGTTTAAAGATATCGGTGCATTACTTAGTAAGTTAGTTTACTTGTGCCTGTAAATCTTCTGCCCCTAATAATGAAACTAATAACAAGAAACAGTAAGAAAACCAATAAATATTTACTAAACACTCAGTAAACGACAGTTGGATATTATGTGACGAACAGGTGTGTTTACATTTTTTACGAAGAGTGTGTAAATGCATTTTAAAGTCACGCTACATCTGATATTTATTGCTTGTCTATAGTGATTCATTAGCCATATAATCTAGACCAATAACTAAGATTTCTTTAACTTAAGTGATTCTTTAACATTACTGAAAATTCGAATTTTCATAATTTTTTTTAGGATTACCTTGAGTTTCAGAACACAGAAAATATTTATTCCATAGAAGAACCAAGTTTTTTAATTTACTAAAATTCCATTTACTGGTAAACCAGCTCATTTAATGTAAATTGTGCGGAAATAATTTTGATTTGACGGTAAAAACCGATGCCTAAGGAAACACTACTTTCACATCCATATTTCCTAGCCAAGTCCCCCACTATGATAATGTGCACAAATAAATGAATCTCAGCGCTCGAACTTTAACGTATTCATGGTCCCTACTACATCAAACTGCGCATGTAGAGGCCGCAGTTGACCGAAGAGATCCGAGTAAATTAGTCCGAGCCAGTGAATGCTAGCGTGTGTATTCGAAAACGAATTCGAATTAATTTTCACTTTTGTTTTTTTAATTTCTAAGGTAAAGTATTTCTTGAAGAATATTTCCTTTCATCATGAAACGATATGTTATTCCCATTTTAGGTGACGGCAATTGTTTATTTCTTAATTATTAATTTTTTAATATTGTGAAAGTGTTTTGTTGTTTGTGGCCCATCTTATACACAGCCCATTAATTGATCATTTAACCAGGGATTATCCTAGGCTACAGCTTAGGGGCGACAAGGGGCGCGCTAGGGTATGAGGGGCGTGGCGAGCTCTTTCTGCTTTCTGCTTATTAAAATAGTATATTAAAGTATAAGTGGATATTAAGGTCTTTAAAACACGCGCGATTTTTCGAGCACGACGGCGCAGCTGGAGTGCTCGAAATAGAGCAAGTGTTTTAAAGACCAGTTATCCACGAATACTTTACGCTATTTTTTTTTTGTTGGTACACTTTGAAATCATAAATACTGGTATTATTACTACAAAAAATGGAAATAAGAATTAAGAATGTAAAATGGTTGAATTCGTGATGTGACATCAGGATACCTGTCAGTGTCATGAAAATGAGAAAACAAAAATTAATTTGCAATCTGTCACATAGGATTAATTATTGTCACTACAGTTGTCACTGATTGTATATTGGTTTAAAATGAGTTCTAACATTGGTTACTTAAATAGAAAAGCAGAATCGCGGTTAATACCTCAAAAATCGGAAGACGCTTATAAAAAAGAATACGACAAGTTCATCAAATGGATGGAAGAGCAAAAGGTAAGAGATACAGATGAACGAGTTGTACTTGCTTACCTTTGATGTTGCCATGGTAACTTTAAAACGCGCGTTTTTAAAACTTGGATTTAAACACTCTGAGGCGTACTTTAAATAAGCAAAATAGGTACCAATAAAAAAAAATATATTTTGTCTCCCCCTCGCTAATCAATTTTCCTTTTCGAGAAAGAAAATTTTTTGTTAATTTTATCTCGAATCCGGAAAAAAAAATTTTCAGATACATGATTAACCTGGGGGCCCGCCAATCCTTAATCCGGCACTGTGAATGTAAATTTTTTTTTATCGTTTTATGGTGCATACGTTGGTCATGTTGAAACGCATTGCATTGCATTAGTCAATTATTTTCTAATTATTTAGAGAATCGATATAACAACGAATACAATTTTCACTAGGAAAATATTATTTGTAGCTAATATAATTGTACTGTTATAATTGTATTGTAGTGTAGCTTATAATTGTGAAAAAATCACTTTCTGAAAAGTAAAATAGTATTTGACGCTATAGTTAATAGTTCACGCTATTGCCAAGAAATTGACCTGACAACTCTTAATAAAAAGTATACAGGTTGGATGCTTTAAAAAAATAAAACAACAGGTAAACAATATCTGGAATGTGGTTGACAAAAATGAAAATTTGATATATATACAAAGTGATCACTGAAAGGAATAAGATAATTAATGAATAGAAGGTGTCAAATAGAGAGGGGAGGTTTTTACAAATAATTTTACAAATTCTTTATATTCGTCGCTTACCGAAGAGAAGTATTGTAATCGTAAAAAAATCACTATTGCAGATTACTTAAGATTTTCACATTTCAGATTTAGATTAAGAAAATGTAGGTATTTCAATTCAGTCATTCAGTCCGTCTGTCGGTCGGTCTCTTGGCTCTATATCTAAAAAATTATTTGACTGAGATAAATAACATTTGGCAGGTAAATATTGCCATAGAAAAAATCTCGTAAAAAAATAATTAAGGAAAAAATGTTACGGAAAACAATGTTTGACATGTAGTTAATACAATTGCTAAGGAAGAAACCTATTTTAGTTTTAGTGAAAACGATATACGAAAAAAATAAAATAATTAACTATACTGTACACATCAACAGTTGACGGAGGATGTACAGAGTACTGTGAGACTTTTGTTTTTGTAAACTACTGTAAACAGGGGCTCGAATTTCTCGAAAATGTGAGTGCTGGTATAAGTTCAAAGGTGTGCCTCCAAAGAATAATTTCCAAGGTATATTTTTAAACATCCCCATTCCGAATTTCGACGGGCTCAGCTAGTAGTTTATATAAAATATGACAGTTTACACGGCTCTGGCAATCATCCTGTGACAGATATCTCCTAATTTTATTAGGGAATATTTTATCGTACTATTTCACATAATATACCCCAAACAAATAATAATTTTAATGTTTAGGAAAGGTTTACATATTTGCATACCCACACGCACACATAGACTCACACGCATTTTTCATGAAACGAATTTTTAGTACATTTTTTTATATGAATATTACTAAAAGTTTTTATTTGAATAAATTCGATTAAATCAAATTTTTAAGATTTCTTAGTAATTAACAAGTTTAGCTTTACTTAACTCTAAAGGGGGAGGGCCTATAAGGCCCGTTTTCGCTCGGCTCTTTTTATTTTTATCATATATACTCAATATCTAATCTATTCCACCCCAAACCAAACAATTTTTTTTGAAATTCTTTGACCAAAAATAAAAAGAGCCGAAAACCGGCCTTATAGGCCCTCATACTTTATACATACTTTATACTTCCAATGCATAAAAATCAATTTTTTGAGGATGTAATGCGTTGACATATTTTTTTTGTTAAGATGCCGCCAGTATTATTGTCATTAAATGATTGATGTCTAAAAAAACGAGGTTGTCTAAAATGAAATAGTGTAAATAACAAAATTTAAACATACAGTAGAATATTTTGAGAAAAAAAAATTACTCGAATAAACAGTTATCAGTTTTTATGCAAATAAAGTTTTTCTCTAATTCAAACTGATTAAGGACCAGTCAGTGAACTTGAACGTCACACAACATCAAATTTCATTCATCACTATATGATTATCGTGATTATCGCACGTTGCAAGCATGTGTGATTGTGTGCATTGTGCATCGTAATTTTTATATCCGTTACGGTCCTGCACAATTAAAACGCTCGTAATTTGTTGTGTAAAAGGATCCCAGCGTGCCGTGTATGGTAAACACCAGCGCATGCTGGATTTTAAAAACACCATTCAAGCAATCACTGCATTGCTCGCGTATATTGTTCGCGCTTTTCATTTGTTGTTCTTGCCGGCGTTGGAAACTCGTGTCTCTTTCCAGATTATTATCACAGTAGTATCCGGTGTTATTAATTTTTATATTGTGATCGTAGCCGAACGATTTGGTGTGTAGCTTTTGTCGTAGTTTTTATTGTTAGTTTATAACGTGTTGGTTGAGGCTTATCGCGAATACACGCTTCTGTACTTTTCGCATTATTATCTTCTCTCGTTTACGTTTTGAAGTGAGTGGGTTTTGATGGATGTACAAACATTTCGACATGTTTATTTAAACGTGAGTTGTAATTGTATGTTATTATAAATACATTGTAGTAGTAATAATTTTCGTGAACATTTTCGGAGGCTAATTTTTTTCAATTCATATACTTTTTTGCTTATTATTCTTATTATAGGTATAAGTACTACACAAGGTGTATGATAATTCAATAATAGTGAAATCAAACTAAGCATCAAAAAAGTTGAATGATGCAGCGATTTTATTGTTTTTGTTTTAATTTGTGTGACAGTAATTTTCGGATTAAGTTCATTGCTTCATATCAAATTTAAACAATTTATGTTGCAAAATTAAAATTTCCTGCTATTTTCCTTATTATCCGATCCTATTAATCGCACCGCTAAAACAAAAATACCAAATTGTTTACAATCAAATTTTGGATAAAATTGGGTATGTAGTATGTATATAAATTTTCTGATGATTTGTTAACTTGCAAAAAGATAAAAACCGTAAAAAATTGCACTTTTTGGATAAGTTAAGAAATATAAAGTAAATAATGCATACATCTTAATGAAAGTAGGTAAAACCATACTTGAGCTAAATTTTTCTGCCAAATTATAGAGCCAAATCTTTATTTAAATAGCTAAAGATAAAAAATATTTTGATATTTCAGTCCCTTATTGTTGATGTGCATCGACATCTCATTGCACTTGTCAGGCTTAAAACAAATTAAAACCATAAAATACCTGCAGCAAAATATTTGTTTTGATTCCACTATAAATATTTAATACGTTTTATTTCGTGAATAATGTGTACACATATTTTAGTTTTGTTTTAAGTTGTTACTTCATTTGTATGTTGTATGTCTAGGACGATTATAGTAACAATATAGACCACAATTCGTATTAAATGTATATAAAATGTGTGAGAAATGTTCATAATATTCTAGGTTATTGTGTCAGTTGAAACATATTTTTACGAATACATTTTTTTGCCTAAATTCACATTATTGTTTCCTGAGAAAAATATGACAATGTTTTAAATTAAATGATAATTCTCTAATTGTGTATGTGTGTATGTACTAACATATATTCCGGTATTTTTGCTAAAACCGTTGAGAGCGTGTAGGAACGTAACATTTTTGCACGTGACTGATTTACTAATACTCGTTTTAGGCTAAAATGTGAACATTCTCAAGTTATCCGTGAGTCAGTGTTAGTAGTGTGTGGACGGTCAATATCTTCTCAACCGTTTGTCGATTTTACCTTTGACCTTCGCTTTGATAAAGTGACCATTCGTCCCACATTAGGGGGAACAGTCCCCTTTTCAATGGAGCTGTCCCCCAAAATGTTCTCCATTCGCGTGGAATCACTAAAAATGTCCCCCATTTCCGTGGTTTTACTCGCACAACAAAAACTACAAATTTCGCCCCCTCCCCCGCTCGTCAATTATTAAACCTGGATTTTTTTCCATTATGTCCCTAATTAGCAAGATTCAAATATGGTCACTTAACGCATTAACCGCTGCAAATGCATTATTATTTATCGGCTGGGTACTGAGTTTAGGGGCCCGGGCTTCCGAGGGGCCCGCCAGAGATTTTGGCAAAATGTTTTTTTCAAAGTTCTCCCCCCCGCTCATCAATCATTGAGCGTAAGGACCCGTTGGCTTTCGAGGGGCCCGTAGCGGGGGTCCACCTACCAGAGATTTTGATAAAAAAAAATTTTCCCGCTCATCAATTATTGGGTGCGGGGGCCCGCCAGTGAATTTGGTACCGGGGCCCATGATTTGATGCGGGGGGCCTGTTTATCGGAAAAAGTGGTAATCGTTTATGTAAACGACACCAGTAGCATTAAAAATATTTATTTACAAATATTTAGGTGAACAAATAAATGGAATAGACAACTTTAACCACGACTAACTCGTGTTAAGCGTAAAATATTAATGAATATAAATATATAAAAATGTCCCTTGGTAAGCTGATGTGATCTTGTAGAAGAACACACTACCGGGCGTCAAATTGACGAGACACCAATTTGTATATTAAGGGGCGCCAGACGCGTTCTGCCCCGTTCTTCCACTCCCAGTTGGGTTCGAGATAAGATGCACTTCGATAGACGAGTAATGGATTAAGGCTGCACTACTTCAGATCATTAACGACGCTCTCTCAAGACGTGATTTCAATTTTTCACCGACAATAAGGGTCTTTACGTCTTTATATTATTGCGATTTTTACATAAAAAAAATCCCAATCGAAGATTTCTCTCCGACGGGATTGAAATTTGACGTGATCTGTATGTATTTACCTACTAATAATGGCACTTAAAGATTTCTGGAGAAATCGCATAAAAAAATCCCTATCAAGCTTCCGTAAGGTGACCAGAATACTGAGTATCAGACTTAAGGAATCATCAGATTCCGATTACTCAGTTGTTTAGGTCTTCCAAACGAAAACTCCAGGGATTAAGACTAGCAACAAGTCCTTACATCAGTAAAATGCAATTAGTTGCAAGGTTATAAACCATATTAGATTTTGATGTTTGATCGCCATCTTGAATTCGCCATGTTGAACTTCTCTAGAAATTGTCCGATTGAAGTAAAATTGAAAATGTGCAGACAATTATGGTAGCCAAACATGATTCAGGCCTCATTTTGATTCGGTCATATAAAACTGGTACGATTAGATACATTGATCGGGGGTTTTTAAAAATTTTCAATTTTACTTGTAATATGGTAATTATGGCTCACTGAAAATGTTTTACTAAAAAAATTTAGTTTCGCTAGAGACTACTTAGCTTTAAAGTTCTCGTAACGTGAGGTTTCACGTACTAAAACAACATTCAAAAGGACTTACTTGCTACATAAGTTTGATAGCGTTCGATCAGTCCACGACTTACTTGCCCTTATGTAGGTGTTCAATATTGGAAAAATGACAGCGAGCCACCTCCGAACGACTATTGGGCAAAATTGAATTTTGGCGTTTTTATGCACAAGGCGTTTTTCTCTATAACTTTATTATTTGGAAAGCCCTGATATTGGCTTTCCTACCATCGCTTTGTATTGACCACCTAACGCACTCGTCCAAATTATGAGTCGCTGGGTGAATCCAGACTCGTTTTATGCGAGAAACCGGCCTTGTGCATTTTCATTGATTTTTTGCCAATTTTTGCTTATAGGCGCTACGACGCCTTCGCCAATTCGCCGGTTTCACCCTTTTGATGCATTGCATTGATTAAATTTTATAGTCAGTCCTTAAAACAGGATATATAATGACTGTACCTCCATGGTCAATGTCTTCGGCGGAGGAATTAAAGTTGAAAATATTTTGAATATGTACATTTTTGGCGTATTTTTAAAAAACTTTGGCGTACCAACTCATAACGGTCCTTTTGGACTAGTTTGTGGCTCTGAAGTCTCTCAGACTCTGGAAAATGTCCTTAAATAAACTTTTTGCCTAAGTTGAATTTTTATTTTGGTTTCGACTTAGGTCGATTCTGGAAGGTTCTGCAACAATCTCACCAGGCACCATTGGTTAGCCAAAACATTGAGGCACCATTCCCGCGAAATCACTTAGGTAGCATTTCTTTATGTAAATATCGTCTTACAGTGAAATAACGTGACAACGCGACAGTGTAAGTCCAAAATTGATATAAGCCTGGATAGAGAATTAAGAGCCAAATACAAATATATAAAAAATGCTGGATGTTCTATTTAAAAATTCTAGTATTCGCTTACCATCACTATGTGAAACACTGTAGATTTTAAAATAATTTTAGAATATGTCACTCTTCATCTCCCACAATTTTTACGTGAAACATTTTTTCAAATTTAAAAACGGTTGAGGTGATACTTACCGTCCACGCGCTATTGACTCACCCTGTATACCCAATTATTAGTTGCTACAATGATGTATTTTTATAACCCCCAATTGAATCTCTAAATACCGGGTGTCTCGTAATAACGCGCAAAAATTTAACTACCAATTCCAATTATCGAAAATGAAAGTGGGTCCTGCATATAAAATTTTTCATATAAGCCTTTCCTGTCCAGCTACAGCCCCTTAGAGGGCCAAAAAACGGTTTTTAATTTCTTTGTTCATTTGTCCGAACCATTGTATGGTGGTGCTTTCATGAAGACAGGCCTTTATTATCTTGTATAGTTTTGTCTCTCTCAATTTTTCTTCCAGTATTCTTCTGGTGGTGTCCATTGATCTGCCTTTGATGAGTGCTGTCTGGTAGACTGGCGGTATTCCAATGTACTTCTCTAGTTGCTCGAGCAGGAATTGTGCATAGTATTTGTATCCTATGCTGCAGAGTGTTATTCTTCTGTAATCATCTATACTCTGTGGCGAGTTGGTTTTAGGGAGGGGCATTTGTATGGTCGTATTCCATTCCGTAGGCAGAGGTGTGGTTTCTGTCCATATAGTCCCTTGATGTAAACCAGAAAAAGGCAATAAGCCCAAA
This sequence comes from Rutpela maculata, assembly GCA_936432065.2. Taxonomy (NCBI): domain Eukaryota; kingdom Metazoa; phylum Arthropoda; class Insecta; order Coleoptera; family Cerambycidae; genus Rutpela; species Rutpela maculata. Next base: position 177,697,077 of record OW386286.2, read on the forward strand.
AGTTCTGCGACCGAACCGCAAGACATCTTCCTCCCCGTTTTCGAGAGCGAGGAACACAATGGTGACAATACCCTTCAAGAACTGCCCCTAAAGAACTACCCCTAAACCGAAAAAACCACCCCTTTTCCGATTTTCCGATGCTAGGCATTTTTTTATTGAAAAATTTTATTAACGAAAGTTGTTCAGAATTGTCCAAAAACCCTAAATCCAAAATTTAATCAAAATTAAAAAATATTGAAATTTTTTTCCAAAAATATTATTTAAATGGGTTTTTTGTTTGAAATTAAACCAAGCTGTTAGGTAGTTGTCAAATAATTATTAGCTTTTTTATATTTTTTAAATTTATCATTTTTTTCAATTTTCCATTTTTTTTATTTTGATGAAATATTGGGCTTAAGGTTTTTGGACAATTCTGAACAACTTTTATTAACAAAATTTTCCGATAAAAAAATGCCGAGTACCGGAAACTCGGTTTGAGGGTAGTGGTTGGAGGGTAGGTCGGAAAATATTGTCACCATCGTGTTCCCCATCCTCGAAAACAAGGGGGTACATGTCTTGTGGTCCGGTCGCAGAACTTTTGGGGTAAAAGCTTTACCTCAAGGGACTAATACTCTGGTGATGATTTCTAGGGTTTGCTCTTTTAGCCTTTCCATTCCGTAGTGTATTAACTCCTTGTTTATTTTGTCTACCTTAGGTGCGGTGTTTCTTCTAGCTCTGGCTATTATTTCTGCAGTTGGTCTTTTGACGGTGGCTTGTCCAAGGGCCAGTGGTCCATTTCTTTTATTAGTTCTGTTCGTTCTTTAGTTGCATTCTCTTCTTCCAGCTTCTTGGACCAGCGTTACAGTGGTATGTATTTTCTCTTGTGGGTATTGTTGTTTCTTCTATATTTTTTCAGGTTTGATTTAGTCTTTGTCCTGTTGGGAGTGTTTCTATGTTTTCGAAGAATGCTCTACATTTTTCCTCGTCGTGGTTTCTCTCCGCCTCTCTTTTTTCTTTCAATACTTTTAGTTTTTCGTTTATGTTCTGTATGTTCTGTTACCTTCATCTTTTTCAGCAGTTCGTACTTGTTGTTTTTTCCTCTCTTGTCCCTTTTTAACGTTCTTCTTGCTGCAATTTTTGAGCCCATTGGTGTCGAACCTAATTCTTCTCCTGTCAGTTAATTTTCTATTTCTTCATAGTATTTCTTCTGGAAGTCTTCGTGTTGTAATAGAGAGCTATTCCAGGTACTGTGTAGCGTTTTGTTGTTTCCTTGGTGTCTTTTTTCTTTTTTTATTTCCAGTTTTCCGTATAAGGTATTGTGTGTCTGTATTTATTTCTGCTGTCCTTTTTGCTTCAATGTTCTTGATCATTTCTCTTCCCTCTCTGCTTACCAGGATATGATCTAATTTGTGAGATTGAGCTCTCATTATTCCAGGTGTCGATGTAAGTTTGACTTTTGCTCAAACATGTGTGCTAGGTTTTTCAGCGCGTTTCCATTTTCGTTAGACCGTTCGATTACGTTATTTTCTGATAGAAATTAAAAACCGTTTCCTTACACACCCCTTTAAGGAGATGTAGCTGGACACGAAAGGTTTATTTTGAAAAATTTTACATGAAGAGCCTTCACCTTCATCTTCGATAAGGAATTGGTACTTACGTTTTTTGCACATTATTACGGGACACCGTGCATATTTCTTAAAATAACGAAAAAATGTTGCCAATAATGGGAATAATAACACAGATCTACAAAAAAAAGGTCTTGTCTTAAGGTTCTGTCCTAACTTTTCTGAAGGTTTTTGCGCTCTAAAACCAGTTTAAAAACAAAATAGAGCCTAAAAGGGTGTAGTAGGCGGACAATAACACGATAGAATTTTTTTATGTCTTAAATTGGCTTCAGCACGTCAAAATAGTTCAGAAAAGTCAGATCAGAACCATAGGACAAAACTTTTTTTGTTCTTTTTAGGAGATAAAGGGGGTGGTAAAGGGAAACTGCCACGAAAGAAAATTTTTTTGTGTCCAAAATTACTTAAGTTACATCAAGACCTCTGTAATTTTTTTAATGGCTTTAAAAATGCTCCTGCATTCAACAAAACCATAATATGAACTTATAAAATTGCAAAATTTGGGGCAAATTAATTTGTTGCCTGGTTATCCATTTTAAATTTAAAATCAATCAATCATTCTTGGCACTCTATACTATTCCATACTTATTTTAAAGAACATAAGCAGTTTTTTATGTATTTTAATTTCTTTTTGGCTCATTATTGTGAACTTCTGCTCATTGTTCAGTCCGTATTTCATTATATACAAAAGAAATGTAATATAGGTGTTTTGTTCACTGACTGATGTATAATTTTTATCTACCTACCTATTGTTTATTCAGCGGTGATGTCATGTAAAAACCAGTAATAGATTGTGTATCACCTGCGTTGTTTTGATTAAATCACCTTTGTATTTTATGCGTTTATAATATGCTACGATACAATACGATATTATTAATAAAATCAGCATTTTGTATAAATGTCTGCTAAAAGTTGCACTTGCGTGTGCAGTGTCAACAAAATAATAAGAATAAAGTCCAAAGGATATTTGTACGCTGTTACGATACCTTTTTGATTTAATCAAGTAAGTATATTATAACCGGACTATAATAACGAGTAGAAGTTGCAGTTGGGCATTTTGTACAACTTCATATTTTTGTGTGCTTAATCATTTTACTCTAAAATAACAATAAAACATAATTTATATAAAGGTTAAGGTTAAGTCAATTTTACACACCTCCGCAGTCAGTGGGTCGAAAATTTCAAAAAGTGGCCAAAAATCTAATTTTGTCATACGCCGATTAACAATCAAATATGTAATGGGAGATAATTTAAAAAATAAAAGTCAACTTTCAACAATACATCAACAAAAGGTAACTTTCTGAAATTTTTTTTGTATTTTCAGCTTTCAGCTTTCTTCGGTTGGACTTTATAGCAAGCCGTTTGAATAAGGCCGAAAAACTAATTAAAAATATATTGGGGATTGCTTTTAGACGTTGGCATGTTAATTAATTTTTTTCAGTTTAACGTTATCGAAAACCTCTTAATTTACCCATAAAAAAAATATTTACTCCCAAGGGCGACTATAAGAGTATATAGAATGAAACGAAATAAATAAATAAGTAAATAACTATAGAACTGAATTTTTTTTTGAAACATTCCTTGAACAGGTAAAATTTCATTGATAATAAATACTAATTCAAAGGATGTTATAAAGATAAAAAGTTATTTAACAATTGATTCCGCATCCCCTTGTATCAAGTGAGAGATGCTGCCGGTGCTCGCGGAATATGTGTCGCACGTTGTAAAAAATCCAAAATTTCGAAAAGGAGTTACGAGTTTTTTGTATATTGTAAGGTATTTTCTACATATTTTTTCAAGGCATGACAACGTAAGACTTTTTTTGTGGCCCTACACAAATCTGAATCTACTTGTAAAAGTTTCGGATAAACTCTGTAATAAAACAATCTTCTTTCTGTTTTGAAATTCAAAACTTTCTTTATGCAATATGCTAAAATAAAGTATATACCTCAAGCAAGCTGTTCCTGTCAAAATTTCACCTTGAACTAAAATGTTTTAAACACAGTCTCTCTTTAAAAGTTCGTGATTAAATGAGCCGCAATGCCGGTGAAACGGTGCTGTGCAAAGTGTCATGTTTGCGAGCCCCTAGCAGGTACAGAAATCGCCCAATCGCCTTTGTATTCTTAGAAAAGATACATTGACCTTCCCTTTAAGTTCCCCCAAAATATCAAAGCGAAATTCAAAAGTTGAAAAAAAGCATTTTTGGCCATTTTTTACAAAATTTGGCCCACTGTGACCTCTGGCAATCACTCAATTTCAATGGGGAATATTCTACCATGCTATTTTATATGTTCTAAATTTGAAATAAAAAAAATTAAATTTAACAAAATCGTTTTTTAATGGATATTCTCAGTTGGAAATGCCCAAATCAGTGTTATTGAAACTGACTTACAAACAAAAAAGTATCATAAATTTTAAATATATCACCTACTCTACGTAAATTTGTTCGAACCTTAAAGGCCCACTGTACTTTGGAGTTGCGATATCCTTGTACATATTTGATTTTTGTGTCTTGTTCAAAAATGGTAGTAACATTTTACATTGAAATTATTCTAGAACATAGTTTACGTAAAACAAAACAGTTCACACGCATCTAGCGATCACCCTGTGTGGCGAATATGTCTCTGCTTCAATAAGGAGTTTTATAGCACGCTATTTTACATATGGCTCCTCATATGGCTCTTTGAAATAGAAATTTTAAGTCTCTAACAGAGGTTGTCATATTTAATAGGTAATCGGTAGTCGGCAATGCCCGGCTGTAAAACTTTCATTAGTTGAATAATAGTCTTATTAAAAATACCTTAATAATATTTTAAAGAACCTAATCTACGTAAAGTTCGTTCGAACCTGGTGACAGTATATTTTGTACATCTTCGTATTTTTATGTGCTTAACCAAAAACCCTAGTAATATTTTGCTCTGAAATTGGACCGTATCCGTCATACAGGGTGATTGCCAGAGGCGTGTAAACAGTCATGTCTTATATAAACTATGTTTTATTCTAGTAAAACAAAATGTTACTAGGATTTTTGATTAAGGATATAAAAATACGAAGATGTACAAGTTCTTGAAACTACAATATACATCTCTCAGGTTTGAATAAACTTTACGTAGATTAGTTGATATTATATAAATTTTGCTTCAGAAGGTCATTAGGGTATTTTTAATAAGACCATTACGAAATGGTTGAAAGTTGTAGTCGGGCTTTGCTAACTGCGAATATCTATTTGAATAATAAAAGTAAAAGAAGATAAATCAATTTTTATTCTTCATTGTTTGATGATTAAACTTTCGGTTAACTGCCGTTGTGATGCCATCGGTCTTTGATATATGTATTTCATTCATTGATATTGTATTGTTAGATTCGATTTTATTTTCAACTTTTACGTTTCTAACGATTTCTTAAGAAGAAATGTTGTTTTACACGTATTTTGCTAGTGCAACAAACGAATTAATATGAAAACCTTCTCTTTTTTTTATTTGTGAAATCGGTTAAAAAGAAAAGAAAATTTACATATATTACAGAATTACCACTCGTGCAAAGTCAACGTTTCAAGGAAAAATAATATTTCCATCTTGCATTCGTAATTTCCCCAGTATTCATTTGTTAGTTATTTTAAACAATAACCTGCACATCTTCGTTAAATTTCATTATAAGCTTTAAGAAAGTGTAATTGGGTTGATTCAATCTTCGGTCATATCCGATTACTTCACCATCCACCTAAATTGCTTAATTTATGTTTTCCAACATCATGTCCGTCTTATTCCAATTTTCTCTTAACTTGCCAACTTTCATTCACTTTCTTTACCGGCAACCCAAGACTTCACTGAAAATGCGTTTACAAGGGTCCGATTTTCTATTACATGATCGTAATTTGCTCTTTATTGAGTTTCGAGTTTCGTTCACATCGAAACACGTCCTTTATATCTACATTTATATAAATCGTGAAATATGAAAATTTATTTGCTAGCCAATAGATTTTTACGCCAAACTATTGATAAGAGAATATTAGATGTACGTTTGTTTCATAGACTACCGTGAGGCTTGTGACTAACCTTCCTTAACATATATAGTGAATATCTGATACGATGTGTGAACTAAGATTTCAAACTTGAGATATGCAGAAAGATGAGCTCATACACCTCCTTGGCAGTCCTTAAACAATAAGCTCGAATACTGCTAAAGTGTACTTAACTATGTCCATAAAAGAAAGATCCACTTCCACTTTTACGGGCATAGTGCAGCGTGCTTATCTTTTTTTTCTGCTCTTCATGATTTTATGATTAACTTCTCTGCAAACTTTACTAGTGAAATATTTTTGTCGAACTCCTCTATACGTTTCCCTAAATATATAAGGAATAAAAAACCAGACTGCAACTAACAGCTATTCTCCGGACTAATGCCCCGCCGAGCGCTGAATTACGAATTAGAAGCCTGGCCGCGTTAAGTGCAATAACTATGTATTGCCACAAAACGCTAACGTTTCGATTGTAACAGACACCAGCCGAAAAACTTATTCCTACTCAAAGGAGCTCTCGTGCCAGCCACTCCACACCACTTGCAGACTGCAGTTTCGAGCTATTGGCTCTCGTCAGTGCAAGGTAGGTCTGAGATGGCTGGAACGAGGCACTTGTTCACTTTTGGACATGACGAGATTTATAAAACATGTAACAAAAATGCTCCATCTAGCGGCTGATGTCCATTACAATCGAAACAGCAGTAGCCCTGACATGGGCATAGTTAGTAAGTATGCTTTTAGAGGGCAGAATATTTACTAGTGAAATATTTTTGTCCTCCTCTCCTCTATACGTTTTCTTAAATATATAAGGAATAAAAAACCAGACTGCACATCAGCTATTCTCCGGACTAACGCCCCGCCGAGCGCTGAATTACGAATTACAAGTCTAGCCTGGCCTTCTCTGCAAACTGCCGTGGTGAAGTCACTGGCGTTTGAAAGGCGTGTATTTTTTTAATTGACACCTTTGAGCGATTTTTTTTCAGCGTCGTTAGATGACGCTAACTAGGCTAAAATAGTGGATAAGAATAAACTTCGTTGAATCGTTGAAAAAGTGTGGGGCATCTTCGAGGACCTCGCGAAATCTGCACCAACTATGGTACGCTAGATTAACCATTAACATCTTGGCATTGCTCTTGGATTGTTTCAGAATTTAGTAATCTGCATTCGCATTATTGATGACTTTAAATGGTCGAACTTTGTAAAACATTTACTTCTGAATAATCCATCTTGCATAGATGGCACCGTTAGTGCCTAGTGGTCACACTCCACAGGAAAGTTATGGAGTACTGGTTGAAGCGTTTGTATTTTCGTTCTTTCTCTACCGTGTGGCACTGAGGAGTCTGGGAGGGCGAAACGTGTCTGCCACTGTTGAGAAACGAATGAGCTATACAATGGGCTTCAACCAGCTCTCCTGACATTTGTTCGTTTATTTCTAAAATATTTTTTGTATTTTATATTTCTAAATTTTGCATATTTTTGACCTCTAGATACTGTAGTATAGGCAAAAATGTTCGTTATGCAGTAAGCACAATTTAATATAAAACATTATCTGCGTTGTCTTTACCAAAGTTAAAATTTGATTGTTAATATTTTCAACACTGCCGATAATGTGATAAAAATTCGAAACTTCTTCGATAACTTCAAAATCAAAAAAAATATATCTCACAGGCCAAACATTGTTTTGGCCTGTGCTCCATAACATATATAATTCCGTCTCTGTCAATGTGTACTATAATGAAGCTATCAAACACTCGTAAACTTGAAGAAAAACTGTTTATTACCAGCATGACAGTCATGACACAAAGGAGTTCATAGCAGATGTATATTCAAAGAATGCATATGGGAATATTACTTTCCATCCTTAATCTACTTAAGTATTTTTAAATTAAGTAATAATTGGACGTACGAATTACACGATGCGCATTAACCCTTTACTCTCACCCAATAAAAATACATATGTATATGGTAGGGTTAATGAAGGTCAATTAAATATATCCCAATAAAATTCCCCCTTATTCAAACGGGTTCATTTATATAATATGTATCAAAAATAGTAATCAGCCTTTGTTATTAAGATTAATAATCTTTATTGCTTTAATACTGCTACAAAGTTGAAACATTATCCAAATCTAAAAGACAATGAAATAGTGGAAACCAAAAGGACAAGATTCTGCAAAGTCACTTTTCAATTTGGCCTAAAAACCTTAAATTCTAAGTATAGTATAGAAAGTTTAATTGCAACAAATTCTGTAACTTGGTTATACAGTATTTCTATAAAACATCCTAAAATATGTCAATTTTACTGTTTCACTGGCTACATTTCAGCGGTAATGTGCTTACTTTATCTTCACCTGAAAAGGTGCAACCACCTCCAAGTTTTTTCCAATGTAAGGAGATATCAAGTGACACATCGTTCGAAAGTTCATTTCGGAAGGAATACAAAGCATTTTTTATTAACACTCCAAGGGGTATTCCAAGTGATAAAAAATAAAAGCTTGCAGTTCAAGGTAAACGCTGTTTAATGTATAAGGTGTTCAAAATGTACACCATGTCTTTCTTGGCAAAAAACCAGTCGATGATAAAACCCATCTCTTACATTTTTTAACATATCCGGTGAGATTTGCCTGATTTCACGGCTGATACATTGCTGTTCGATTTTGCTATATAAACTTTACTCTTGACATATTGCCCCAAAAAAAAATCGTTAGGAGTAGAGTCTTGCTGGCCACTCAATTGGCCTTCTTTTTCCAATTCGCCTACTTGGGAAAATTTCATCTAAATGCTGACAAGCGATCACGGTATAGTGCCCTTTTGTTGATACCAGTCTTTTTTAGAAGAAATTTGACTTTAACTGATTTAGAAAAAAGCCGCCAAACGAGATCTTCTTGAAGAAAAATAAGGTATGTTGGTCTATTAAGATTATTGTTGGAGAATATTGGCCTTATTACTCTATCACGAATAATTGTCTCAGCCAACACATTTACTTACTCTGTGAGTACTGAGTATAGATTTCCTACGTCCAATGTAGGTTATCGTTATCGGTTATCATGTGACGGTCTACCGATTAACTTTACTATGTAAAGTGAACTTTCATTCTAAAAAAATGTCCATTCGAGATATATTTGGTTACGGCTAACAAATAATTCAATTCTGTGAGTTGAGTCATCAGTTAATTCCTGATACATCTGCAATTTGCACGGAAGCATCTTTCCAGGACAGTAGATGATTGATATTGATGTCGCTGGCGAGTTACCGAGCTGAAATCACTAGATCTTGAACAGTTAATAACAATACATTCAACTTATTATCGTCTCCAAAAATGGGTTGTCGTTGTCTTGAGACATCCCTGTTGACCAACTCCCAGTACCTTGTTTCAAATTGGCTACTACGTCCTAAATATGGATGCCTTTATTTAGTGATGGGCATAATCGGATAATCGTCATAATCGGAATATCATCCGATTATCAGATTACGGATACTAATTCTCTATCCTCACCAAGACGCGTTTTAATTAAAATATTTGAAAAATAAATATGCTAATTTCTTAACTGATAAATGGAATAAATGAAAGGACCCCGCAGGATCCTTATGGGAAATGGCTTTCAGTTAAACTCTTTGAAACTATAGATTCTGGTAGTTCTTGATGTGTAGAACAAAAGTTCTCGAGGGCACTAAGTCCTCCAAACTTTTGAGATATAGCCTTCTGAAGTTGGACTTTACGTGCATTCTACAGCATATCTCTGGGCTGTATCTCAAAACCATGAGTTTTTAGGACTTGAGACTTGAGAACTTTCGTTCTACATATCAAGAACTACCAGAATCCAGAGTTTCAAAGAGTTTTACCGAAAGCCGTTTCCCGTAAGGATTTAACTATGCTGTAGAATGCACGTAAAGGGCAATTTCAAATGGCTATATCTCAAAACCATGAGTATTTAGGACTTAGTGCCCTTGAGGACTCTTGTTCTATACATCAAGGACTACCAGAATCCAGAGTTTCAAAGAGTTTGACCGAAAGCCATTTCCCATAAGGATTCTGCGGGGTCCTTTATTAAAGTAAAATAAACGTCTAGGTAGGTATATCTATACAATTTAAAAAACCGCTGCTCAAGGAATCACTACTCCCACATCCAGATTTTCTATCCAAGTCTCCCACAACGAAAAAATTTTGTATGTGGAAATAATTGTTTATGGAAGTTTAATAATATAATATTTGAAATCCTCTACCCCAAAAACCCATAAAACGATACCCCACATCGGTAGGGGGGTGGGGGTGGTGATGGAGGTAGTGGGGAGTGGATCAAGTAAAAAATATTTTGAGGTTTTTGATTCTTGTACACAGTACACACACTAAATCATAATCTTTTCTCATCCCCTTTAATAATGGGGGTGGCTAATGCCAAAAATTTTTTTGAGACCTTAGCTTCTCTTGTATATACTAAATACCAATTTTATGGACTCTCACTTGCTTCATTTACCTATTTACCCCCATTTACCCCAATTTACCCCCCAACCCTTCGACGGAACAAGATGAAAATATAATCTAGTTCCAGATCTCGTTAAAATACATACGTGTACCAAATTTCAAGTCAATATCTTAAACGGTTCCAGAGTAAACGTGCGCAAAAAAAAAGTTACAGACAGACGGACAGATAGACAGAATTTTTTTTTCACTCAAACTTAAAATCTCGACGTTTCATGACATTCTAAGCCTATTTGAACATTAAAAATTTTAAAAAATTTTTTTGTCGTTACTATGACTAGAGGTATGTTTTCTTTTTATGCCAACTTAATTTTACTTCCACGTCCAGTGGAAGTAAAATTAAGTTGGCATAAAAAAAAACATACCCCTAGTCATCGAAAACACACGTAAGAACTAAAGCAATATGTCGGTCATCTGTCTGTCCTCACGGAGCATCGGTCGCTAGTGCAGTAAAAATGTTTTGGATGGTTTTCTAATAATCGGAATGTTCTGAGTGTTTCAGTAATCTGATACTTCTAAAATTTTCATCCGGATAGTACCACCGCTACCTTTATCTAATAATTGGGAACTCTCAATATGTGTTGGGCACCTTTTACCATACCAGATCATTATTAAAATCTCGATGCGTAGGGCTTCTGTTAAATAAGCCATTTTTTGAACAAATTTTACAGAGCTGGTAACTCACAAAGAAAAACATGAAAACTTTTTTTTCCTTCTATATATGGCCTTACATGCACAGTGTTTTGGCCATTATGAAAACTTAAGATATGTAATTCTTCAAGCAGAAGATAAACAAGATTTTTGCAAAAAGTTACGACAAAAAGGTGGCGACAAGATAAGAAATGCACACTATCAATATTTCTTTTTATCATAAAGAGCGTTTAAATGTGCGCATTTTGAACATCTTATGCATTAAATGTAACTTAATTTTTTTTTCACTTAACCCTTTGGGATATTTAGAAAATAAAAAATGCATCGTATTCCTCTCGTAATAAGCTTTTAAATGATGTGTCATTTGATATGCCGTTACATCTGAAAAAAAGTGCTCCCTTTCGGTAGAAGGTAAACCAGGAATATTACCGTTAAAATGTATCTATTGAAAAAAAAATGACGTGTTTTAGGATTTTTTACAGAAATCCTATTCAAGTTACAGAATTTATTCCAGTTAAACTTTCCACACTGTATATACATTAGCACTGATAAAATTTATAATTATAAATAACTTAATGTGTAATCGCGATTTTTAACATTAAATTGGTGTGAAAATCTAATGAGGTGGATAATTAAAAATTTCATAGTGTTTCTGACCTGTCTGTACGACATTAAGGAAACTCGCAATTCTTGAGAATAAGTTTCTTCACCACATTTCCAATTCCTCAAGGTACACCTCCTTTAGAGAACTATACGCGCTGTAACGACATTACACCACTAGTGGACTACGTTCACCAGAAGTCTTACCAGTTCAAAATGATCGATAGTCCGCTAACAAACAATATAATACAAATAAGAGAGTATAATGCACCATTTCGAATTAAACATAAACTATCATACCAGACAGCCTCTTTAACCAAAACTACTTTCTCATACTCTAACTTGTCAAATAACTAAAATCTTCATTATTTCTTTTTGTCCTATCCATTTCTTCTTTTCTTTTTGTACCTTGCGTTTGTTTTTCTAAATTATTCTTCTTAATCATAAAAATGTTAATTTTAAATAGAACCAAAAATTTAAATATACGCCAACATTTTAAACTCAAGTTTAAGCAACTGGCATCGTCGCACCCGTCATCCCAATGAATTATTTTAAGCAGATTTTTTATTTGTCATCCTTTTCTGTAGCAGCAACCAAACAGTTTTCCACCAATACTACGCTATCTTAATTTTATTCGATAAATTTTAATAGCCCCCATTGGGGAAAGTTCACCTTATTACCATTTTAATTCGCCTCAGGCCAAAGGAGTGTGGTCATTATATTTATTTTTAGTTGATCTGGCCCCGTCCCGACCATTTCTAGATTTGCTACGGCGCTGTGCATCGCGGATGTCTGACTGGCTCCGGGCATGGGTGCCAGAGAAACCCTGTTGTAATATTTAATTAAAAATAAAGTCTTTGAATTACACTGTCTATTATAATCAATTAATTTAGATTATCGAACATGTTGGAAGGTTGTCTATTTTCAGTAGAATTAAAGAATTTGACCTATATCTTTATGGTGTCTACATACAGGGTGTTCCAGGAATTTGTGTCTATACTTCAGGAGCATGTGGTGGCAAAACGGTACAAGTACGTCATATAATAATTGTTCCCTAAAGACTTCCGTTACGTTCGAATATGTTTTTGGTTGAAAGTTTACACATTATTTCTTTCTTCCCATCCATATCATTTCTGCAAAATATAGCTGTAGTCTATGTAATGAAGCATTATTTGACGAGTTTTTTGTAAATATTTCGTGGAAAGACGAGATTACCTTTTCTCCCCGCTTTCGAGGGTGCTGAATACGATGGAAGTGGTGGGAAAAGTTTTTGATCGCCGCAACCCCCTGAAACGGCCAAAAACCACCCCTTTTATGGGGATATGTTTTCATATATAAACGGGTCTGGGCAGTGATTTAACGGCGGGTTGAAGTAATATGGAAGGGGGTTATAGACTAATTGGAATCCAGAGAGCAGGCCTAGGGGGTTGATTAAACCCTCCCGAGGGATTTTTTTTTTTCAAATGATTCGGTTCAAACACTTATCCCCCGTCTTCGGGGTCGCTGATCAGGGGAAAAATATTCACTTTTAGCTACTATCTATCCAGGATTTACAGGTTTTTCGGCACATGATCGTTGTTCCTATGCATATCCCTTCATTTTTCATGGAAGAGAAGGTGGTAGCGACCTCGGGGGTGCTTCAACCCTACCAAGAGGTGTAAAATTCATTAATTACACTTTGGATCGTGAATAGGCCTTTCCCCGTTTTCGCGGGCGCTGATCACGATAACAGTATAATCAATGAATATTACACCCCTTGGTAGGGTTGAAACAACCCCCGATGTCGCTACCACCTTCTCTTCCGTGAAAAATCTCGTCTTTGCACGAAAATTTACACTATTTTTGCCTTCATTACATAGACCACTGTTCCTTCTCCTCATTTTGCAGAAAAGGGGGTCTTGTTCAACGAGCTGTATGATTGTAATTGTATATCCGATTTTGGATTATGTATTAACGTGTAATAATAGCAGTCATGATTATTTAGTTTAAAAGTTGAAATACTTAAAAAAAATTTACATGTTCTAAAATGTATGTCAATAACATAAGCAACATCTTTATTAATTTTAACGTACAATTTTATTTTCTTGTGTTGAAGAACTTTTATATCAAAGAAATTATGGGAAAAGATGGTTAATACCGGATACAGAAACAACCATGTTTGTTGCAGTTTTATAGTGAAGAAACGTTTAGTTACTTATTGTGAGGTTTCAGGATTTATCAACAAATCACCTCAATTCGAGGGGCAACAGCTCTCTTAAAACTCATTTTAGATCACATGTCCATCTGGACTAGAATTTTTCCCGAAAGCAATAAATCATCCTGTATATTCTTCCACTTGTATAAATGAGCAATTATGTAATTTCTTCATGAATGCGTTGTACGGAACTTTGTATAATATAGATAGAGGATACAAAGAAAAGATAAAGCAGTAAGCGAGTGGTATGCGACATCCGCCTCAAATTAAGTGAATGGATGTCTATATAAGACTTCTAATTAATTAATAATATTATTTTCTTTATAGCAGGGACAAGATAGGAAATTCTATATATTATTTATATTTGTCTAAAGACAACTAGATACAATTTTAAGTTTTTTTGCGGAAATATTGCATGCCTATTGTGTTCTTTTGGATTAAATCGACGATTAAGGATAGCATAAGAATTAGTAAGTCGAAAAGCTCTCACCCCTTAATAGTGTGCTTCGTCCCCTAGGAGGTCGTTTTCACCTTTATTTTGAGGTTTTAAAAATACCTATATACAAAATTATTCCTTATAAAATTCTATATCAAAACCGTATCTACACTTTTTTCCTCAATATTATTAGTACCGTGGGAAATAAGGCGCACACATTAAGGGTTGGTTCCAGTTAACACAATAAATTGTAATCTTTACTATAATCTACTTTAAAGTTCAATGCTTAACGCAAAAACAGTAGCTATTAAACTCCATTAAAATTATAATAAATGTAGCGCTCCATCCCCTCACCTCTAAAAAATATCGCAATTTTTAAAGAAGCGAGACTATTGTATATTGTACTTGTTGCCACGCCACCACAGAGGTAAAGTAATTGGTGCGGTTTTTTTACGTGGTGTCCCCTGTATACCTAATCCACTAATTATCAGAAGTGTGTTAATTAATCTTCGTCGTCTTCCATAGATTCGACATTCATGCATGCTTGTCCCTGGCAATAACATATTGTGGAGCAACATAAGCCTGCTCTTCTGCAACTGCACCTGTTTTCGCACCCTAATTTGCATGAACAAGAAATTAATTTCAAAACAGATTCGGGAGCTGGTTCTTTAGTTGTCATAATTGGGGTTAATATAGCGCCGATTTTTTCCATCCCCAAAGAGTAGCTTCTAGCGTAACGTTTTTCCATGTTTGAATTTGGTAAAAAACGTGATGAGTGTTGCCAAGCAGCAGCAGAAGTTGGTGATAGTTTTGATAACATTACAGTATTGTTCGCTATACCAACAAGTTTGTTAAAAGACATAAATCTGTATACATCTAGACTTTTTTCTGCGGAGGTAGAGTTGTATAAAGCTAGAACAAATCGCTCTCCTACGTCTACAATTTCTTCATGACTAGCTTTTTCACTGTTAAAAGTTTGCACGAAGTCTTGTAAGTCATCTCTTTTATTAAGCACTTTGATTACATTAACCTTTCCTTTGGAAAAAAAAACGCTGAGGTTGTGTCATAACCGCTAATAGCGTGTGCAAATAATATTGTTTCTTTACAGTTTTTTAAAAAAGTTGTTTTCTTTTAAAAATGTAATGTCTTTATCGGAGGGAGAAAAAGCAATAAAAAGGACTAGCAGGTCAATATCTTGCCCTACGACAACAGCTGTGTCGCACTTATAACCTTTTCGATAGCAGTTTGTACTATTTATAAATCGGTGTCATCCGCAGCAACGAAAACCTCGATTCCTTCATTACTAAATTTTTTCACTAGTTCTGCAATCAAACGTTCTTTGTTAAACAAATTGCTGAGGCACTTCTGCTGAGTTTCCGAAACAACATTGTTTTCATCAAATATAATTTCAGGACAGGTTTTTTGCAGTACCCTTCTTTGTTGTTTTATCGAACACGGCAGTTACTCTATTACTATAATGTTTTCTTATGTAACTAACGTAAGCATTGTAAACGTTATTAAATGCTCCCTTTCTTGGCCATATTACGTGGCGAAGCAAGTATCCTCCATCAATTACATACCTACTCACTAATTTCGAAAATATGGTCTCGTTCTGGAACAGTATTAATAATCTGGTATAAAGTTGCCTTATTACTTTTTCTCATTAGGCTTTTGTCATCGAAAATGGAAAAAGGTACCGAAGCCAGTTCAAAACTAAACCACGTTTTTAACCCCAGACTCGAATGAATTGTGCAAATAATTCTTTAAAAATGTCGATATTTTTAGGGGGGAGAGGGTAGAACCGCTACATTTATTATAATTTTTAGTGGAGTTTAGTAGCTACTGCTTTGCGTTCAGCATTGAACTTTAAAGTAGATCATAGTAAAGGTTACAATTTATTGTGTTAATTGGAACCAACCCTTATGTGTGCGCCTTATTTCTCACGGTACTATTAATTTTAGGAAAACAAGTGTAGATACGTTTTTGATAGAGAATTTTATAAGGAATAATTTTGTACATAGGCATTTTTATCAAAAAGTGCACCGTTCCCGAGATAATCTAGAAAACCTCAAAATGGGGGTGGACACGACCTCCTAGGGGACGAAGCACACTATTTAGGGGTGAAAACTTTTCGGTTTACTAATTGTTATGCTATTCTTAACATTTCCACCAATTTTCAAAAATTTCAAAATTTTTTATTGTCATAAGATACTAAATCCGTAAAATCCGAAAAGGGAAAGTTGTGCGAAAGGGACGAATGCAACTTGCATCAGCAGACCATGTATGTTTGTCAAGCTATTCTCGAATTGCTGGAAAGGATCCCGCGCACCACAAATGGAAATCCGGTATCCATTACTCCAATTTTTGATATGTTGTATATAAGCTAGAAGAAAAAAGTGAAATATTAAAATAAAATATAAATACCTACCTGCATATAAATATTAACAAAACAAAAGGAACTCGTTACATTGGTTAAATTAATTATATCATTTCTAAAAAATGTACTGATGAAATCCCTAGTGTTATAATTTCATAGGTTGGTTCTCTAAAACGACGTTCTTTTTTCTTTAAAAACTCCGCGACTGCTGGTCTAGGATCAAAATGAGCTGTTCCAACTCCATTAAATGGCACTAAGAGGCGATCATTCAGTGTGTCTTCATTCAGTGAAATTCTTCTTTATTTTGTTGAAATTAGAAATAATTCTCTCAGTAATCATTGAATGAGGGGCTTATTAGCAACAACGGGACTAATAATTTTGCAAAATACATGGATACGTAGTAAAAAATCACTAAAAGATGCTCTGTCAGCAAGAATCACTTTTTGACCTCCGCGTCCACATCCGTTGTAATCAGCTCCATTACATCCCTGTTCTAGATAACAAATTTCCATTTTTTACCCTGTACTTTGACTGTGCCGGTTGTGTTCACCGAATCTGATCAATTTGAGTTCAACCCGTATTGTATTAATAAATTATATAAATATATTTTTAGGTAATATCCATTTATTTATAGCTGCTGGTTGCTTTATATTCTGAAAGCCACTCAGTGCAAAATCCAAGGTTTGCCCGTATACTGATTTAATGTAAACCATTTAATCCGCCTGTGTTAACAAATGATTTGTGTATAATTACATTATTACAGCTCATATGGCATCGTGCTCCTGTTAAGATTTTTTACGCAAAATTACATTTAGGGACCACATGTCAATAAAGGTACAACTGTTTGGCGATGTCACACTGATGTAATATATCCACCATATGTGGGATGTTTACCTAAGGTTTTATCACTTTTTAAACACACTAATTAATAATTACCTTATTATCTAAAGAAAATGTTTACTACCATTGCACGCATGAGTAGTAAACGAGCGTCATCAAACAAGTCTACCAGTTTTACTTGGTTCTAGGTACTTACTCGATGTAAAAAGTTGTTTTTTGTGGTATTCGTGCTTTGGAACTTATGAATATGGTATGTGTACTGCAATACTATTCTTAATGTTTTTTCTTATTATTTTTTTAAATAATATTTTTGAATATGTGCATTAAAAATATTTACAAAACTGTTATTTTTTTTTAACTTAACAATTTTGCAAGATATGCGTCTCTGTACTCCGACCGAGGTTGATTGTGAAATTCTTGAACGATTTTCTGATGATGGTATTGATGATAAGGCAAATTTTCACAGTTATACAGGTGACCTTCACTCTTGGGTGATTTCGAAATCTTCATTGAAAAAAATAAGTATACTATTTGACTAAACTAATTTGACAAAGAGGGTTGTTATAACAGTGGACACTTTAATGCTTAGACCTTCCCTTTTTTTTATATTGTCCCATCCAAATCAAAATCAAACTAAAGTTAATACAAAAGATGAACGATAAGAAACGGTATGTAGTACACGATGTTTTGAAGTAGGCTATTAATAATGACTTGTTGATTACGAAAACACACGAGTTCTTAAATTTAATCAATCGATCTTGTTAAAGGAATTCACTCGCATCTATTTGTAGTGGATCACCTGAAATTATGGTAATTTCCAAACTTATTTTAATACAGGGTCCTTAATTCCAATATGTTTTTTTGGCAAAGTTTATCTCTATGTGTAGGGTCTGTAAACGATCTGGCTGTATGCATTACCTGAAAGTTAACAGGACGCTTCCTAAATTATAGCATTTTTTGCATTTTTAATATCTTGAATAAAAGGTAATGATTTTTGTACATAATGCTATACATTTTGTACTATAGTCCTCGTACGTTAATGCACATTCTGATTAAACGCAACTACACATTGAACAATTGATTTTAAGTAAATAATAACGGAGAAACAAAAAATGAAGCGCATTATAGCAAAGCATTACCGAGTAGGACCACCTTATGCTTGTATGATAGCTGCACATCTTCGTGACATTATTTATGATGCTCTGAGGGATGTTATCCTGCTCTTCTATGATGATATTTTCTAATTCTGTAATATTTCTTATATATCTTTTTAAATGTAGCTGGCCAAACAATTCGGTTTATATTATCCTCCGCCCTATATTCACTCCCACCTCACTATAAATGGCACCCCACACGCTATAATAGAGCCATCGTTGAAAGGTATACGTTCAACATGTTCTTCTTAAATGTGGCTGGCCCAACAATTCGGCTTATATTATCCTCTATGAAAAAAATATTAACCAGTTGAGCATTATCGTCTACGTACATAATCTACTACAAAAGTATCTGCGAGAGGTCTCATATGCTCCTGCAAAATTTCTAGGTAATAGGTATCCTTCAGCATTTATAGAACGGTTAACGAAGGTGCAATAATTCTCCATACCATAATAGAGTCACCGTTGAAAGGCACACGTTCAACACCATGTTCTTCGAAAAACTATTCCCCCTTTCTTCTCCATGCATTCTATTATCATCCAATAAGCATAGCAAGATTCATCAGCAAAAACACACAGCTGCCATTCTTACAATCCCCCAAGTAATGTGTCCTGGCCCAAATCAGTCTGTTTCTTTTATTAACTATTCAAATTTTGGAGTGTCGGAAAGGTCTTTCAGTACAAAAACCTTTGAATAGTGCTTCGCGAGATATTAATGTTTCTTCTTAACAATGAATTCCTCAATATTGTGTAATTTTGAAAGGAATCGCGGCGTGTTTTTCCTTACGGGTTGCGTGCCAGAACCTCGCCATAGTGAAGCTTGAACTCATTGTACCTCGTAGTCTCGTTATCTAATTAGTCTCGTTCTTCCCCAAGTAGCGAGTGTGAAAAGTATTCGAGTATGAAAGCCTCCCAGCCACCAAGGCTGGGCATTCACATAGTATGTGGTGAGAAGTTTCCTCATCCTGACCACACATCCTGCACTCTGGATTGTTTTTCGCCCCTATATTGGTTAGATGTTTATTTAGTATGCAATGGCCTGTTAGGGTGCCCACTGCACATTCAACTGTGTTCCGTTCAGATTTAGCAATTCCTTTATCTTTGTCTTGGGTGGGCCGTCAGTGAGTTGTGTTTCTGACTTAATAGTTCTTTTACCAATCCACTTGCGGTATTGTATGATATCCCGTAGGTTGGCTCGGGTCCCATCAAAGCTGTTTTTGCGCCTTCTTTGGCCAGCGAATCTGTCTTTTCCTTAACTTCATTGCTCTGATGTCCTCGCGTCCGCTCCAGTTGTATGCTGTTGTATTCCGCCAGTTTCGCCAGTCTTTTACGGTTTTGGAACGTATCGGCCAATATTCTTGGCTAAAGATGACGGTCTCGGATGACTGGGGCCGGGCAGGTCTATTGCCCTTTACCCCAATACATCAATGTAGACCGGGAACCAGCCTCGTGTAGGGCGGGCGAACTTACTTTACATCGGCCCCACTCACAAGTGTGAACGGTGCAGATGATTTCGAACTACCGCCCTCCCCCCCCCCGGGGGTAGTCATCGGTCAGTTGGGTGTTTGTGGTTTTTTTTGGCAGGGATTGACTGCCGGAACGCAGAATGCCAATTGACATCCTGTCATCCGGATCATCGGTAGGGTAATGATGAGCTGTGTGGCTCGAGGAAGGGCAGATCTAACTGCTTTGGTAGTATTTTTGGTCTGCCCAGAGCCAGGGTGACTTCAGGTACTGGATGGTGTTTTTTCCGGTACCCGCAGGGTCTTGGGTGGGTGGTTGGGTGATCGTCATGTCTCTTCGGTGGGTTGGCTTCATCGGTCGGTGGTATGGTTCGCATACTCACCCGTTGTCCAGAATTTGCATCTTCGGCCTCTTGTGCCTCGGAGCGTCTGCTGGGTCGTAGACAGTAGCCTCCCTGACCGTGCTCTTCGGCAAGGGTGTAGATCTTCTTGGCTCTCTCCTTGATGATTTCGGGGACTGGGATGTCTTCGTTACGTACGAACCAAGTGCGTTCACTGCTGTTCGGAGGGCGACGTTCTCCATTCTCGGGATCTGATGGAGGTAGCTTTTCGCTTGGTAGCCGCAGGCTACGGAGGCGTACGTCAGTTGGGGCCGGATGAATGACCTGATAAGCGTGAGCTTGTTCCTCAGGTTGAGCCTGCTCTGTCTGCCCGTCATGGGGTAGATTAGAGCTCTCGTCCTCCTAGCCTTCTTGACGATGGCTTCTGTGTTCTGTCTCCATGTTAGGCCTTTGTCCATAATCACGCCAAGGTAGTTGGTGGTATCGTGCCATTGGATGTCCTCGCCAAACATGGAAACATGACCTGTGGGGGTTTATTTTCTTACCTTCTTGAAGAGAAAAGCAAGGCGGTTGCCTTGCCTCTCTCGGCGTTGACGGCTACTTTTCATCTGTTGCACTAGTCCTCTAGGAGGGAGGCTGCCTCCTGGAGGTTTCTGGTGGCGATCCAGGATCTGGCAGTTAGCGCTGTGTCGTCGGCGTAGAGGGCCAGGGAGGTCCGCTCTGTCTTGGGTAGATCGGAGGTGTAAATGGAGAACAAGTGCGGGGAGAGCACTGAGCCTTGGGGGACTCCTGCCTCCATTGTTCTGTACGTGGACAGCGTGTCCACTATCTTCACCCTCATCTTTCTTCTGTGTAGGTATGATCTCACTAGCTTGACCAGTGCAATGGGGGGGACGTATCTCTACTGCATCCGGAGCTTTGAGAGCTGCTTGGTTGTTAGTGATGATACAGATTTCATGCGCACAGATATCTATAGAAGTGACGTACACTAGTTACTAACAGTCTATCTGTTCTAAAGGTCGTTATTTGTCTCTTCCCACCACAATGAGTAAAACTTGTATATCGGCTTAATACCGATGAAAAATAAAGCAACAAATTTTGAAGAAATAATAAAATTGATTACTCAAGAGAGGAGGATTAGGTGTAGTATGGGTGCAAATGCATTAATATCTCATCTAAACTTTAAACATATTCCATATTTATCGAACAAATAGTTGAGCAAGGTGGTTTGATATGTAGAAAAATGAATATATTTCGAAGTCACTATACCAAATTAAAGAACAAAGTGATTTTGTCTCATCTTGATGATAAACGCTTTGACATTCCCAACACTCTAATATACATTTTTTTCACATTGAGCCAGAACAGAATATGCGGTGGTGCCGGTAGTTAACGTCTTGTGTAAATGACGCCGACGTTTTTTGTTTTTAATTTTAATATTTTATTACTGATATGTTATTATTTATTTGGCTTTAAAATATAAGTAATTATTTCGTAATATGACAAATAATACATTTAAAAATATCTGATTTTTTTTAAATTAAACTGTCTTCAAAGAAAGGGTCACTAAAAATATGGATTTTAAAGAAATGCCTCATTTTTGACTGTCCTGTGTCCTGCCTACTGTTCCCTAAGGTCGTAGCTGGCGGTGGTGGGGTCTTTACTGGGGTCGCAGCTTGATATAGAAAACTACAATTGGACCACTGCACCGCCGAACAATAATACCCTCTAATTTTAAAATAGTATATTTATTATTCAACAAGCATATAATGATAGCCATTATTCACTGAATAGTAGCCATTATATGCGAGTAGATACTATACTTTGTCCAAGACTATTAAATATTTTTTCATTTCTCGAATTTAAGAAAGATTCATACGCCATCATATACAGGGTGATTTACCTTGACATGCAGAAAATAAAATGGTTTACTAGTCTTCTATGTGGAAAAGTTCCTTCAAAATTTTAGAGTGATCCGGGGTAATTTAGTAATTTTTGTTGCATTAAAACTTCCAAAGATACGCTACTGTTACTTGTCTGTGGTCAGTAATAGGGCGATGAACTTACTTGAAAGAACATATCGAAGATGTTTACATTTCCTTAATTGGCATAAAAAGTTAAGCTGGCGAGCGCAGTCTAAGTGCCGCGTTTTTTGCTTTCGATCGAACAATCAGAACACCGGTAGGTACAAAGTGCCGCCGACGTTTGGTGCTTTCGTGTTATTGACGGGTTTAAGTAAATATCTCTTATATCTACTTCTTGTTGTAAAGTTCACTAGCATAGGGTCAATATCTTTTCGACTTATTTTGTTATTTTTGTAGTGTAATTTGATTAAAACCAAAAAGTCATTTCTACTCTCTCCAGCTTTGCTGTCAATAGTGTCAATCTCAAGTCTGATGAAGGGGGAGGGGAAGTGATATGGTTGTACCGCGTTATGTCAGATTGGTTAAAGTCATTGGCGGCGCATTTCTACAAAAAAATAAGGTAATATTTTTGGTCATGTTTTTTTAATTTTTAATTCTTTTAATTCCTTTCGGTGGGGACAACCTACTCATAAATTTTCCGCATGTCATGGTAGATCACCCTGTATAATTTTTTTGATTTTTTGGGCAACAAGTTTAATGAGGCGATTTCTGCAGCTTCCCTTATCTCTGGCATGGCGGTGTCAAAGAAATCTCGTTTTCACTGTCAGTATCCATTTATTTAATTATATTCCTATTTTTAAGTAATATGTAAAATTATTGTAAATTACGTTGCCGTTTAAAAATTTGACAAGCCGTTCTTTTGACACATAATGGCCTACTCAATAAAATTTAAAAACGAAATTGTAAGATAGAAAAGGATCTGTTTCTTAAATGTTATATAAAGTTATCTATTCATAAGTTTCATAATAACAGTAAAATTGTTCACACAATTGTAGCTAACGAATAATGCCATTTAACGTTTCAGAAACTGGCCATAAATTCTATTAAAAAATTGCGAGAATGCACTCAAATTGAAGAAGTACCTGCCAGGGATTAACCATTAATCACTACTAGATAATGATTAATGATAATAATTATGATTGAACAAACACAAGTATAATTATTGGTATATTATAAAACAGTCGTGAATAAAATATATTATTATAATTCGTCCTTCATTATCACTGGCGCAAAAAGGGTTAGCAGTAAAGTTAAATCTGGCTCTACAAAGAATGCAAGTTTGACGACAAAGACTAAACTAAAAGTAACAGAGTTTGAGTACCTAGGCAAATCGGTAAAAATAAGTATTTTTTATCCAAACGAATACACAAATCATGCTGTATTATTTTATTGTACATATAAATAACACTAGTTTAACTAGTAAACGTCATTTTATTACTATTAATTGCCATGCAATAAAAAGGAGTCTTATAAGAAGCTTATCGCATTACATAATTTAATTACTAGTTTAATATGTGTAAAAATCTTAAAGTTATTAATATTAATTTTAACATATTTCCTGCTTTCATAATTTTATAACTAGCGGCGAATAAAAACTTAAAGAAACATTTTAATTAATTTGTCTATTGTTTTTGCTATTAACTGCTATTAGAGATTTTTATCATTTCAATGGTTCTTTTTTTGTCATCTTATATAATTAGCTCATATATCCAGCACTGTGACGCAATATTTATATTTGTATTCTGATAAAGACATTTGTAGAATATTTATCGTTGTTTTGTTTTAGTTCAAACAGTCTTATCCACTTGATAATTTAAATTTTTTCAAAGCCACAAAATAAACATTGTGAAGTAAGATTTCTTGCTGAATGAACACAGTTGTAGCGTAACATTAAGATAGTGTTTTCTGTTTTCTTATGAATTAACTCGGTATCCCATGAAATTAAGGTTAACATAGGGGACAATACTCAGGAATTTAAAATCAAGAGATAAAAAGTATATGCAGCATTTTGTTCATGAAGTGGTAATTTTGGGCACAAACTAATATGATGACTTTTCTATATATAATTAATTCTCTTTTCATTTTTTTTTCGCTTGTTTATTTGGTTCAAATCTTGTAATCAGTTTTTCCGTTCATGTAAAGTCTCTGAAATTTGGTAGACATCCCTCCCTCAGCGATGGACACAATATTTTTTTCATGAAAATAGCTCAAAATTTCATATTCAGGAGTTTTGAGAGTTCGATTTTGATATCAGATTTGCGATATGTTAAGATCCCTCTCTCCCACCCAGATCTAAAATGGGCAAATCGCGATGTTTCAGGAACCACTTGCGAAAATTTATTCATGGAATGGAGTCACTTGGCAATATCAAGTGTTGTAGAATAACTTTTGTAGGAAGAAAAAGCAGATCCATCTTGAAAATAATTTTTAAATAGTGCCATAAAACAAAGTTGCTCAGCCTTCTCAAAGATTTAGAATAATTGTTTTCCATCATACCTCTATTTTCTTACTTAGTCTTCCAGAACCTTTCTGCTTCAAGTTTCTTAAATTTTTTTACCGTCCTAAGGGCAACTTCTATAATGCTCGTAAAGTTTACGGCAAAATCAGGACGACGCGACACTTTTAATTCCTCACTACAGTCACGTGCGAGTACGCTCACGATCATTTTTCATTTTCTAAAATATGATTCCAGTAAAAATGTTTTCAAGTCGGATTAACGATTGGCGCGCCTCTAATCAAATGAAATATTTGCGCCCTTATTAATAGGTGGTGTTATGGGGTTTCAAAATGCACCGCAGGCGACAATTTTGTCTTTTTCAAGGTCAAACAGCCTCAAATCAAAAGTTAGATAGTTGATTTAAAATTACATTGTCTTCGAAAAGTCGATTTCGTGGACGCATGACACAAAATACCAATAACCGACTCAGTGGTGGAATGCTTACAAGTTACTAAATAATAAAGAGATATTTAAATGTAAATGGAAATGGTGTTAGACTTACGACCACGGGGTCCCGGGTTCGAATCCTAGCTAGGGTATGGATGCTTAGTGGCTCTTATACTTTTTCGTGACTTCTTGCTTGCGAACTCCACTATAATATAATCCTATAAATAATTGTTTAAAATGTTACTACAGTGCAGAGGTAACAAGTTCGATAATTATATTAAAATAAAATAATCAAATAACAAATAAATAATTTCCTTGCACATTTTATTTTCCTACAGATCAGTGGTTAATGGTAAACGTCACCCGTCGGCCGTCGGGAGCAGTGTTGCCGTCTAGAGTTAGAATTTCTAACTCTAGTCTTGATTAGAGCTAAAAATTCAAGACAAGACCCCCACAAACTCTTGTCTTGAAATTTCAAGACAAGACAAGAGTGAGTCCCTCAAAGATCAAGAGTCTTGATTAGACTATATGTATACAGGGTGTTCCTAAAGTACGCGGAATGCGGAAGTACTCGGGGGCGTATAGTTTTGGTCAAAATAACACTAAAAGTAAGATTAAGTTTTTTTCCTAAGGCGCCCCACTTCGTAGCTATTCGCCCTTAAAAGGTTCAATCGTGAAGAAGGTTTTTTGCAGAGAACTCCCAACTCCCTGTATCGATTCTTATAAAATTTGGACAGTATGCACAGTTAGTGGGTATCTATAATTGAGAAATATGGCGCCTTTCGTATCTTTTTTAAGAAGACAGGGGCGGACTACCCCTAATGGTTTTTTACCCCTAAACTTTGGGCATTTGACACATTTTTGGAATTTTTGCTGACTTTTTAAGTCTTCTAAACAATTTCCTAAAAAAAGGTACTCTTGTTTGATTCCGATAAAGCGACCATTTTTCGGGAAAAAAATTCTCACAAGTTTCCTTTTCGTTTTTTAAAGTATTGATTATTTCCTATCGTAGTTTCATAAAGAAAATTATTATTAGGAATTAAGCAAATACTTCGTGTTCATTCATTTCTGGGATTTATTGTATTTATTATTAAAAACATTTTATTTATGTAGGTTTTCAATATTTGCTGATTTGACCCACTGAATTAAATTAATTAAAATTTTTTGGGCAAAAAATTTGAATTTTATCCTGGACACCTTATCAAAAAAATATTTTTCTCTCGAAACGGGGTCGTTTTATCGGTATCAAACACGAGTACCTTTTTTAGGAAATTGTTTAAGGAAGTTAAACAGACACCAAAAATACCAAAAATGTGTCACGTCAAAGTTTAGAGGTAACTCTGTCTTCCTAGAAAAGATACGAAAGGCGCCATATTTCTCAATCATAGATACCGAATTACTGTGTATACTGTTCAAATTTTATGCAAAACCTTTTTTTTTTTTGGATGCAGAGACTTACAATTCACAGCACGCTTCATTTTTTCGTTCTGAGAACTAGATCATTTCATGGGTTGATATACATTATACAATGCAAATTCCATAGAATGGCGCGTTTATGTCGCTTGACTAGCGGCGGGCATCGGTAATATAGCCCGATTAAAAAAATATATAAACAAATTTTTGCAGTGAAAGAAACAATTATTATTTGTGCACCACAGCAATACCAATTTTCAGTTCCATCAAGTTTAGGTATTTAATGTCAATTACGGCGCCGACCGCTGCCCACCGATAACGATGTTTGGGTTTTATACTTAAATTATGATCATGGAACGTTGAGAGAAATAAATGCTCTCCTAATTAGTATGCCATCATTATGTTTAGGTATGTACTTTGTTTCTAGACTCTAATCTAGACCCTTGTATAGTTTGCAAGAGTTAGACTTAGGCAAATCTTGTCTTGAAATTTCAAGACAGGACAAGAGTAGGGCAACTCTTGTCTTGTCTTGTCTAGACGGCAACACTAGTCGGGAGATAAAACTAGTTAGTTTTGAACTGCTGAAGCGCCCCCTCGCGCATTGACGCCCCTAGGCAATTGTCTATTTGATGATCCAACCCTGAATAATAAGGAAACTGAGACCAGCTCCAAATTCCTCGATATATAGTTTCAGAGAATAAAATGCAAACTATAAAGTGTATTACATACTCATAGAGGAATTTAATTTTGCTAATATTCAACTATCAACTGTCTGTTTTGATTCCTATGTACAATGTTCTATTTCAAAAATATCTTTTTTGTTTCAGGATTTGACGAAGGGAGAACCGACCCTAAAAAATAATACTATTGAAGAACTGAAATCTAAATTAGAGAACAAAGAAATTGGTAAGTTATTAACTTAATTTCCAGTTCTATGACGACATACAAATACATACTACAAAAATTTAAGATCATCATGGCATGGCTTTCGAAAAAAAAAGAGGCCTTTTTTATAGAAAATTCAATCTGCATTCAAATAGTCTCTACCAAATCCATGTCAAACAATTTAAATAGAAAATTTTGAAGAATTTACGGGTTTTCAATTTTTTTTTTTTCATATAATTTTCAAGAAGACATAATAAAATTATTTTACTGCTCATTATGCATTCTTTAAAGCTTCTAGATTATACATGAATAATGTCAAATTGTTAGTCTCATAAAAATTCAATTTATAACTAACCGAAAAATGAGCAGAAATGACGAAAATAGGACGATTTCGAAGTCCGAATTTGACGGTGTATAGTACACAAGCTGTAAGTTCTATCGCAATAATAGTCACCAACGTTTTTTAAGAAAATTTGCTGTTCTACAAAATTGTTTATATACGTTTCTTTTATATTTTGGATCATTTTGAAATTGTTCAACCTGAAGTTGGAACATTTGTCTTAAATACTTATCCGAGTTGGTCAAGTTGCCCCATCCCCGTGAGCAATGGGACTCAATTATGCATCATAATTTTTGCACATCCCTACTGGAATTTTGCACACTCCAACTTTGGTACGTAAAATTAGGTGGAGGTGCAAACTTGACCTTTACCTCTCCACTTGCTTCAGTTAAATTGATTTTCCGTCATCAATGATCCGTCATCGTAATCGTCTAATTTTGCATATCTAATTTCCAGTCTTGCACACACTCACATTAGTCTCTACGGCGCTGGCGCGGCGTACGAAAACTTTCCTCCAGCCCCTCTCACTACCAAAATTTCCATTTCTTTTGCACATTCTACTTCAAACTTTGCACACGCTCACATTGGAGCTCACGGAGTCTCGAAAAATTTGCTCCAGCCCCTCCTTACTATCAAAATTCCCATTATGTTTCTGCTATCGTAATGACTCAATTTTGCAAGCTCTTCAAATTTAACGCACACTCAGATTAATGCCCATGGCTTCCTATTCCGAGTTCTCCAGAATTTGTCCAATTCCATGCGCCATTTCATAAAGGTTTTTTTTTTTTTAGTCGTGGACATTGTGATTCAGCAACTAGAGTCAAGGTTTGGAGGCATGTCGGAAGTTTGCGAAAATATTGCTTGCTTTTGCGCTTCTTGAATCATAGCATAAACTAAATGATTTGAAAACTATCAAAAACGCTGACAAACTTTAGAAAACGTATGATAAAGATGTTAGCGCTGCGTTCGTTTTACAGCTATTACTTTTGAAGAAAACATTTCAAAATAAGTATACAATTGGCTGAATTGGTATTAGCATCTTACCCATACCTATGTAAGTTCTAGCTATACCAAAGTAATGTCAATTTTAATTTTTTTTTTTTTTTTACTGTCACAGTAGTAAATGCCAAGTGTTCTAGTCTAAAAGCTGGCATTAATTTGATAAGGTGGTGAGCTGCCGTCTTCCACTCGGTAGCCTGAAAGTATAGGCGAAATAAACATTTTTGTTTATTAGGCCCTTAGCCCGACGGGTAGAGGGCCATGGTGTAGGGCGGAGGCCGCGGAGGGCAAATTTTTTAATGATCCCGATCGAAATGCTCAATAACACTTACTATATGTATTTGACATAGCGAAGAAATAACCGCAGACTTGTGGCGCGCGCGTACGCGAAGTTCAAAGGGCAAAAAAAATAGCGAGCTCTTGGCTAAACTTGGCGGAAATTGTTTATTTCGATGTCCTTTTTTTTTTCATCAACATTATAGCAGGCAATTCTATGCAGCTATTTTAATGTTATTCGCATGAAAATTTACAAATTTGAGTGCTCAAATTCAAAATGGCCAAAAATAAGTCTAAATTTATAATTTCTGTCTTGCAATCTACTGGATGGGTTCATTGATATGTCTAATAACAATATATATTGAAAAATGTCTTCCATCAATATATATTGTTACTAGACATATTAATAGATTGGAAGACAGAATAGATTGGAAGACAGAAATTATGAATTTAGACCTATTTTTAGCCATTTTAAATTTGGGCACTCAAATTTGTAAATTTTGGCGAATTATTGAAAAAAGGACACCCAAATGAATAATTTCCGCCAAGTTTGGTCAATGATTTCGCAATTTTTTTTTGGCCCTTTTTTAGGACTAAGCGCGCTCACCGCAGGTTTGCGGTGTCTTGCATTTATTTTTTCGCTATGTCAAATACGTTCAGAAGTGCTGCCGAGCATTTCGATCAGGAATTTTGCCCTCTGCGACCTCTGCCCTACCCCACGACCCTCTGCCCGTCGCGTAGGGCTAAGGGCTTAATAAAAAAAAGTTTATTTTGCCTACACTTTCGGGTTACCGCCTTAACAAATTAATGCCAAGTCTTAGACTATTCATTTTCGATGCTGAAGCTTATCAATGCGAACTATCTTGTCTCAAGCGCGATTTATAGTGCAGTCAATCCGGCGTAAAAAAAAAGGTCATCTGTGTATTTTAGGTAGGCAGCGATTTATTTTTTTCGGTTTCGTAGGATGGTCGGTCCAGGTGCCTTCCGATTTTGTCAAGTTAATTTCTTGTAGGTACAAAACTAAATGGGGCGCAGCATGCGGATGTCGCAAAGCTGGCTTAAAATGCTCTGCTTTTATCAACCCTGCACTAGCGAAATGTGCGAGAACGTGGTGAGCTTTCAAACCTATTAAACGAAGAGGATGTCGAAGATAAATATCCTTCACTGCTACCCACTGAAATCAACGAGATTCCTCTTCACGAGGCCACGTAAAACCCTGCGATTTTCATCGATAATGGCATTTCTACAGCAGAAGACCCGCCCTTAAAAGAAGAAAATATCAATAGCGTCTCATTCAAGACTTATGGATTAGGCCTACCGGGGAACCTACGTAAAAAAACGCGCCCAAAACTCGGGAGGCACGGAGTATTAAAAAAAAAGTTAAATAATAATATAAAACATAATAAAATTTCTTTTCTATTCACGTACCTGCATACGCTCTACAAAAATGTAAGAAGTATTTTTTTTTATGGAAATAAAAATAATAAAGTCATTTCTCCTCTAAGTTTTTCATCCCTAAATTTTGCATCTTTTGGTATGAGCCTTATAAATTTTCTATAATTAATGCTACGCGAAACAGTTATTAGAGAACATTATCCGCAAAATAGCTCTTAGAAATTTTTTTGTGAGACTCACGGTGACAAAGATATATAAAAAAACTGATAATACCGTTATTTTCAAGATGGCGGTCAAATGGGGGAGAGTTTCATCCGGTTTAGACCTACCGCCGATCCCCTTACGAAACCGAAAACAAAATCGCTGCCTACACAAAATTTTACGTACAATTTCATTAGTTTGACATTTTGACAGAACTAAGACGTCACCAAAGCACACTTTTCAATAAATACAATTTTTCCCTTTCAAATTGGGTTTGTTTTCAAAGAATTTTTGAGATCTATGTGGCAATTTTCTCGAAGACGGTTGGAATTATCAAGTTCTATCAAGTGTACCTTTTTTACGTAGAAATTACTCCTGCATGAGATTTTATAGTCAAAAGTGCCATAATGTTTCGTAAAAAAAAAAGAAAAAAAATATTCATCATCAGGTATAACTCATGAGGCGCCCTTCACGGGCTAGCATGATACAAAAATTATTGTTGCTAAGCTTGTTTCCTTACCAAATTGGGAGAAGATTGGTCAACAGATAGTTGAGATATTGCAAAAAAAAAGGAGAAAAAATACAATTTTAACACCCTGTATCGTTTTCCACAACAACGATTTGCTATAACCATGCTTGGTTATATTCTCATATTTTGGTCCAACGAATCTACTCTTGAACTATGACCTATTATTAATGGTCCACCCAGTATATTGTAATATACAAGGTGTAATCATTTTCATGTCATTAAAAAAACTGGTGGTGGGGAACGACTAAACGAACAAAAAAACCTTATATAACATGGGGTCTAAAACCCATAGTTTTAGAAAGAAAAAGTAGACAAAAATTTCGAAAATTTTCAATAAAATTGTTTGAGAACTACTGGAATGTTGGGATAGACTTTTATTTTGGTGTATGTCGGCACCTCTAACCATCAAATACCCTAATACGGCTTTTTCAAAGTATCGCGCTCCTTTGTAGAGCCGCGCGTCGGCGAAGACACAAGTTAATAATCACATTTTTTTATGGTTTTTTTAAAAGTAGGTAAGGTAAAACTATACTCCCTCTTGTGCAATATTTTAGTTTCTGCGGGCACTTCGTTAAGCACATACGTCGAACTAGTTCGTTGTTTTCGTTCTTTTTTAATTTTAGGCCACGTATGTACAGTTAAGATTTGTTTTATTGACTTACCGTTCAAGTCGTTAAGTTTTTGATTACGTACAGACACTACTTATTCGTTCTTTTTGTGTTTGTTTTGGATTTTGAACCAAGTTTTTATTTTTATCTTCTTTATTGACAACGTTAGTTAATAGTTTAGTGTGGTATTTTAATGTGCATAGAAACCATAAAAAATGATCCTAATTTACCAAATGTGTTAAACGGAGTGCGTACACAGAAGACCTATACCAGAAGCGTCACTGTCGGAGGCACGTTCGATGTTTGGGTGCGTTTGCACGCATCCAGTAATTTAGTCGAGTAGAGAGACGGTCCAGTAATTTAGTAATTGCTTTCCACTAAATTACTTGACTAAAACACGCTGTCCGCATTGGTCGAGTACTAAATTACTAAGCGACTCGACTAAATTACTGGATGCGTGTAAATGCACCCTTCCATTGGTAAATTGGGGTGACCTTCGGCCATCTTGTTGTTGGTATCAGGCGGGAAATTCAAATATCCCATAATGGGAACAGATAGTTTCATTATTTCCGCCAGAGTGCAGCAGCCGTATTCGGTTGTTTCACATGCGTCTCTTGGAATGTGGGTTGTTCGCACTGTTGAGGTTATGTTATATCCAATGTCAATACGAACAATAATCTCTTTGAATAAAGCAATTAAAAGGAATTATTTTACTGGGTATTCCAAGCATTTTTTTAATGGTAAATTGTTGCTTGTTGATTTAAGAATTCGATTTTTAGTGTGGATTTATGTTATAGAAAAGACGGCCGTAATTCAAGACCACGATGATCCGTCCAGTTAGGTATTCTTTGTTAATATCAGATACAACTTAAAACCCAAATGTGAAAGTAAAAGTACTTGTGATAACTACTGCTAAAGCAAACAATAAACAATTCATGGTAAAAAAATAACACTTTATATTGATTTGTCAACATTTTTAATAACAATTTCTTGTGTTTAAATTTTAGTTGAGCGAGGGTAGAGTTGATGCCGAGGGAGAAAGAAATGTAATAGCAAACATTGTTTTAAATCACCTCAAGAGGAAAATACACAGATATCTGATGTAGTGCATAAATTAAGGAAATTCAAAGTAGTGCCGTTAGCGATTGATCTGGCAGCTAAACGTCCTTTTAAAGTACTTATGTTGTGTGGTGTTTAAAAACCCAGATTTGGATTGTTTAACATTCAAAAACTATGAAACTAATACTGAAAGTGATCTAAAGTCAGTGAGCACATAAATAATGCTCGAATGGGCTTTGAAACTGTCAAATTGTAGCTGTAAATTTCGTTGAATTATGTAATTACAAATGTTACTACTTAGATATTAGTATACTTAAATGTATAACATAATCATTTCTTTTTTTATTGCAATAATAGATCTTTCTTTGTATCTCCTGAAGTTTCTTGTTGATTCATCTTATAAGTACTAATGGAACCTTGGATAATAAATAATTTGTTATTTAGTAAGTATATTTTGTTTTAATTTCAGTTAGATGCATAGATGCATGTATATATAGGTTCAACATAACCGACTATTTCAATTCACTGCTAACAGCAATAATACGAGTGATAAATAAAACAATAAAAAGTGAATATACGTATTTAATAAAATACACGTTAGACATATTTATGACATTAATAACACACGATAAGAAAAAGTTCTTGAGCAAATTACAATGGTTTGTATAGTTCAATCTATAGGTGTATCATAGGTAATGGGTCAACCACTGGAAGAAATTGTGTGTTTTTACATATTTCAAGTAGTTCACAGTACTTTAGTTTATATGATATTTTTCACAAAATTCATAACAGTTAAGCCTTCGGCCATAGCCATTGTTTACTGTTAAAAAATTGAAAGGAAAGACTGGATAGTGAAAGAATCTTGTCTAGACTAGTAACACAATCACAATGAGTACTGAAGGGGATCATCTAGATCAGCAATAGTCCAAGAAGTCGATGGCTTTTGTTGAAGATGCGAAACTAAGAGTTCATAACCTGAAAAATGAATTTGTATGTTAGCAATTATTCATTAACATTTAATTAGGTAAGCATATATTGAAAAAAGTGTTGATCATCGACAACTTATTCCTACCTTTGCAAAAAGCTTTTATCCTGTAAATTTCTTGGATAGTAGGTACCTACTTCTTTCACCCAACCACAAATAGCTTCAAGATTTTTGAATGTCTTGAACTCATCCTTTTGTCTATGCATTTCTCACAAAAACCAAGAAATTTACAATATCTCTATGTGAAATATTATGAAATACACCAATATTTGTTGTGAACTCATCATTTTTCAAAATATAAGCGATTTAATTCGATGACACCAACTGTTTCCATTATGAGATGATTTCGTAAAATATAAATTTATCTCCATATTAACGAACAAAATTCACAATACGAAATAATTAAGGATAGTTGTGGATGTTAAGTTATCCAAAATTAAGTTGTAAAATATTACAAAAACGGCAAAATATACTTTAAAACATGTTCAATCGGTACGTCACTCGATGACAGCTGTTTATTTTCCTAAGGTCTCAGAATCTGTGACGTCAGCGCACACGACCTATAGCTTGACAATACCACCAGCAAGATGGCTGTCTTCATAAAAATTCAATATTGGCGGGAAGACAGAGAGTCGTTTCTGGTATAGGTCTTCTGTGGTGCGTATGTCCATAGTTCGACGAAAAGTCGATTGCAGACGGAAGCCATTTCGAACAATTTATGTAAATCAACTTTATTGGTAAGATCTAGATTTATTGAATAATTTTAGTTTTCGATACCAGATCGGCAATTCGTTAAATAAATCAGATTTTTCCTAACTTAATAATTCTGTTATCGTATCTCAGACGTCTAACTCTTTATTTCCCAATGTCATGCAATAATTTCTCGTGTTTTAAGCTTTTAACCCAGAACACTCATTTAGGTTAGAAATATTAATAAACCATATTTAAATCTGACAAATTTTAAACAACAATAAAAGCTCCAATATTTTGTTCCAAATTAAAAAAATACACATGTAGTGAAATGCTGTGTTTAAACCCCTTCTACGCCTATGAATTGCTTGCAGTTCTGCAAAAAGAGATAAGGAATTATTTACATTTTTATAATTGGTTCGATTGAGGCGCTCATCAAAGGTACCGCCGTTTGCTTTGAACCGCCGCGCCGGCCGGCGCACTTTTTTATGACAATTTAAAAGTCATAGAATTATACCTAGTACACGTCCATTGACCCACAAAGGCAGTGGTTCTCAAATGTTTCCTACCCTAATATTTAAATTGTTGACCTAGGTCAGTTTTTTTCAAAGTGCCCCTGGGGAAAAGTCGTAAAGGTTTTTTGTTTGTCTAGTCCCCATTACCAGTTTTTTTTAATGACATGAAATTGATTACACCCTGTATAATGCATACATTATTAATAATGAATGTATATTTCATCTTGTGTGTGTTTTTTTTTTAAGAGGCGTGGGGGCCCTCCAAAAAACAGAAAATAATAGTTTTGGTAGTGAGGAGAAGTTGAAGGAAGTTTTTAGAAATGATGTGGGAGCTAATGCGAGCTGCATAAAACTGGAAGGGAGTATGCAAAATTGGGCGGTTAAGGCAGCAGAAAACTAATAGCAAATTTGGTAGTGAGGAGGGACTATAGGAAATTTTTCGAATCGCTGCGCCGCGCCGTGGGCGTTAATGTGAGTGTGTGCAAAATTTGAAGTAGAGCATGCAAAATTGATCGATTAAGGTAGTAGGTACATCGTAATAGGAATTTTGGTAGTAAGAGGAAGGGCTGAAAGAAATCTTTTGAGACGCCGTAGGTGCTAACGTGGATTTCTGCAAAATTCGAATTGGGGTGTGCAAAATGTGTGCAAAACTGTGGATCCAACTGCTCATTAGGGTGGTGGGACAAACTTAACCGTCCCGCTTTGACTGATTGCTGAATATCTATTTAGTAAAATATTAAAAAATCAATTTATTTGCAATGCAGAAATTGAAATGATTTACTTTCTTAAGGAAGCCGCAAATGTAAACATTCGACTTGCTATGAATATTGTTTATGATGATGTAATTAACGTAGCTATGAGGAAAATGTGATGGTACTATAGGGATTAGTTTTTCTTAATTCTCCTACAATTTTGTTACTTCACAAATTTGAGTCTTGCAGCTATAAAGAAATTAAGCCTAAGTATGAATTTAGCTTGTTTGTTCATCTTTTCGGGGTTTTAATGTTCGCTTTCAATGTTTATTAAAAGAAGAAAGAGATATTTATTTAATCTCACGCAGGAAGTAATACCAGCGTTTACCTCAATTACAGTAACAAAACAAACGAAAGCTTGGAGGCTGTGTTTGTAAATATTTTCGTACTAGGTATATCAGTTTACATAAAAGCTGAAAATAATATTAGTGGTTATTTTTAAAATAACTCGATATTTTCCAGTACGTTATACTTAACAGCGTAAACTTCTTTAACACTCCTCTTTCCGATAGCATGTATTTCAGGAATCCTGTTTTTGTTTACCTTGAATGTCTGATAAAAATTAACTTAAATGGGTTTCTGTTATTTACATCGAGTCAACTGATCTTACGAAATGTAAATTGTATACAAACAACGATTTATTAGGAAACTGAATGAATGTGTTTGTGAGTTGGTTACTGTTAGTTTAAGATAGGCATTACAGTTTTAGGTTAATTATCAGATTTTTATCTAACGTTTATTTCGAACGTATGTATCTAATACTATTTCTGCTTCCAACTGAAACGAGTGGAAAAATATGTTGCTTTATTAACCGACTTCATAAAATTTGTAAAAGGAGAAGGTTGTCAATTCGACCCGTATGTATGTTTTTTTATATATATTTGTTCAATCATTACTTGTAGATTAATTAATATAAGTGATTTCTATGAAATCTTATCAAACTGTAAGGTATGGCTCGGCGCGGCGGTCCCATATAAATTTTAGCAAGCTAACGTCTAATGCAAAGTGACCAAGAATTGGAAACAAAATTTTTTTAGTTGAAAATTTTGCAATACTTGGCAGAGTCGCTAGTGATTTCATTAAATTTAATTTGTAATAAAAAATTCGAATACCGTTTGCATTAATTGCATATTTAGTTAGGTATTTTAGGTGAAATTTGATACATAGTAATTCAGGTTTCTCTGATAACGAGTCTAATGTTAAAGCTTAAAAAGGCACAACGTCGGATATTTTACTGCGCAGAAGCTAAATAACGAGGCCACTAAAAAGAGTGATGAAAAATTTTTTCAAATGAATGAATTAAACAATAAAGGAAATATAGGACCAGTATTCTGTGGCACATAGTATACAGATTGTGAAGAGAAAAAAGCGGTCTGTTCCTGGAACTCCATTGGGTGACCCTATTTATTTGTAAATCGCGAAAATAACATAAAAAAAACTCAAAATTTAGGTTATTTTTGCGATTTACTAAAAATTGGTGGGTTGACACCCGATTCGTATTCGGCATGTCGAAATACATAGGGCTTACCCAAAGTAGTCCCCGAAACAGCCCACTTTTCACTTTTTTTGTGTGTGTGTCATATATCTGCATACGCGATTTTCTATAAAATGGCGGAGGATCCGGTGACACTCATATATTACACAGCCACACACAAGAAAAAAATCGTATGTTATTGGGACTCCATTGGACAATCTCTATGTATTTCGACGTGTTGAATACGAATCAGGTGTTCGTTTAGCTCCCACCTACTAATTTTTAGTAAATACCGAAAATAACCTAAATTATGAGGGTCCTTCTAGGTTATTTTCGCGATTTACAGAAAAATGGTGGGTGATGGTGCTAAACGGACACCAGATTCGCATTCAGCATGTCGAAATACATGGGAGTCACCCAATGGAGTTCCAGGAACAGAAAACTTTTTTATTTTGTGAAGCTGTTTTATGAAATAAAATTTCACCGTCGTCGCCTAGTTAATTGAACCTTATTATTACCTAATACCGATATTGAGGTCGGTGTAAAAATGAACAAATAACGAATTCAAATGTATTTTTAACCGACTTCAATATCTATATAAAGTAATAAGGTTCAATTTACTGGGCGACGGTGAAATTTTATTTCATTTTTATTTTCACTTTTAGCGACCTTTTGAAGGCGGATCCTAAATTTTTGTTCAATCTATATACCATGTGCCACAGAATACTAGCCCACCCCTGTATTTCCTTTATTGTTTAACTCATCCATTTGAAATTTGGGGAGCATAAATTATCGCTAAAATAGTTATTTATGATATAACTAAGTGATATTTTATTTTGTGAGTGGGGAAGTTTGCGGAAAGAGCGAACAAAACGAACAAACAAAATAAAATCACTTTTAACACGTATATTCATACACTATTTTTTGTATGAACACTACTAAAACATAATATCTGCAATTATTGCAAAATTTTAAAATTTTGTATTTGTCTGTCAAAAATGACTGTGTCATGAAGTTAGACAATCAAAATAATGGAAAATTTACTTTTAACACTTGTGTTAAAAGTAATTCACTTTTAACACTGGTGCTATAAAATGACATTTTTAACATAGTTAACAAACGTTAAAAAGCCTACTTTTAGTAGGTAGTGTTTATACAAAAATGTATTTATGGACATAACAAATAATATGATATCACTTCCAGTTTACACGAAAATGACCGCACCGCAACTTTCGATTTTCAAATAATATTAACACCCTGTATATTTTTGTATATTTGCATTCAGGACAAGATTCTGAATATGCCATGGTAGTTTCGCGAATTTCTGAGGCGCTATTCAGTTTTTTCAAGCATTTTAAAATATTCGTCTAGGGTGCTTTGGAATCCCAAAATTTGTTCTACGGGGACATAAGCCCAAAGGAAAATATATTTTTCCATTTTATTTCATTAATAAGTGTTTACGAAGCCAACAAAGTTGAACATATCACTTTTTTATCGAAAACTTTTTTCAAATGTGAGTGGAGGTTGGTGGGTCATAGTGTAATAAATGTTACATTTTTTTTCTGATTTCATTGATATCCATTTCATATAATTGTAACGGTTTGTTGTCGGGTAGCTGGTTTGGAGATTAATCAGGGTCCAGATTAGTTAATAAGACAGCCCAATAAAAATATAAACTATTTATTTTCTTATTCAAACAGGTAATGTGTGGCAGTGTTACATAACATACAGGTACAGGTTATACAGGTCCGTATCTTTTACGGTTCTTAGGATAACATTTTCTATTATCTGAGAGAGAGAGAGAGAGAGAGAGAGAGAGAGCGAGTGTAAGGATGCGATGCGACGTTAGTTGCTGCTACTGGAGTGGCATCGGGCGTCGGGCGAATATCGTCGACTCAAGAAGTTTTCCAGCTCAACACGCTGTAGGAGGTCTCCAGGTCAGGCTCATCCGCTCTTGTTCTGGCGGCGAAACGGCGTCGGGAATGACTATCGACTCGAGAGGCCCAGCTCACCACGCTGAAGGATTCCCTAGGTCAGATTGCATTCGTTCCATCGTGTTTGCGTCGGGAGATGCACAAAACTGTAATATGTCCAGCTCACCACGCTGAAGGCAGATTGTCAGAATTGTCCACTCTGAATTAGTTGATTTGTGGCCGGGATTTTATATCCGAGAATCCTCGCTTACGCAGACGTAGAACTGCGTATAGTTTAGTGTCATGTGCAAATCCGTGCCTCTAGACGGGAGCTGGGTAGATTTGCGGGACGTGTGCACATTGGTGTCGTATGTAAATCCGGAAACTTTAGTAATGGAACATGAATTTATGAATGCTTCATTACATAATGTGTTATTTGTTTTTCAGTTTTGTTTCATTCATTTAAAAATTAAAAACACAATATCAAAATAATTTATATAAAAATGCGTAGTGTGTTTACATTTAAAGTTAATCATATTGTTTGCCCAAGTTAAAAAAATAAAGAAAATTTAGGGGTGGCACAACTGGTTATTTTATTTATTTATTTTTATTAGTATATTATCTGCGAAAAATCAGTTTCAGTTGAAATACAACTCCATTTATCCATTTATATAATGAGAACCTAATAAAAAATAAATTCCCAATAAAATAAAGACAAATACAATAATAGTCATGTTCAAAAGTCCTTGAAAATTTATCGCCTCATAAAAAGTAGGCAGCAACTGGAACCTTCTCACAAAATGTTTGAAAAAAATCGTTAATAGTTTGTAACCGGGCTTGTTGCCGCTGATCTATGCGACTGCATCGCATAGCTCAGCGGTAACAAGTCTCCGTTTCGCGAATACTAGATCTTATATTTAAGGATAGGATTTTGCAGAGTGAGAAGGAAATATGTGTTAATTTTCGATTTATTATAAATATTTAAAAAGCCAAACATAGTATAACCTTTAAAACTGTTTTAGATACTTGCTATTGCTCTAGCGAATACAAACATATGTTTTTTATTGTAAATTTCTGTTTATTTGAATATTGTAGTTTTCCAATGAAAATAGTTCCTAATTTCATTATTAGAACATGGCATTTAACTCTATATAAAATTTATGATAAAAACTGTATATGGTTGTATTCCTTAAAGCAATAGGAAGTACCTGAAACTATTTTAAAGATTATAATATCATTTATGATTTTATAAAATAAACGCATATTTCCGTCTCACTCTGGAAAAGCCTATCCTTACCGACCCATCGTCGCGGGACTCCGACAATTCTTTTTTGACGGAAAATGAACGGAATGGAGTGAAGTGTGATATATTGTTAAAATTTGAATAGCATTTACTTTCGAATAGTACAAAAAAAAATGAATATTATGTAGAAAAATAATAAAGTCTGGTGCCGAAAAGGCACTACACGTCATCCTACTTGCACCAAACCCCATCAGCTCATGTACGGCACCAATTGTGCCAAATCTCATAAAAAAATTTAGTTTCGGCGCTGTTGTGTCCAGATACAGACACACAGACAATTTTAAAAACCACTCTTTGGTGTTCTTAGGACTTCAAAACGTAAAATCTAGTCTTATCTCAATTTCCGATTCTAGACCAATTGTAGTAATCTGCCCATATTTATGGGGGAGGATAACATTTATTAGTCCAGTACCTAGAGGTAAAAAATGTGCAAAACTTCGGAATAATGTCATATTGAACCGATTTCGTTCATTTTTGACAGTATAATAGTAAATGTTTCACAGAAAATTTCTATATTGTTCGGGGGATTGCTGATTTATAGGGGGTGGATGCCACCCTCTCTCAGGGGGTGGAATTTAAAAAAATATATATTTGTTGGAGCTGAAGTAGAATCAAATTTTAAGAAGAAAAGGTTCTATGCAATTTTTCACATAAATAGTGTTTAAGTTATAACGACTTCAAAATTGCGATTTTAGCTTAAAAAAAATGTATTTCCAAACAGCTTTTGTCAAGTATCTCGAAAAGTATTACTTTATCGAAAAAATGTTATAGACCAATTACAGAAAGTACAAACTGGGAATTAATTATATTATTTGTTTATTGATATAGGATTAATAATTTCGGAGATATTTAAGTTTACATTTGGCATCCAAGTGTTCATAAGATAATTATTTAGAGCTGGAGTTAAATATCTCAGAAACTGTGACACCTACGTCAAGGATGCTAATAGGTAGAATAATAGGTTATTAATTAAGCTTTCAACCATTTTTTTATTTATTTCTGTAACATAAAAAACAAAGAAGTTATGACCGAAGCAATGTGCGTCTATACATTTTTTTATTAACAATGTCGCCATTTTGTTACTGTAATTAGCCAGTAATTAAAAAAAAGGGAATTTCAAACACTGCCTCTCATTAATATATAGCATGACGTAGATGATCAATTTTTTTGGTTTGTATACAGCACTTGCTTTAGAAAAAAATACAATTTAGACTATAAAGGTATTTTCGATAAAACGTAATTTTTTTTACTCTTCCAAATATCTCAGTAAATATTAGTTTTATTGAAAAATGGGTTTAGACCAAAAATAAAGCTCATAAACTGATAATGAAATTCGCTTGTTTATTTATTTACATAGATTTAATAGTTTCGGAAATATGAAAGTTTTTCAAATGGCGTCCGAACGTTTATAAGACGAAAAATGCAGTTTAAATATTAAATATCTCAGAAATTGTGACACCTGCATGCTAAGAAATGAAATTAAAGACAATTAATTGCGCTTTCAAATTATTTTTTACTCGTTCCTGTAACATTAGTCCAATCAATGAATGCCCAAAAGGGGATAGCAGGTGAATGATTTTCTGATCAGTAGATCCTAATTTGTTCTATACTTGAGTAAAATTTGATTCAAATCAGAAACAAAATGAAAAAGTTATAAGGGTATCTTCATTTTAAGTGAGTCACACTGTATATTTAAGGAAATGTCTAGATTTCGACAAAATATTACGTTAGTAAATACGTCGAGTGTTGTAAAATAAAGATTGTTTTGTGACTGTGATATATTAGCAGACCACGGTAAACCGCTTTGATAGAAATATTCAAGGTACATAATTGATTTTTTTTTATTAATTATCGATTTTCGCTGGCGAACATCTCGTAAACTATAACACATAGGAAGAAAATGAATATAGACATTCTTGTGGAAAATTT
Organism: Rutpela maculata; assembly: GCA_936432065.2. Lineage (NCBI taxonomy): Eukaryota > Metazoa > Arthropoda > Insecta > Coleoptera > Cerambycidae > Rutpela > Rutpela maculata. The sequence continues at coordinate 177,739,307 of OW386286.2, forward strand.
AATTACGTTTAATTTTGCATAGATTACCTTTTCCCGTACGACGCATCGTTTCCGAGTTATAAGCGAAGAATCGAAATAGGGAACCTTTCCACCCCCCTCCCCCCTGAAGCGGCGGGGCTAGGGGCGGGGACTTTTAGTATGTTTACCTTCTGACTACCCCCAACACATCCCTGAAGAGAAAAATTCTCCTCTCCAAAATGTTCTCTACAACTCTTTCATTGACTGGACTACATAAGAAATAAAGAAGTTATGATGGAAAAATATGCGTATTTATATTTTTTTATATAAAAAGGTCGCCATTTTGTTACTCTAATTAGCCACTAATTTAAAAACATTATCTCAAATACATGCTACATCTCGTTAAGATGTAGCATTACCTAGATGTTCAAATTTTTTTGCTCATTTAGCACTTTAGAAAAAAATGCATTTTGAACTTTAAAGGTAATTTCGAAACATTTGGATACCAAATATAAACTTAAATATCTCCGAAAATATTAATCCTACATTAATAAACAAAAAATATAATTAATTCCCAGTTTGTACTTTCTGTAATTGGTCTTTAACATTTTTTCGATAAAGTAATACTTTTCGAGATACTTGACGAAAGCCGTTTGGAAATACTTTATCTTTTAAGCTAAAATCGCAATTTTGAAGTCGTTATAACTTAAAAACTATCAATTTATGTGAAAAATGGCATAGAACCCTTTCTTATTAAAATTGATTCTATTTCAGTTCCAATAAATATTTATATTTTTTGAGTGCCAACTTTTCTGTGAACCATTTACTATTATACTGCCAAAAATGAACGAAATCCGTCCAATATGACATTATTCCGAAGTTAAAACTTCTAGTTACTGTACTATATCTTCGTTATCGTGTTATTTATTTTTGTCCGTAAACAAGTTTCTGATCGGACAGTTGAGGAGCATAGTTTTCCTTGGTACACACTGTATGAGTTTAAAATAATTATCGTTGCCATCACGTACATTAGCTCGACAAAATAATTTATCATTTTACCGTGAAAAGAAATTTTTATTTCAAATATCAGTCATAATAATAATAAAATGTTTAATTGAGAATTGTTCATACTTTTACCCAGCATGGGGTATGTAAGTATGAAGTATGTCAAATATAATAACTTTTCTAATATATGCAATGAATGTGACAAATGTTAAAAATTACGGACAGTTTCTTTTTCCACGTATGAGAAAATGCGAAATGTTTATTACTTCTATAAATGGAGTGTTTTACTTGGCAATAAATGTGGTATTATAATAAACTAAATGACCAAATTTATTTATTTCTGTAAGTAAAAACAAACGTTTCAATAGATTTTTATACATAATACTGAGGAATCATATGAATTTTTGAACGCATGTCTGATGGAGTATTACTACTATATATATTGTTTCCGGTATGCAGTTATTAATTTTTCTATTCTAGGTAAAAAAAATATAAAAAGTTCCTATTAACATGGGTCCGGAAATCCTTAGTAAGGAAGCAAGGGCCTTCTGAAGTTGGCACTCAAATTTGAGATTTTACTTAATATCTCAAGACCTTTGAGCTACGTTGATCAGGTTTTACACGTGATCTGATATCAATAAAGGTCATTATTTTATGTATGTACGAAAAAAGCTTATCCTGTAACACCGGGGGCTAACCGTTTTCTAGAAATATGAACCTATAGAAATCATACATCCCCAAGGTGCCAAAACATGAAATAAAGATGTCTCGTTCTCCGCCTGTAATTTGGAAAAAACTTTTAATTTCAATATTGATCAACCTATGAAGTCTGCTTTTTACAAGCTTTTATTTAACTTGCTTTGTATGTATGTTGAATCACTTAGCTATGTCCAATTGAGCTGACATTTTGCATTCACGCGTAGTTCTGGTGACAATACAATACTATGGTACCAAAAAGAGTGTCTTTTAGTTTTATCACTATAATTTGATCGAATAGTGTATTCACTCAGACGTTGTATTCTAAGACATGGCGAAGGATCCGGTATTATTTTATGTAAAGAAGATGCAATGAATATAAAGCTAATTAAGACGTAAAAAAATAAAGTTAAATGTAAAAAACTTTTTAAAAACAAGTTTTTATTATTATTTAGGTGTACTAAAACGAAAAAAATAAAAATAAAAAAGCAATAATTGTCTTAAAAGCTTGTCGCGTGAATAGAAATAAAAAATATACGTACTTAGGTACTTACAATCTCTGTCAAACAAAATTAATGCCTGTATGAACTTCTCGCGTCAACAAGCTTTTATGAAAATATATTTTTTTGAATTTTTACTTTTTTCGTTTTAGTACATCTCAATAGTTTTAAAGGCTTGTTTTTTAAAATTGTTTTTTACACTTAATTTTATTACGTAAAAATTAATGATTTCATACATGAAACATCCTGTATATCATTATTCAAAATGAAAGTGAGGTTAGGTTGGTGTAATGAACTTAAAATGAATATCTTTACGTATATTAAAGTTATTCAAATACATTAGACCGTAACACGGCGCGGCGTCAAAAAATGGAGACGCTCTCGTTATGTCATGCCTTTTAAAACGCGGCGGCAAAATCTACGGCAATGCCCTTATAAACAGGGAATGCGGCTTTTAACTCGTTTCCCACTCTGTCCGTGTAGTAAAGGTTTTAGTTTGACATTCATACCATGATTTGGCGTGCCCTGGGTTAAAATTAAAAAATCAAACATAACTAGAAGTAATAAACTGAGCTAGATTTCGAAACGTGGTGCTAACGTGATAAAAACTGCAAAAGGGGGTTAGAGAATGCACGAACGAGCTGACGCTGGTAACACTGCTCTGAGCTATATAAACGAATACATGTTACTTAATGGAGCCTAATCTTTGAGTTACTCCGAATTTGTATAGTCCATTACATTTTATAAGGCATTTGTCGACTCTTTGAGTTTCAGGAATCATTGTGACGCTTAACGTCATTTGTGTACTCCAGCCTGGCCCCTGCTGAATCCAGGAAAACTGAAGATTCATACTCCAGATTAAACTCTCTTGAGCTACTTGGGTTGTCGGTACCTGTGAACCTGTTTGAAATTTTAAATTGATAGATGATAGATTGCTGTTTAAATGTTTAGAAGTGCTTTAATGTATCAAGTACTCCATTTTAATAAAAAATAATATATAAATAAATTGTGTCGAATAGAGAGAGATGTTTTGTGTAAAACTTTTAACAAACTTTTTAATGTCATTATGAAGAACTTTTTTAAATTATCAAAATATTATTTAAACAAATCAATAATTATACATGTGCAATGCAATTTTTGTTAGCAAAATTAAAATAATAGGTACAAAAGAAAAATAATGAATACACAATTTTGTATATTATTAATATAAGCAAAAATACGTTTTTGCAAAGTCATTCTCTCATTACTCCATAATGCTCTGCATTCATTTATGAGAGGTCTTTCCAAAAAATTATAATGTGACATTAATATAATTCGTGATTTATGAATGATTAATGTCTAAGACAAGTCATTTATATTTCTATGTATACGTGCGCACATTCACAATTACACGCTGTTTTTTGTAGCCCGCATATGTAATTTCTAAGCGATTGAATAACTAGCCAGCTGTGGCGGCACATTTATGTTGGTACATTGTTTACAATATCACTTTTTGTATTAATATTAAGTTTCTCTTCATTAGGAGTCTCTTTAAAGTTCTTTTGAATAGTAATACAATAGATAATAGTGAAATTTGTGCCGAGACATTGCCAAATATTAATTTGCTTGGACATATACCAAGATAGTCAATGACATCGCTATTTTCTATCTATTTAGTACAGTCGATAGGTAGATTCTTATCCGAATAAGTGCGGAAGTTTTGAAACTTTGGGAATTTGTAGATTTTGATGTCCTGAATGAAATAAGAAAAGATGCAAAATGTAATCTCAGCCGCCGGCGCCGCTATATTGAAAAAATGGCGCACAAAAACAGTTTCTTTGAAATATCTCGCTTCGGGTGTCTAATACGGTAAAAAATGTTCTTATACAATTAAAAGATTAAATTTTCTACAAAATATGTCCTATATATTTTTTCGTTAAAGTGAATAGTTTCGGTGCAGCAGCCGATCGAAGTCAAGCATTCTTGACAAAATTATGATATTTTGCAATTTCTCGATTTAGTGAGACTTTTATGAAGGAGTATTTTTGTGCTGAGACAAAATTTGTTTTTATACTCGAAAATCTTCAAATATAGTTGATTTTATTTGTCTGCTACGCATAGCTTAATGTTCAATACTCGTGTCCACACCACTTTGAGGCCTAATCCACGACTAGCCTGCTTTTTGAGGCGTTTTAGGTGCTTGATGTCGAAGGTCCAGGTTCGTTGTAGTCTTCAACAATACTTTCTTCGGAAATTGCTTCCGTTGCGCTGTCCACTGATTCTACGTATTGATTGTTCTCCATGCTTGCGAGAAATGTTTCGAGAAATGTTTCGACTGGAAAGTCGACATCCTCGTCGTCATGAAGTTCGTCGACTGTTGCTGGTGCATTGTCGCAGCTTTGTCCGTTAAAAAATTTGCAAATTACAGAACATTTTAACTCTGCCTTTCTACAACCACATCTTGCATTTACAGGAAAGAAATTTAAGTAGCTTTTCAGAAGCAGCATCTTTCAGCATTGTTACCGGTGTAAACCCAGCCCGTAAAACAAAAACGCGCCATATACTCTACCTCAAGGTGGTGTGGAAACGAGTATCGAACATTGAGCTATGCGTAGCAGACAAGTAAAATCAATTATATTTGAGGATTTTCAGGTATGAAAACAAATTTTGTCTCAATACAAAAATACTCCTTCATAAAAGTCGCGCTAAATTGAGAAATTACAAAAAAATCATAATTTTGTCAAGAATGCTTGATTTCGATCGGCTGCTGCACCGATACTATTCAGTTTAACGGAAAAATGTATAGGGCACATTTTGTAGAAAATTTAACGCTCTTTTATTTTCACAAGAACATTTTTTGCCATATGTGGCACCCGAAGCGAGATATTTCAAAGAAACTGTTTTGTGCGCCATTTTTTCAATATGGCGACGCCGGCGGTTGAGATCACATTTTGCATTTTTTCTTTTTCCATTTAGGGCATCGAAATCTACAAATTTCCAAAGATTCGGACTAAGTCCCATGTTTTATGGTCTCACCGCTGTATTAATTATGTTTCTAGAATTTAAGAATCATTAGAAATATTGTCATGCAACTCTTATCTTTTTTTTTTTCAGAGTATCATTTAGAACGTTTTTTGTTACACCTTGCAGCAGTTGGCTATATACAGCCTAAAATTCATATGTGATAGCCAGCAGAAGTAATTGCGCCTTCACCATATTTTGAACTACTTATAATTTTGCGATTAGCTCGGCTTAGAGTAACACAAATAACAAAAAATTAGTCGGTTATTTGGATAAATAATAAAGGGCAAACTTCACATCAGCCAGTTTCACAATCGTTGATTATCTTTTTGGTTGACTAACCTGATCCTCAAAGCTAACTATTAGCATTGATTAATTAATCAATGCTATTAGTAAATACATATATCTAGAGCTGGCTGGCCAGCTTGAAACTTCGAATGTACTTATTGTTGCTATAGGGTTGCTTTTGATCTTTATTAAAACACCAGCATTAATTAGATATTTGTTTATTCATCAAAGATTTGAAAAGAATTAATCAATAGTTTTTAACCTAACAAGAATATAATCTATATTTTAGTTGTTGTGACACAGATTCTTTATTATTTATTTTCATATACACTTGTGCTGAGAAAGGCATATAAGGAACCACAGTATTCCCATTTATTTAGTTTATGAATGAAATTGCTAGGGATCGACCGATACCGATAATCGGTATCGGCATATCGGCGCCTTCGACGGATACTCCATATCGGCCGATATAAAACTGGTCAAAATTGTAATTAGTTTAACTATTATACCATTTTCAATTAAATTGTATAAATGCTGAAAAAAAATGACATATAAACTTTAATTTCATTTTATCGGTACTAAAAAAACCCCATTTCAATTTTACATTTTCTAGGAGAGAGAAAACGATTCAGTAATAAATAAATAATTAAATGTAAAACAATCCTTTTAAAAACAAACTTTTATGATTATTTAAGTGTACTGAAACAAATAAATAAATAAATATTGAAAATTTCTGATTAATTAACGATGGGGAATATGGGGGTTAAACGCGAATTATTTATAAGTAGGCATATTATTGTATTTCTTATTGCATTTGAAAGTAAATGTTATGGAATTTATTTTGTAGAAACGAGTTCAGAGGACAACATATAATAATGTGTTTTTTGAATTTCGCGATGTATCTTCGATATCGTATGAAAGATTCAATCGTTTCCGGATTTTGTCAATATTCAAACTCCCCACATCTTGGACCACGAAAAGGCATAACAAGACTGCTCATTATTACGGCCCACACTATTAACAACGTCCCCCGACTTCTGTTCGGACTCATTCAAAATCACTTAGGTAACTGATAAAATTAGTTCTTTTACAACAAGCTCTAGATATTTCTAAAGGTGTTAAAACTCAAAGATGACATTGTCTATTTCCAATAAAATAGCACTGAAATAATTATTACTTTACAATACACAATTATAAAGGGGCAGCGTCATATCTAGGGCAGGGCAATAGGGGCCCGCACCGGGGGCGCGTGTATGGGAGCGCTAAATTTGAATATTGATGGGTGCAAAATTGAGCTAATTTCTTGATGTTATTTTTCTTGTTCAAATCAGTATATGCATATAACGTTAACATTTTTAAAATTTATTTCTTTACCTTTATAACGTAGGTACCAATTTATTTATAAGACGCGAATTTAAATTTCGGAATGAAATGAGAGTTTTTATATAAAAACCATTCAAATTAATAAACATTATATACGATGTTCTAGTCTTCCTAAAATAGGACGTGTTTTGTTGATTATGAAACCAATTCTTGCCTTGAAACCAATTCTAATGACCGCAGTAATATTGAATCATCAAATGCATTAAATCGAATAGGATTTTTAAAGAATATACTTACTCCAACCTAAACATACGTATTAAAGCAATAAAATGAGAATAAACTTAGAAAAGTCGTAAATATAAGATTATTTGTATACGTTTTGCTCCTGTTAAGATTTTATTTGTTGAGTGTAAGTTGCGTCAAATTTGATATTCTGTAATATACACACATAATTTCCGAACCCACGATACACGATGTTTACTAAGGGGGGTGACAGCACGTAACATTATCTTTGCCAATTTGACTACGTTACCCCTTCGATAGAGTTTTGTAAAAAATATATATTATAGCTTATTGTATGGTGTATAATTAGTAAAAAAAATAGAGGTGGTCGCTAACGTGTAAGTACGTATATACATTTTTCAAAAAATTCAAAAGCATCAATTTTTGTTTTCTTCATGAAAAGATTTCATGAAAATATCAATAATAAATTGTCTTCAGTAATATTTACAATATATGTGAAATACAAACAATTTGGTTCACTTGATTAAGAAAAAAAAATTTTTTTCCCAGATATGAAGTTTTTGAGGTCAAAACTTTTTGTGGTAGTATCTTTCGCAAAGATACATCCCTGGAAGGGACCACAAGCAAAAAGGCACGGACACTTATCTTAACCTGCCATGGCCTTTCAGATTTTGGACGCATTTTTTTTATCACGCCCAATTCCCACATTTGTTACTAGGTTTTCAGCAGTTCAGCATATACCTACTTCATAACAAAAATCTCAATGAAGATGTAAGTGTTTTTTAAAATTTGGTAGGTTGATTTCATACTATTCGCCACGCATAATTGCAGAAATTCAATGACAATAGTTTCTTTTCGTGTGGTTCTAATTTTAGTACTAATAGCAACTTGACAATGACCGTGTGTTTGAGAAAGTCACTCAGTTCGGCTACAGAAAACATTACAGAATTTATGAAAGTAATCATCATAAAATTATTTTATATTGAAATTCTCAATTTTTCATTATAGGCATGATCTAATGTCTATTAGACAACTATATTGGTATCTACCTTCTCGCCCCATCAAATTTGTTTACGCATTGGGTTCAATTTTTATTCAATATATTTTTTCCAATCATTAAAAAACTGGGTTAATATAATCGCGTTTTCTCGCCTTTATATAATCTACCCCGAGTCGATAAATTTTCACCGACCCTTATCCTTGCTAACGACATGCGAGCTCGTATAATGGGTAAGTCTACAGATAACTTTTAAACTAATAAACGCAACCTTATAATTGACTTAGTAATCCACTAGCACACCCACGTGTTTCAGCCCACATCCGCCAGCGGTAGAAAGACGAAGGGTGGGTAAATCTAACTCACACTTTAGAATTTCTAGAAAATATTATGCCCACGTGATTCATGGCCTGTATACCGTACAGAATTATAACCTAATACTGGAATCTTGAAATCCAAAACAAAGGTAATTGAAATCCTTGAAAGTTACATACAGGGTGATTCGTAATTATAGTCGAATAAACTCTAACTTGGCTGGTCCAAAAGACGCTTCGTCATATAACCTAAGAGAACAGACATATGCGACTAGTTCCTCTCTGCGTCACTGCAATTGCTCTATGCGCATCGCATATCGAATCGTACGTCGTGTTACCAACTCATACACACGCCAAGTTAGAGTTTACTCGACTATACATGTCAATCCTTCAGAGGCCGATAGTGGATAAAAAACGAGGCGGAGCTTGTTAACAGAGTGTACCGAGTTTGGGCAGTACTTTCAGGCGAGTATAATTTTAGAGAAGATAATTTACCCCATACCCTGAGGTCATGCTGTATAGATCATAATGTGATATCGCATAATAAGGGTGACACTGTGGACTATATCCTGCCATCAGGACAAAAAAATTATATATTATGGGCGCCAGTTCCATTTTCTACAACATTTGGCGGTTTGCCCCTCTCACGGTGGTTCGTAACAATTCTTAGAATTCGACATAAGACCTTTGTCCTGGAATGGACGAGTAAATACAATTCTACTTACTTTAAATTGCTACTCTACTCTCCTATGTATTTTTTTATCCTCTTAAATTGTCCTTTCGAAATTTCGTCATAGGCTATTCCACTACTCAACCAGGACACACGCACATACAGACCATATCACAAGACACATTTCCTGCGACATTGCCAGGCCCGGACTGGAAACGATTCTGCTACCGGGCAACTTATTTGACCGGTCGTAGCCCCAGCCCATTTTTCACAGCAGCACGATACAAAATATGTTTTTTATATTAATTGAATTGCTTAAAAAGACCTTTATTTTTTGGGGAGGTCCTCGACGGACCCATAAGCGACCGGCCCATCGGACATTTGCACGGTTGCCCGTTTGTCCTGTCCGGGACATTACCATCTGTCTCAGCTGAGACTCGAATTCAGTAGAGATAACAGCGACTAGCCCCCGGGTTGTCCATATCTTACTACTAAACACTTTTATAATTTTTTCGTTAGTTTCTGTGTTGCAGTTGCAGTCCTTAACAAACGTGAAGAACTATGGGGAGTTTCTATGAAATCTGTGACCTACCTAACCCATAAAATTGCACGTGGTGTTAACCTGAAAGAGAATGAGCTCAATAAAAGTCTCGTATTAATTAATACCTGTAAATTCAATTTGTACAGTAAAAACAGCAATTTAACGCCTAATTAAATAAGCATACATAAAACAAATCAGATCTGCATAACACACATCGAAAGTTTAAAACACATCCCGAAGATGTTTAATTTCTACTGCATACAAGGATAGACCTTGAAGATGTGTTTGGAAAGTTTGGTTTCGGGTTGATACGATTGAGATCGACTGTAATAATGATAATTAATGAACTTTTCGTTCGCTTGTGGCTAGGTATCCTGGCGATTGTATGAGGACTAATCAGTTGAAAATGCTTTTTAGGCAATATACACGTATATACAACTTGCCTTCCTCGCTTTTGATTGAGCGCGAGAGATGTCCGCATTCTAATTTTAGAAGATATCGTTGAACTTAGACATCCACGATGTCAGTCGTAGTGGAATTGAAGGGCTGGACGGAGTGAGACCAGGTAAAGCTAAAAAGAACTGAAAAATAGTGTAATGCATCCTGGTCACAGGATGCAACATAAATATTAATTAAATTTAAATATGTAAAAAGATAACAAAACAATTGAAATAAAAAGGCAAAAGGCACTTGTATAAATAAATATCAGAGATAAATATGGTGACCATACGGGAAAATTACTGACCAAGAAAATGATTGTAAGTTCAGAAGATTTTGATATTTAAAAAATATATAATTAGGAAGAAAAAAATTAGAAAACGAACAAAAAGCAACAAACAAAAACGGAGAAGAGGGTAGAAAAGAGTTATAGATCGTAAATTTAGTGTGATTGATTTTAAAGTATAGAGGAAAGGGATATGGCAACACATGATATGGTAATTTGTGTTTTATGCAAGAAGGTGCAGTATGCTCTCTAATTTGCGTAATGTTCTTTGTAAGCGGGCTAATCATCAAGTTTGAACAGGTACAATTTTTGAGATGTAATTTTGATGTAGTCCGCTAGTGGGATTATGTCGTGACAATGTGCATAGAGGTCTCTTAAGAAGGTATATCTTGAGGAATTTGAGATGAGGCGCATAAACTTCCAGTACTTTTAATTTTTTCAGTGTCGTAACCGATGTGTTACACCACACCAGTGCCGCGTATATTAGGGCCGGCCTCACTACAATGGTATACATTATTTTCTCATTCTGTCTACTGAGTCTGCTTTTCTTTGCCAAGAGCGGGTACAGACTCCTTCTCCCCAAAACTCTTGTTAGCGGATGAAAACCACTCTTTAGAATGAAAAACCTGCCGAGGCAAAAAACGATTCAGACTTCCTCCGCTGCACTTTCTAAAATTTTACTTTTTTTTTCATAATTTTTAGCGGCCTTTTTTGAAGGGGGGGCCAATTTTTTTTTAAATTTAGAACCTTTTGGTTTAAAAAAATTTGCTCTACGACTTGATGCACCTCGTGATGCATCTAAACAATCGACGATTCGATTTTCGATTTTGCTTTTGTTTTTTAGGCGTTGTTGTCAATATACCAACTTGAAATTTGGTATGACGATTTATCTCCACTGGAGGCATCATTTCCTAAAATTTCGTCAAAATAGTTACAATATTGTTTAAGTTATCATCAATTGTGTAAAAATGGTTGCTTTTTATTGTTTTTATTTACTACAACTTAAAAAATTAACCAAAAAAGTTCGGATATATCTATTTTACGGAATTTTATTATGAACAATCTCTTTTTTTAATATTCATGGAGATACGATTTATACTTTTTATAATATTACACTTACAATATCCCTCAAAGCACTGCTATGAATTGGTAACAAACTAAAATTATTTTCAAAAACACGTTACCAAATAAAGAAATATAAAGTAATTATCGAATTATATCTTCATCCCGACAGTATAAGCTCGACTACGGTGTCTCTAATTGCGGTCCTGGGTTAAAAATACACTCACAAGTTTACGCCCACACGCCACGTCAAATAGTTGACATGGAATCGCCGGTATCTTCTCTCTCACTTAATGTAAAAGTGGAGTAAAGACGGGAGATCTATTTGCCGGCCTATTCATTCCTCTCGCCCCCATAACGTCATACACTATTAAGACTGCTTCAACTATACCAACTTTTATCTCTACCCGTTCGATTATGAGCTTAAATGTTAGATGACTGGGTAAATATTTACTCACCTTACACTAGACCGTAGTAGCCTGATGAAATATTTGTGGGACCTCCGCCGAGTCATGCCTTGACAGTTCGAGAAATATTTCATTGAAATTGCTTAAACCAACCAATACAGAGATTGAACACTTAAAAAACATACATACAGGTCGAACTGAGAACCTCCGCCTTTTTAAAATTTTTTGATGTCGGTTAAAAATACATTTACATAAATACCTACCACAGAATTTTTGGTAATTATTAAATCATCCAATGCAAAAATAATTAAAAGCTTTAGCAGAACCCTGTATAAAATTAAAGAAATTAAAATGAATATATCTAATTGGAAAATATGCAGTCTAATTCTGATTCTATCAGTAAAACGCCGCCGGTGGAAAAGTGTGTTCCTCTGCGCGTTTTAGCACTTATAGGTCTTTATTGTACTTGACCTATCGCAAAGCGAATTATTCCCAGATACCTTGAACTACAATCGCAGTGTTTGACGGGATAACGTGGGCGAGGAGAATGTCGTGTACTAACGCTTTTAAAGAGACCTCCAGGTGTGGACGGAAATAGCGAGAAATGGGAATTTGAAAATTGTTGCTTCATCGCGTGCGTGTGCCATTTTAGTGGCCTCTTACACCGTGTCTATAATTTTTTTAGTGCTTGACCGGCAGTGGACGTTCCTAGAGAATCGTCATTCGATAAGTCTTGCATACAAGCCTTTTGTGATTACTGTTTGATAACCACCTACTAGTTTTTTTTTTATTGAAAATTGATGTTATTAGTTGTATGCAAATATGGTTAGTGATAAGATTAACATTTTCGAACAAGGCCGAGGTAAGATTTGTTGGTGTGTTAGTGTTATAAATTTCGATGGTTGCTGTGAAATTCTTGTAAACAAGATGATAAATTAAGTTTAAGTTGTAACTGTCCCACATTATACAAAACAGGATACGCAAATACAATTCTGGGAAAATATTTAATCGAATTCCTCGGCGTAAAATTTATGTAAAATCTATTTTTTTATTTAATGACAATGAAGCGATTTGTGGAAATTAACTTGGGTGGCACATTTATCTGCAGAAATTACTGGTTTTATAACAAGTTTATTTTAATATTTTGTTCATATTATCGTGACATATATTTAGAGTACCGTAAAATGGGGTGGCTTGATAACAATTTTGATAAACTTCTAGTTCCCAAGGCTTTATATTCAAACAAAATATCAAACAAAAAATATTTGGTTACACTTTGGACCCTAGAGAACGCATAACAATATATATTGCGATTTTATTCCCTATCACTATTACAAAAAAAAATATATATCAAACCGGATTTTTGGGGCCAATTGAAAAATGATGGAATTTCAATATATATTTCAATTTGGAGCAATATAGGGTGACTTGAAACATCAAAAAAGTAAAAAAAAAATATCGTGCTCAATTTTTTTGAACAGTAGACCAATAACAGGCTAATTTATGGAAATGAGTATTGATTGAATAGTCTTTATGTAGGTATAACGAAATAAATAAATAAATTCAACAAAAAAAATTACAACAGTTTTTAAGCTTATAATAAATATAAACTCCTACTTTCAAAAAAATATATATATTTATTCATAACTTATTTATAAACATTTTGATTTTTTGTTTGTTCTGATACAATGATATTAAAAAAAGACTAGACAAAGACACGTTTCTCAAAATTAAAACTTGGACAAAACATTACTGTAACTTCCTGATAATATACAGTTGCATTTCCCCCCTCCTCCCCTCCCAAATAAGAAAAAGCAGTTTTACTTGATTATTAATACCTGCTAGCAACACATCAGTAAAAACCAAACCAAAATCGCAAGGTGCTGAAGATGTTAACGTAATTATTCTTTTTAATATCTTGACGCTATGTATTAATAATGTATTTGGTGAAAGAAATTGTTAACCCATTTTCACTCTTTTAGCTTGCGCAACCTCAGTGCCGCATGCAAGATGCCCTTTTTGAGTTTTATTTCAAACGTCGCGGAATTTTCCTCTTAATTTTTTCCGGGTTAGATTTTAAAAGTTAACTTGGACTTTAAGAAAATCATTAAACTAATAGAAATCATAGGTTTCGCCGATGAAAGATGCTTGCACAATTTCCATTTCATCCACTGTTTTTTAGCCCCCTTGTATTCTTTTAGTAATTTTCAATTTTGAAGACTGTTGCTATGATATGGAGTCATCCAAAGAAAAATCAAGTTTCTACCTCTTTTAGCACGAACCAAAACACGAGAACCTGCCTTTTCTTTAAATCGCCATATTGAATTTTCTGAATTTGGGATTTTTCTCACATACCAAGGAATGTCTGTAGTAAATTTCAGGTTTCTAGGTGATCGAAAGATACCAAAAAAAGTTCCGGGCTTTTTTTCTAGTAGACAGAACTAGAAGTTGTTGAAGTGAAAAGATTTAAAACTATTTAATCATATTTAGATGATACGCCAACGTGTGTTGGTGGTGAATAATATTCGAGCTAGTGTTCAAGTGTTTCGGTGTTTGTTGAAACGGCTTCATCGTCAGTATCACATGAAATGATCCAACGCCCTTCAGAAACAAGGTTCTTAAATTGAAGATAAGGGAAAACTTTAAAAGAAAATAAGTCAAAAGGCAAATTTTTTTTTTAACTTTATATTTTATTATTAAATATACTGGGTGTTAGTAGAGCTCATTTGCAATTGATTTAACCAAAGCTAATAGTGTTTGAGATCTTTTAATTTGTTTCTCTTCTCTGACCCTTATCGCTTTATTTGGAAACAATGGACGCTCTACCTGCGCTTAATATTCTTGCATTATTAGTATTAAGTAAAAGCTATTTTGTAAAACTTTATACAATCGATTGAATTGAAATTAGTGTTTCAAAATTGCGCTTGCGAATAAAGAGCATTTACACTATCTCAAATGGAATATGAACCAGATTTTAGAATTGAACACGATGAATTTGCGCGTTGTGTTCTATCGCCAATCCTTTTTAACGCTTGATAAACGCTCTTGTTTTCTCCATAATTTTCTACGCCTCTAGGAAGGCAGATAGACGGCGTATTGATGCTTTCAAGATCTGGGAGGCGTATATTACGGATTCCTTTGACAGCCCATCGCACCAACAGCTCCTTTCCCAGTAAGTTACGACCCTCTAAGGGCGAGTTGTATGAAATAAGATCAAGCCAAGTTCAGCTTGATCCAAGATCAAAAGCCAAGGTTACGATTGTTATGACAATGGTAACCATGGATTTTGATCTTGGATCAAGCTCAACTTGGTTTGAACTTGGTTCATCCAACTCGCCCTTAATAATTCTCCAACACCGTTTTTTTCTTGTATCCTATCATTTTTTGGCGACAGGAGAGAGGATCATAAAACGTCTGCCATGTCGTTTTGAATAAGAGAGCGTAATATTGTAAAATCAGGTGTGCAATACATGTCAATCTCATTAAGATTTTTATCGCTGAAAAACATTTGGTATTAATAGAAGTAAGTAAACTTTCACTTTTTTCCAACGTTCGTTTTTAATATACCATAAACCTTACAGTCGTAAAAGACAAACTGGCATCTGCCACTCCTATATCATCTCAAGTATAACCGATGTCATACCTCAAATGACGTTTCTAATACAATTGAGATGCTTCAGGAATTGCGTCTCCTAGAAAATAAATATTCAATCAATGGGACAGCCATCTGAAACTTTAATTGACTGAACCAAGCTGGTTAACTAAGTACGTCCGAAGTAAATACTCTAATCATTCATTGCATCCATTACTAAATTGATTTTTCCCTGCTCTTATATTTGTTACAAAGGATAATTAAAATACGATTACTATAAGTACTCCATATTGCCCAATTCAATAAAATCCATTATCACCTTCACTGAATTATGTAGTCAGATTTTTGTGATCGATTGATATTATCTAATCTTATTTATTATGGTTTTGGATAACGATGAAGTAAAAAATATGTTTATTTGTTATGCATATATTCATAATTCCGTTTAATGCGAGCTTTTGTAACATTTTTGTATGATTTGCAGATATATTTATTTTTTATTCAACTACGGCAGTTTTTGTGAAGAATCATTTCCGCACGTGTGTGTAATGTATGTGCAGAGCGAGTCAGTAGTACGGTAGCAGATGTAATCCAATGTGCTGCTTAGTGTTACAAGCAAATAGTCAATTTTATTTTATTTTCTGATCCCCCTGGAATGTGAAACAAGTTGATAGACATCTGAAAATCATGTCTGATTGGTGGAATGCCCCACCATGATAATCACTCTAGTAAGGGAGGTTATCTTATAACCACATAGTCCATAAAATGGGTATAGAAGGCCCCAAAATTATCCAAGTTACATTATAAGCAGTAGGAAACATAAAATTGTCGTCAGAAAGGATGTTGGGAATGTAGAGGGGTTGGAGAGGGCATTGGCATTTCTATGCAACTACAACAGCAAATTGGCACAGAGCGACTCATTTACGAACTGTATATTTTTAGTAAAAATTAAATTTGACACGTTGGCCCTGGGTGGGTTCAATTATAACCCACACTCCAAATGTCCCCTTGGACCGTGAGGTACAGGCGCTATCCATGCGAAGGTCGTAAGTATTCGGACCTCTATTAAAGTGATAAAACCATATTTACACGGGACATAAGAAACAAGTTATACAATAATATATCTTGTAAATGAAACATGTATTTGGTTTTTGGGCATTTGTTTTGGTCGGTTTTCGTACCGTTTTCGTCTTTCATGTGTTTATAACATTGGATATTAATTAATCTATGTAATGAAGCATTATAAGACGATTGTTTTGTAAATATTTCGTGCAAAGACGAGATTACCTTCTCCTCCCGTTTTTGAGGGTGTTGAACACGATGCAAGTGGTGGGAGAAGTTTTTGACCGCCGCAACCCCCTGAAACGGCCACCCCTTGTATGGATCCCTTTATGTTTTCATATATAAACGTGTCTGGGGAGTGATTTATCGACGAGTTATACTTGAAATAACATGGAATGGGGTTATAGAGTAAGTGGAATCTAGACAGCAGGCCTAGGGGGTTGATTAAACCCTCCCGAGGGGTGGAAAATCTTTTTTTTTTCAAATAATTCGGTTCAAACGCGTATACCCCCGTTTTCGGGGTCGCTGATCACGGAAAAAATATTCATTTTTAGCTCCAACCCCTCCTCATCCCCCAAACGATGAGTGGAGGGATGAGGAGGGGTTGGAGCTAAAGATGAATATTTTTGATTTTCCACCCCTCGGGAGTTTAATCAATCCCCTAGGCCGCTTACTCTATAACCCCCTTTCACGTAAAGGGGTGGCCGTTTCAGGGGGTTGCGGCGGTCAAAAACTTCTCCCACCATGTTCAGCACCCTCGAAAACGGAGAATGAAGGTAATCTCGTCTTTGTACGAAATATTTACACTATGTTTACCTTCATTACATAGACTATCTAGCACTGGTTGTAAGACAGGACTGAATTTGTGAGGCACACGAGAATACCTCACCGGTCTAAGACCATCAAATTCAAATATCAATAAAATATAGAAAACAGAAGATATTTAAAAAATGGCGCCGTATGTAGCTCTCCGAATGTATTTAACGGTATTCGTAAGAAAAAAATGCCGGTCTCGAAGATGGTCGTTTATACACCGGGGCTCAGCGTGTTTTGCCATATTTTATGTTGTATATATGATTCTAATAGGCCAGATCGTTGTTTGTTAAATAATTAGAAATTAGATTTTCTGATAGATACGATGTTTGCCATACAATGTGTTTAAAAAAGAATAAAAAAAACTGCTGCCCAAGGAATCACACTACTTCCACATCCAGATTTTCTATCCAAGTCTCTCAACGAAAAAAATTTTGTATGTGGAAATAATTGTTTATGGAACTTTAATAATATAATATTTGAAATTGCCTACCCCAAAAACCCTTAAAACGATATGCCACATCGGTAGTGGAGGTTGTGGAAAGGTGGGTGGTAATGGGGGTCGATGAAGTAAAAAAAAATTTTTTTAGTTCTTGCTCACACACTAAATCACAATTTTATTTTTTTCACCCCTTTTAATTATCGGGTGGGGGTGGGAGGTGGCTAATGCCAAAACATTTTTTGAACTTCTCTTATATATACTAAATACCAATTTTAGGGACTCTTACTTGCTTGATTTACCTATTCACCCCAATTTACTTGCAACCCTTCAACGGAATAAGATCAAAATATAATCTAGAAGATAAAATAGATACGTGTACTAAATTTCAAGTCAATATCTTAAACGGTTAGAGAGTAATCATGCGCACAAAAAAGTTAGGCAGACCGACAGACAGAAATTTTTTTCACTCAAACTTAAAATCTCGACGTTTCATGATATTCTAGGCCTATTTGAATGATAAAAATTTTCATAAAATTTTTTTCCGCTGGATGTGGAAGTATTTACACAAATCTGGAGTAATTATTTATTGATTGATATATTGAAAGAAAGAAACACTTATAATTAAATGAACCACTTTACTCGTCATCTAAAGCAACAGGGTGTGTTGAAATGGGAAGGTCCTTCCAAAATTTTTTGTCTACTTTGTGGCATTGTGTCATAGAGTTTAGCTAGTATCAAATCTCTCGTTTCGGCAGTTATTCCTCTGAGAACGACTTTTGGTGAATGTTTCAAAACACCTTCTTTCGCCATCTTGGCATTCAAAAAATGTAATTCTTTTCCTTCAGCCTCAAACCTGTCTTATAGTTAAGAGGGTTTTTGCCTCTAAAAATATTTGCTTACACTATCTCATTAAGGCAAGGTCTAAAAGTTTTTATTCCGCTTATATTGCGACGTGTCATTCTGCCAATTAAAGAAGTTACCTATTTCCATGTCGACGATTTTAACATTATTTGAGGCATTGCCAACTGCATTTGTGGAAAAATTAATCACAACCGCTGTATATGAGCCTCTCAACAGGGTCATTTAGTGATATGGCAGTTTCCTACTTTTTCTTCCTCATTTTAAAGTATAACAAACCAATAGCCTCAAAAAAAAATTTCAGCTCAATTGAATCAATAGCCACAGAGATATTCGCATTTGAATAGAAACACGCTCGGCCGGCCAACAGTCCGTAGAGTGACGTCACTTGGCGTGCGCCGATACATATATTAGAGCAGCGATGTCGTAAGTCTATCGTGTCGTTTTTTTTTGGCGTAAAACCAGGTCAAACAAGTTAGGTTCCTTTGAGTATGTCATCGTGCATATGAAATTATATTTTACATTTTTTTGTGGTCTCGAACTTTTTAAATCAATAAAAAGTGAAAAAAACGTATTTTTAAATAATTTTTTTTTTCTGTTTCCACCGCCATATTTTTAAAACTATTAATTTCGGTACCTATTAAAGGTACCGAAATTTGTTTTGTGTCAAATTAAAGCACACACTGTAGCGCTGTTACCAATATAAACGGTTTGGACACAATTCGCACTTTCATTTCTCTAAAAATCAGATAAACTAAAAATATATATTTTATGTATTGAAATCTTCACCAATCGATAAACTTTTTTATTTTTGAAAATATTTACATACATGCAGCGAAGAAAATAAAGCCTAATAATCACAAAAGCTTTTGAAACAATATATTTTTTCCTAAAATGTACCGTGTGGCAACAGCGATTTTTTTTATCAGCGCTAAATGCGACATTGGGAAGCAATTAATACACCTGGCATGCAGGGTTGGTCAGATTAGTCGCGTAGAAATGGCGGTTGTCGAAAATCATTAAATATTCATTGTTCGGATAAAAATTGTGACAATCGAAAATATGCTTGTTTTAAGGAAGGCCTAAAATGTTGCAACGAGTGCAAATGTCGTTCCTGTAACATTATTAAAGATTTCGAGGCAGATATGTACGAATTAGAATGCTATTAATGTGGGACCTACATAAACTACATACTACATATTTATCTATCCAAATAGAAAATTTATTTCAACAATAAAACTCATTTTATGCGTACGTTTTTACTTTCATTCATTTAAAAATGTCTAATAAACTTACTAATTAGGTGGGTAGTTAGTAACACTGATTGATATTTATAGATTAGGTATTTATATCTACCTACCTGTCCTTTTATTATTAAAAGGAGACTATTTTATATTTATTGTACAATTTCTTAATATTAACAACATATGATCAATACTACTGTACAATATATGAAATATTGAACAATAATATTGATCCCCTAGATGCTTTTGATCACTACTGGTTTTGTATCTATTGATATAAATTAAACTACTACATACACCCCGACCGGGACCGTCAGATCGTTGCAGTCGGCAGGCTTGCTACAGCCGAGCGCGCAAGAATATGACTTTGGCCCGTTGAAAAAAATCGCTGACTTAATAATATGAACGGGACATGAAAAATTTTTATCCTAAAAACTTTTTTCAACTATTGGCTTCAATTTGTACGCAGCATGTATATATAAATTTCCATAAATAAATTTTTTTCTCAATTGTCTAAAATTACGCTACTGAAAATAACAAGTTTGAGTTTCCTATTATTTTTCCAACTTAAAAAAAAATAAATCAGGTTCACGTGGGACGTTGTTCGAAGCGCTATTGTGTCTACTTTAATCTAAAAAAAAAAATAGCTTGATAGCACAAATATTTTCAGAGATATAACGGTGGAGACGTTAAAAAACATATTTCATTAAAAATCTATTTTTTTGAGCTTTTCCGAAATAAAAAAGTTCTCGACCACCAAAAAATGTAAAAAATGATTTCGTGTACACGATTATCTTACTAAAGAATCCCACTAAGTCTGGTTTGGTTCTACGCCGGTTTTTTTTTTTTTTCTCGAAAACTAAGCGACTTTACTTCCAGATTTTACTCTAACTTGCATTCACAGCCTTGTTCACTGGGCGGTTCAGCCATCTGACGTCACAACTCGACTACCTGGTTATCCCGAGCGTTTTTAAGCGCGCCGACTTTAATAATTTTTTTATACATGAAGGCGACGTCAGAAAATTCTAATTTTCGGCATACTTACTATACTCACCAAGCTCTTTCAGAATATGTAATAATAAAAAAATGTTAAATGAGCCTATTCTGCTATAAATTACGAGATGGCAAGCTACACGCGACTCAAAAGTTAAAACCTTTGCTAGATTCTTTAACTGAGCCTTGTAAATGTAATGCAGACTGTAAAACCATATCCTGTAGTTGCAGAAAAATAACTTAATTATCTCTCTTTGTAAATGCATTCATTATAATAGCCAAAATTTGTTTTGAGAAATATAAAATTTTATATTATTTTTTATCAATTATTATTAAGTAAACAACTAATTTGCTTCTTTTTAGCTTATTAAATTTACATTTTATATTGATACAATTTTTGATTTTATACCTTACCCCAAAAACTATTTAATTTTTTTAAATGTTAAAAAAAATATTGTCAAATTATTCGGGTCTCAAATAATTAATATTATTGGCAAACTGAATGCATAACAAAATCAATTTTTTTTTCTTTGAAAAAAAATGTTTTTTTTTAATGTCTATGAATTATCTTCTCAATTTCTAAAGTATAACAATTTTAACAATACGAAGGACCACCTATTTTTGAGCTAAACAGGAAAGCATGTGTGACCTACCTTGTAATCCCTTACTTTTACATGAAAGTGAGGCGGACTCCGAGGCTTCTCTGTCGCCGGCAAATTGTCCACAGATCGAGAAGCTCTAGAGCTGTGTTCTCGCTAGTTGGTTGGATATGTCTCCCACACCATAGGATTTAGTTATAGGGAACTAAATCTGGATTGATTGGCATAAACTTGCCGAATTAGCAGTACATTGACTGCATGACTACACACAAAGAGTTCTCAATGCAAACTGAGTAGAGATTGACAAAATCTCTCTGAAGGTCGCTGGTTTTGGCGGCAAGGCATTCCATTGGTCGATACAAACACTGTCGCTCAAATAAAGTGGCGCATTATTTTAATTTCTATTTCGCGAACACGAAACATACCGCCCACCAAAAACAACGTTAGCATGGCTAGGGTTTTTTTTTTTAAACTAACAACTAAAACTAAGTCTAAAAATCTAATTATCTAAACAAGATAAAAAAAAGCTATTGCGAAGGCAACGGGCATAATTTTATGCAAGGGCGTTGTAAGATTCCCTGTGTAGTCTTGACCGTGGCTACTCTACATGTCCCATCATTTCCGGGGTGGAGTTGCACGATTCTACCTAATTTCCACGCAAGCGGAGTCGTAGATTCACTTCGGATTAGGACAAGAGTCCCAATATCTAAATTTTCAAATCGGCGAGATTTGTACCATTTACTTCTCTGGTATAACTGATGCAAGTATTCATTGCTCCACGTTTTCCAAAAGCTTTGTTGCAGCTGTTGAACAAGCTGCCAACGTGACAGACGCGCTAAATTTATATGTGATAAATCAGGGTCGGGGGGTGCCGCGAGAGGCTCAAGGGTGAGAAAATGACCAGGGGTCAAAGAACCAAGATCGTTCGGGTCAGAACTCAGGGCACATAAAGGTCGCGAGTTGAGCAAGGCTTCGACCTGAATGACCAAAGTATATAGTTCTTCAAAGGTTAGAATTTGCAAACCTATCACTCGATAGAGGTGTGTCTTCACAGACTTGATACCGCTTTCCCAAATTCCGCCAAAATGGGGTGCGGACGGGGGATTGAAATGCCATGTAATGGCTTCGCTTTCAGCAGCTAGCTTCAAGTTTTCTTTCAATTCACTAGCCGCCCCAGTGAAATTGGTACCGCAATCACTGTAGATGTGAGAACACCTACCACGACGAGCAACGAAACGGCGCAGGGCTGCCAGAAACGCTTCAGTTGTTAAGTCTGAAACAATTTCTAGGTGAACTGCTTTCACCGACAAACACACGAACAAACAAAGATAAGCCTTTGAGGTTTTTGCACCTCTGGTGTGTCGAGGCACAATGTGAAATGGACCACCAAAATCGACACCTACCTGTGAAAAGGGTTTGGCCTGTGACACACGCACACTAGGAAGATCACCTATAGGGCAAAGCAACGAAGGAGGTTTTACACGAAAACAACGGTAACACTTACCAAGACAACGACGAATAAGACGACGACCACCAAGAATCCAAAAATTTTGTTGTAATAAATACAGCGTCGTATTCAAGCCAGAATGCAAGTTCTGGTAGTGAATCTGAAAGATCAAAAGTTCTGACAGAACGTGAGTGCTAGGAAGCAATGCAGGGTGCTTACTTTCAAAGGGTAGATTGGCATGAGTGATTCTACCTCCAACACGCAAAATCCCTTTCTCATCCAAAAAGGGGGACAATTTCAAAAAGGTTTTGGGAAGCTCCTTCTTTTTACGAAGAGCCGAAATCTCCTTCGCAAAAGACTGCTTCTGTAGAAGTTTCACAATGTACAAGAGAGCTTGATGAAGCTCGAACGAGGACAAGACACCAGAAAGTTTTTCTGGATTTTGGCAATTGTTGTAAAATCTAAGGCAATAAGCAACAATACCTTGTATTTTACGAAGAGATGAGAAACGAACAAACAAAGAATCAATAACACAAGGTTCAATTTGAGCAACCAAAACAGTTTTCTTCTGTTCAACATCCACACGGGGATCAACAATTTCTACACTTTCAACAGGCCATTCCGCAGGAGGAAGTTTTAGCCAGGAGGGACCCGCCCACCATGAGGGGAAAGACACAAATTCCTCTGGGAGAAGACCGCGAGAGGCACAATCCGCAGGATTTTCACAAGAACGAATGTGGTGCCAACAAGTAGGAGCTAGCCTGTCTTGGATGACACTCACTCTATTTGACACGAAAGTTTTCCACCGATGTGGAGAAGATCTAATCCAGTTCAAAACTATGGTGGAATCCGACCAAGCAAAAACATTTTCAATTTCAAGAACAGGTTTCAAAGTTACTCTAATCCAAGCGACTAGAGAGGACAATAAAACTGCGGAACACAATTCAAGACGAGGAATCGACAAAGTATGCAAAGGAGCAACTTTGGACTTTGCACAAAGAAAAGAAACGCTAACATTACCACTAGGGTAAACACAACGCAAATAGGCTACACAACCATAACCAAGCTCAGAAGCATCACAAAAGGCATGGAGTTGACAAACTACGGAGGTAAGATCCGCAACAACTAAACGAGGAATTCGCAGCGAAGCAATACAAGGCAACTGATCCTTATACTGCTGCCATCTGGAAACGACATCACATGGAGGGGAATCATCCCAACCAATGCCTAGAGTCCATAGAACCTGAATGAGGCGTTTTGCAAAGAATGTGACAGGGCACAAAAAACCAAGAGGATCGTATATCCGGGCAATTTCGGATAAAATCGAACGTTTTGAACAAATAGAATCGCGGGGATTCACAGCAAAAACAAAAGAATCCAATGAAGGCTGCCATTGAAGACCAAGTACCTTCATACAACTATCCTTTTCAAGATCAAAAGACAAATTTTGATTTACACAATGACTCTCAGGGAGATTTTCCAAAACAGATGGATGGTTGCTAGACCATTTTTGAAGTTCAAAACAACCAGAACTAAACAATTCTTTGACCTGGCTCTGGAGTTCCAGGGTGCCTTCCAATGAATTAGCACCACAGACTAAGTCATCGACGTACAAATCGTTCTCAATGGCTTGGGAGGCCAGAGGAAACTGGGAGCGTCCCTCCTCGGCTAACTGCAGCAAGGTGCGGATAGCAAGAAGAGGAGCTGAGGAGACACCATTAGTTACAGTGTTGAGACAATAAGTTTGGACAGGGTCCGAAGATGAGAACCTCCAACGAATCTGCTGAAAGCGTTGGTGTCCTGACGCAATTAAAATTTGACGATACATTTGCCTCACATCACAAGTGAAGACAAATGAATGTGCACGAAAACGAAGGAGAATGCTAGCGATGTCACGCTGAAGCTTGGGGCCGATTAGTAGGAAATCGTTGAGAGAAACCCCATTTGCATCTTTGGCAGACGCATCAAAGACTACACGAATTTTGGGTTTACTATTTTCAACCTTGAACACACAATGGTGAGGAATAACGTAGGAGTTCGAATCCTCATAAGGCACTTGACATAAGGTCATATGACCTGAAGCTAAATAATCTTTCATGAAGTTCACATACTCCACACGAAGCAAAGGGTTAGAGTCGAACTTACGCTCAAGAGAGAATAAACGACGGTCAGCTAGAACACGTGAGTTTCGGAAAGTGGGTTCTGCAGCTTTAAAAGGCAAAGAAACCCCAAAACGACCATTAGACAATCTAAAATGGGTTTGGACAAAACTATTTTCTGCTTGTTGTTCCTCTAAGGAAATGGAAGCCTTTTCCGGAACTTCTTCAATTTTCCAAAAACTCTTTAAAGTGTCGTCTAAACAAGGCGTAACGACAGAAGCGAAGAAAGCCTGCACGGGCAGAGGCAGTTTCGAATAAGAAGCAGGACCAACCAAAATCACACCAAATATGGTATGGATACCTACTAACGAACTAAAATCACTTTTCTCAATGTCGGGAAGTACAATTGAGGAATAAATGTCAGCACCTAACAATAAATCAACGGGACCAGGTTGGTGCCACGAAGGATCTGCTAACTTGAAAGGTTTAAAACTAGCTAAATTCGAAGGGGAGAGAGTAGCCGAAGGCATCTCAGAACAAATAGTAGGGAGAACAATCACATCCAAGGGGAGGGATGGCTGCAAGGAGCCAGTAGGTCTAATCAAACAATGAGAAACACCATGGGAAGATTTTGTAGACATCTGCCCTAACCCTGCAATAGGGATGGAAGAACGAGCACGAGGTAGCTGTAGCTTACGAGCACAAGATTCAGTCATAAAGCTAGCCATTGATCCGGGATCAACAAGACCTCTCACAACATGAGGCTGTCCCTTCACATCTAAAATTTCTACCAACACAGTAGACAATAACACAGTTTGACCCTTTTGAAAAGGCAACACACTAGTACCAACATGTACACTAGGACTGTCAGTTGTTGTCGAGGAAGCACCTGACGTTTCTATACGATTACCACCAGTAATCTCACTAAAATGTAAAGACGCGGGATGTCTTTTCTGACATTTTGAACAAGAAGATTTCGAAGGACAAGTTCCCACACCATAGGAATCCTTTAAACAATTGAAACACAAACGAATACGTTTTACAGCCGCATGACGCTCTCTAGCGGTCAAGGGCAAAAACTGAGGACAACGATAGATCAAATGATCCTGTTTGCACAAAGAACAATTTTCCGGAGAATTCCCCGCAGAATTCTGGGAACTACTACTACTAGACAAAGAAGAATCAGTTTGCACAAGTAAAGACTTGGCACGAAAATCAACATCCGCTCTGGGGTGTTGCGAAACACGATGTTTGCTACTTGTCGTAGCTGTACTAGACACTTTTGATTTAGATGTGCCCAATACTTTTGACGAAGCTAATGTTTGTAAAGCGACACACTGTTTTAAAACAAAATCTGTTAAATTTTCAAATGTGGGAATTTCCGCAGCATCACCCTGTAATTCAAAACGTCTGCGTGTAGCAGGGGGTAACTTATCTGCCAACAAATCTACTAAAATAAAATCCCAGGCTGCAACGTCAAAACCTAACCTTTTCAAGATGGCTATGTTTTCTGAAAATGTATCCACAAGACCACGAATGTCCTTTAAATTTTCAGACGTTAAGGGAGGATAATTTTTCAAAATATGCCAATGGCTGTTGGCTAACAAGCGTTTGTTCGAATAGCGTGTCAACAAAGCTTTATATGCTATTTCATAATGATCAGGGTCTAACGGAATTGACTGTACTAATGTGAGAGGTTCACCCTCTAAAGAAAGCAATAAATACTGAAATTTGTCGATGTCCGATAACTTTTTTTTGTTATGAACTAAACTATCATAAAGGCTTTTAAATGATTGCCATTCATGAGTTTCACCACTAAACTTTCTCAACTGTAATTTTGGTAAATTAACACTAGGGCTAGAATCGGTTTCTTCACTAACCGTAGGCAATAAAGTAGGAACATCTAGTACCGGAGGAAATAAAGATTCATAAACAACGTGAGACTCAAAATAGTTTTCCTCTAAGTCTTTTCGAATTGTGTCTTGAGTTTCAAACTCAGAGTCTTTGGACGCCAATAACACTTTTAAATGTAACTCTTTAAACTTCTCATACAAAGATTCTAAACAACTATATTTAATTCTAAACAAAACTCGCATATTTTCGTCCAATTTGGCTTGTTTTGCTAACTCACAAATTTCCGTAATTTGCGAAATTACGACTTTTCTAGATACAATCGCTTCTTTTAAAGCAGCCATGGTCAAGCTTAATTAAAAAACGCAGTAAAATTAATCAACACAACAAACAATAAATAAACGTTTTTAAAGGTTACAAATACAAAAAATGACAGTTGTTAGAATTAACAGACTGACAGAACACTAAATCCCTAGATAAAAACGTTAAATTTAAAATTTCTAGAAAAGGACAAAACTACAATTTACCCGATGACGTAATCCTGTTGGAATGCAACGGTTTAACGATGACGCAATGCAACGGTTTTAACAAGAAAATGCTTATTTTACACGCACTTAAAAATCACAATAGCACGAATTCAACACTAAAGTTTGTTTACAAATTTTAAAGCCAAGCCAACGCTGTCTTTAATGAACTGTAATAACACGTAAAGAACATCCAAAGGACTGTTCTAATGTGGCTCGAAGACCAAATGAATTATCTTCTCAATTTCTAAAGTATGACAATTTTAACAATACGAAGGACCACCTATTTTTGAGCTAAACAGGAAAGCATGTGTGACCTACCTTGTAATCCCTTACTTTTACATGAAAGTGAGGCGGACTCCGAGGCTTCTCTGTCGCCGGCAAATTGTCCACAGATCGAGAAGCTCTAGAGCTGTGTTCTGGCTAGTTGGTTGGATATGTCTCCCACACCATAGGATTTAGTTATAGGGAACTAAATCTGGATTGATTGGCATAAACTTGCCGAATTAGCAGTACATTGACTGCATGACTACACACAAAGAGTTCTCAATGCAAACTGAGTAGAGATTGACAAAATCTCTCTGAAGGTCGCTGGTTTTGGCGGCAAGGCATTCCATTGGTCGATACAAACACTGTCGCTCAAATAAAGTGGCGCATTATTTTAATTTCTATTTCGCGAACACGAAACAGTCTACAATCTTGTGTTCGTTAAAAAGACATGCCTTGAAAATTTCAAATCAAAATATTGATTATTACTTGGAGTTGCGCGCACCCGAAGTTACCGTTATGATTTAGGTGACAACAAAGATCCGAAAAATTTTGTTTGGCAATCTTCAGAATTTCATTCTTTACACCTTTCTGAATGTGAATCATCAGCCAGAATGATTTCTGACGATTTTTCAAACGGAATATTTCTTAGCGCTTGCAATACGATATCTAATGGAATGGATAAAAACAGTCTACGAATCCAAAATGAGTTTATCAATAAATAAATTGAGAAACTGAAACTTTCCTATTTAAAATGGTTTTCACTTTATTTTAATTCAATGATTATTAAATAAATTATTAACATTTTCTTACTGAGAGCGCACACAATTTCGCGATATACTGCCGTCTGTCCGTCCCATATTACACCGTGATGAATTCATAATACTTTTTAATTATTTACTGGAAAACCGTGGCAAATATACTTGAAAGCTTTGTTTCGTAAAATTTCCTCATGTTACATCTTGTCCCATACGTAAAACCGTCATTTTTTTGGTTACCAAGATATAATTAAGAAATGGCGTCGGGTACATAAATTATCCGATTATTAGAGATTTTTAGGATGAACCAGGAACACTACTCATGCAAAGTTTTTTTTATCCTATTCTTTAGCCAAATTCTTTTCAGCTGCCCAGCTTTACCAAGTGCCGTTGCTTAGTGCAGATGGAGGTGGCAAAATACGCCATTTTGACGTCACAAGGTTGAATTGAAAAGTTTCAATTGATTGAGGTTACTTTGTTTGTTTATACAGGGTGATTCGCTAGCAATGCGCCATAGCCTAATGGCAGATAGAGCACTTCAAGGCGAGGCTAGATCACCAACGAAATAAATATTTTGGCCAGTGGTTAAGAAGATACAGGGTGTTTTATGCATTTGGTCTGAAAATTCAAAGAGCTATATCTCTGTAACAGTTGGATATAATCGAATGAAATTTACCAGTAACATTTCACAGCTGGGACTTGTCAGATTAGCCTAATTGGTTTTGAAAAATTTAGGGCCGTACTCGGAAAGAATCTGCCCTCCTCGTTTTTGACCAATAAGTACATTTTTCTATCGCATTTCTGGAAAACTGTTCGGATTCGGAAAGTCCAGAAAAAATGCTATAAGAATAGCGATTCAATTTTGACGGCACACCTAAACCGTTTCGGCAAAAAAATCTCAAAACAATTTAGCGCATCAGGACTAATAATTTGAGCGAGCATTATTTATGAAACAGTTTGATATAGTCCATTCAAATGCTTCAGATCCATATCCCTTCGAAGACTGCACATAATACATGCGAATAACATACCTAGTAAGAAATATACAGGGTCGTACTTGTGAAATTTTTTATTTGTTTTTTTTTTAATTCTTTTATTTTAATGCCTTATTTATATTAACTTCCTGGCGAAGTTTAGCTAATTGCTACTTAACCAGGACGGCGAGATGAGATACTGGTCACCCATCCAAGTGCTGAACTCACTGATCGATTGCGCCACTTAAACCGGTGACAGATACCACATCTCCGAATTATTTTATGTAATCTAGATACAATGATAAAATTTGAATGGATTATGGGTATAACCTTCATAGAAAAAGCATGCATACATAAATGTCATAACAAACAAACTTAACATCATAATATTACATAAGCGATGCTCCAAATCTAGTATATGAGGTTCTCAAAATGTCCTCCCCCTAACTTCGATACATTTCCTGCACCGCACCAATAAATGTCGTGTGGCCTTCCCGATGGTTTGTCTCTGGTTTCTCATGTCATCAAATGCTGTCACTGCCCGCTGCCGTAGTTCCTATCTAGTGGTGACTTCTGTGTTGTGCAGCGATTGTTTCATGTGTCCCCAAACATAAAAATCAAGAACAGTTAGGTCAGGAGACCTAGCTGACCAAGCCTGAGTGCCTCCGCGACCGATCCAGCGGTTAGGAAACTCATTGTTGAGGTGCTCTCGGACCTGGACTGAGAAAAGCGGCGGTGCCCTATCATGCTGGAAATGAAGACCTCTTCTGTTGACATCTTGCGCCAATAATAAATTGGGCAAAATGTTCTGGAAAAAATCTAAGTAGATTTCTCCAGTCAATTGGCCTCCAAAAAAATGCGGTGCTAGCAATCTAGCGTTCACCACTCCACACCATACATTAAGTGAGAACTTGCGCTGGGAGTTTCTCTGGATAACGGCGTGAGGATTATTGTGGGCCCAAATGTGTGAATTTCTAGAATTCCACACTCCGTCTCGAGTGAAAAGAATTCTGGGCAAAGTTCTTGGATGACGAATTATCTAACGGCATAACGTAAGACGTGCGAATTCATCACCTGGTTCGAGACGTTGGACTTTTGGATGCGGTAAGGATACAGCCGTTCCGCTTTAAATGCCCTCCATACACGGGTTTGAGGAATACCTAGCGCGTGTGCTATTCTTCTAGTGCTTGTCGAAGGATTTTGCTCTGCCATCTCCACAATGTTTTGTTCGGGCGGTCTAATTACTCGTCGATATTTTCGTTATTTCCAGGAAATCTACCATGTTCTCGAAATAACTGGAAAACTCTGCTGACCAGGAAATCTTCGCTGATATTCTGTAACGGCAGCCCTTGTATTACCATCGCAAAACCCATACGCATAAATGATATCAGCGAATTCAGCGTTTGTAAACTTAGTTGGCATCTTTAAAACACGAATGAAACGAGGTAAAATTAGATAGAACACCAAATTGTCAAAATAATTATTGTTGTCGTAGAGATAATGAGAAATACATAGGGGAAATAGGAGAAATACATACTATTCTTTTCGATTTCAAAATAAAATTGTGTATCTTTCTTAATTAATATATATGTTCTCTTATTTACGTCGTGACCGCACGTATCTAGTGTTTTGACTTTATAATTTTGTGTCTCATCTCAAAAGATGGAAAAGGGTTTTGAGAAGGTCCTGATGCGCTAAAATGTTTTGTGATTTTTTTTGCCGAAATGGTTTAGGTGTACCGTCAAAATTGAATAGCTATTCTTATAGCATTTTTTCTGAATTTTCCGAATCCGCTAATAGTTTTCCAGAAATGCGACAGAAAAATGTACTTATTGGTCAAAAACGAGGAGGGCAGATTCTTTGCGAGTCCGGCCCTGAATTTTTCAAAACCAATTAGGTTAATCTGACAAGTCCCAGCTGTGAAATGTTACTGGTAAATTTCATTTGATTACATCCAACCGTTGCAGAGATATAGCTCTTTGAATTTTCAGACCAAATGCATAAAACACCCTGTATCTTCTTAACCACTGGCCAAAACATTTTTTTCGTTGGTGATCTAGACTCACCTTGAAGCGCTCTATCTGCCATTAGGCTATGGCGCATTGCTAACGAATCACCCTGTATATAGAAAAAATTAGTGTAACTAAAAAATTAAAGTAGCAGCTAGTCAATTATTTGATGATTTAACGCCACGTTTATTAAGCGGACGAATAGCCAATATGTTTATCAAGCATAATATTGTGCAACAAAGAGCGATATTAACAATGATGGGCATCCTTCGCAATTTGTCTATTCCACAATCCTTTAGTAAATTATTTTTCAACATTTCTTCAACATATAACTGACAAATGCTTATCTACAAATAGATTATATACTTTTAGTTGATATAAATGAAACTATATATAGAGTGCAGTCACTTAAAAATGCTGTTAAATAGTATCAAAAGACAGCACAATTTATAAAAAACCGCTGCCCAAGGAATCATTACTTCCACATCCAGATTTTCTATACAAGTCACACAACGAAAAAATTTTGTTTATGGATATAATTTTTTATGGAACTTTAATAATATATTTGAAATCCTCTACCCCAAAAACCCATAAAACGATACCCCACATCGGTAGTGGGGTGGGGGTGGTGATAGGAGGTGGTAGTGGGGGAGGATGAAATAAAAAAATATTTTGAGGTTTCTGGCTCTTGTACACAAACTAAATCACAATTTTTTTTCGTCCCCATTAATAATGAGGTGGGGGTGGCTAATGCCAAAATTCTTTTGAGACCTTAGCTTCTCTTGTATATACTAAATACCAATTTTATGGACTCTTACCTGCTTGAATTACCTATTTACCCCAAATTTACCCCAATTTACCCCAATTTACCCCCAACCCTTCGACGGAACAAGATGAAAATATAATCTAGTTCTAGATCTCGTTAAAGTACATATGTGTACCAAATTTCAAGTCAATATCTCAAACGGTTCCAGAGTAAACGTGCTCACAAAAAAGTTACAGACAGACCGACAGACAGACAGAAAATTTTTTTTCACTCAAACTTAAAATCTCGACGATTCATGACATTCTAAGCCTATTTGAATAATAAAAATTAATTTTTTTTTGTCGTTACCATACTTCCACTGGATATGGAAGTAATTAAGGTATAATTTTGCAGTAAACAGTCATATTATTGTGTAATTTTGTACCCACCATTTCTTATATATTTTTTATCGCTTCAGCCTCTCTGTAATGGTTAATGGTTAATCTTTATGTTAATATTTTCCATTTTCTTGTCTTATAATAATTATTATAATAAACTCTATCCACAGAGTAGAGTAACTACACAGAAGCGAAAGCAAACCTTCCCTCCAAAACCAAATTTGTATACGTATCGCGCATCGCGCTTCGCAAAAACGAAGAGTATGTATTGTATTTGATCGGCACATTTCTAAAATCGTAAATACCGCTCGTAGAGAAAAAGTGTTCATATCATTGTGTTAGTGAACGAATTCTGAACAACTTTCAAAATGTCCGTCTGTCTGTTCGCCCGTCCGTCTGTCCGTCCGTCACGTTTCTTGTAAGCACGATAACTTAAGAAAGAAAAGTCCGATTGTATTGAAATCTGGAAAGTAAGTTAGTGTTAGCTAGAGGAAGAAAATCGATCAGTAAATAAAAAAGTTATTAATTATTTAATCTAAAAAAATATTCTCTTAATTTTTGTCGCTTGTACTTAAATAGAAATCTTGCGAAATGTTATTTCCATAACATATTTTTACTTCCACATCCAGTGGAAGTATAGTAACGACAAAAAAAATTTAAAAAATTTTTATTGTTCAAATAGGCTTAAAATGTCATGAAACGTCGAGATTTTAAGTTTGAGCTCAAAAAAAAATTCTGTCTGTCGGTCTGTTTACTTCCACATCCAGTGGAAGTATAGTAACGACAAAAAAATTTTAAAAAATTTGTATTGTTCAAAAAGGGTTAGAATGTCATGAAACGTCGAGATTCTAAGTTTGAGCGAAAAAAAAAATTCTGTCTGTCGGTCTGTCTGTCGGTCTGTCTGTCGGTCTGTCTGTCGGTCTGTCTGTCGGTCTGTCTGTCGGTCTGTCTGTCGGTCTGTCTGTAACTTTCTTTGTGCGCATGCTTACTCTGGAACCATTTAAGATATTGACTTGAAATTTGGTACTTTAACGAAATCTGGAACTAGATTATATTTTCATCTTATTCCGTCGAAGAGTTGGGGGTAAATTGGGGTAAATTTGGAGTAAATAGGTAAATCAAGCAGGTAAGAGTCCATAAAATTGGTATTTAGTATTTACAAGAGAAGCTAAGGTTTCAAAAAAATTTTTGACATTAGCCACCCCCATTACCACCCCCACCCCATTATTAAAGGGGATGAAAAAAAAATGTGATTTAGTGTGTGCACAAGGACCAGAAATATTTTTTTACTTCATCCTGCGAAGAGTATCCTATAGAATGTGTAACAATTATATAAAAAGCTCAGTAAATTAGCGAAGAGTACGTTTTTAGCTTGTTAAATGATATATCCGTTAACCTCGCTTTTGTGTTGACACCAATAACGTTTACCAAGTTTGGATTTGTGGGTTTTATTTCTACTCATTTTAGGACCAACTCAATGAGCAAGATGCATGAATTTTAAAAATGCATTAATTTATTATTTTTTCATTATACATATTATATAAGCCGAGTATATAATAAAAGGAAACTATAAAAAAAGTTATTTTGTAAAAAAAAATCATTTTAAAATTCAAATTTTATCGAAACAAAACCACGTGACTATAAACGGTACTGATGTCATCTGGCATAACGTTTTAGTTTCATCCATAGACCGCAGATTTCTAAATTCACCGGTGGAGCGCATCAGTAAGAAATAACATTATAT
The DNA here is from genome assembly GCA_936432065.2 of Rutpela maculata. Lineage (NCBI taxonomy): Eukaryota > Metazoa > Arthropoda > Insecta > Coleoptera > Cerambycidae > Rutpela > Rutpela maculata. The sequence continues at coordinate 177,773,454 of OW386286.2, forward strand.
GATTGGCTAATTTGAAAAACACAGCCAATCAGCTTCGTATTTTATCCACCCAGCGGTAAATTTAGAAAAGTACGGAGACAAGTGACAAGTCTGATAGCTTTGACAGTTTACATCTGCTAGTGCTGAAATATTAAATTGTGTGTTAATTAAATGTTAAATTTTAGTCTGCTGACCTTTAAATATCGATTTGTTTATTTTTGTAAAAATTATTAGTGTATTAATTTATCTAAGTGGTAAAAATGACGAACAGCGACTTTGTGCAAGCTCAAAGTGACAATTTGCCGAAAATCGACGTGTTTATGATGAGCAATTTTTTGGTAATAATACCGATTATATCAGTGCAGAAATTGGAGGTGGAAAAGCAACAAGGATGCATCATTCATTGTTCGTAACAATAAATTTGTTTACGCTCACTTTTATCCTTTTACTGCAGTTAGATTTAGATACCTAACCTCAGAATATGTAAACATAATGCATTATTTTAATATTTTTATCAACATTAACTATTGTTTTTCGTCTCAGATTATATAACTTTTTTATATTAAATAGTTTGCCACCACTAAGTACATAGATTAAATATCTGTTGAAAATAATACTAATAAACATTGCCAATGCTAAATGCCGGATGACGTCACACGCAAATGGCGGGAAACTTGCTTCGTTTGAACGTGTCTAAATTCTCAGCGAAACTAAATTATTTTTTTATCCTTTAATTCCGATAAAAAAAAATAAAAAAGACATAGAAAATAACGCTTTTTAGTGATCTATTATTCGGTGATGTCAAAAAAATTTATGCATTTTGCTCATTGAAAATAAGCACCGATTATAAACAATTCAAATGCTAATATTTTTCAATCCAGCTAGAAATACACTGTTTTTTCAGTGTATCCTTAAATTAAGAACACATTTCTCTCAGTGTAGACTCAATTGGTACACAAGGTCACAGACATCGAGCCATCAAAACTAAAAGGTGCCGCCAAGGTCTTCGCCTTTGTGTAGTTACTGTACTCTGTGCCCTAACCTTTATATTCTTTGATTTCATCTGTCATATTTCGTGGTCATATCTGGCTAACCCAAGCATACCCAACTGCAGATCTTGTTAAGTTAGTGAAGATAGGGGAGGTAATTTTAGCGAAGTTATACGTCACTGGGACAGTGAAAATAAGGTGAGAACTCACAGACGCGTTTTGCGTTTTGCGTAAAAATAAATAGCGTAAAACGTTAATACTTATCATCGCGTTTATCCACGAATTTTTACACGTTATAAGTGTCACATAAATTTAAATGAAAAAAATATATATTAGAAGGAATAAGACATTATGTGTATTCCATAATTTAACCAAGATGCCACTGAAAGTCAACTTCACCCTCGAACAGTAATGCCAATAATGTTGGTCTTCAGCACAGATAATGATTATAATTAACAATACAATTCGTATTTTCATTCATTATTGTTTATAAGTATTATAACCTCAAATCATATGCTCACTCATTTATTATAAATGACATTTTTGAAAAATTTTCGTAAACAATATTTTACTGACAGAGATGAAAGATTATCACCGCAAAATGTTGAATTTTTTTATCATTTCTCGCCATAAAAATGCGGCGAAAATATAATTAAATAATTTCCGCCTTCCCAAATTCGAATTTAAATTAACCAATCGGATGATCGCCGCAAAAAAAATAAAACGCAAAACTCATCTGAGTTCTCACCTTTTTAGGCAGCCGAAAAGAATTTGGCTTTTATATAAAATCCTACATGAGTGCATAAAATTTACTTGGCGAATTATTTTTGACGTAAAATTCATAGAAAATGGAGCGGAAATGAACTTCATTTCCCAGCTCAAATTAATGGCAAAAGTCATGGAAATAGATAAAAGTGGATTTTTAACAAGATTCTAACAGACGGCACTATGGAAATACAATCGAAAATGACATTCAGTTATTTATTAATAGTGTATTATTCAACGAGCGTGTAATGATAGCTATTACTCAAGAGGATGATGTTTACGTCACAAGCCGAAGGCGAGTGTCGTAATTCATCCGAGTGAGTAATAGCTATTACTCGCAAGTAGAATACTATACTTTTTTTACGACTACTCAACAGGAAGTTGCACTTTAAGGTAAATTTGAGATTTTTAGGGAAAATGCGAAGACGCACATTGTATCGGTCTTAACTTCTTTGTTTTTTAAGCAGGAGAGAAAATTAAAAAAAAAGACTTTTAACTTAATCGATAATCTTTAATTTGGTTTCTTAACATTTTTGGCGCAAGTGCCTTAGTTTCTGAGATATTTAACTTTTAAAGAGGTATTTTGACTTAAAAATGTTTGACGCCATTTTTAAACCTCCATATCTCCGAAAAAACAAAAAGTTACGGAGATTTAAAAAACAGTAAATTGTTCCTTTACCTTGGAGATTTTTGTTTTTTTGCTAGGAGTGATACCTACTTTTCGATTTATTGGACAAAAACCGTGTTGAGCCGTCCGTTTTCGCAATCTGCAAAGAAGGCGAAACACGAAATCTTTGAACGTTCAGATCTTTTTTAATATATGAGTTGAAGGGCCATACTATGTCATTATGGAAAGAGGAAGAATTGCAAGTGATGCACATCGTGAATCGCACCAGCGAAATCGATAATTCGAGCCTACAGGAGCGCACGAAAGGTGACATTTTTTGACTTTCGGCGAAATCGATGACCTACTTATTATGACAGATTGAATTATGTCACACGTGATGTTTTAGAACTTTAAATCGTCGCTTGAGATTGCTCCACGAAAACTATTGAATAATGAATATGACCTCTTGTGATTGCTTCAAGGCTGTTGAATAATGAATATGAACTCTTGTGATTGGTCCTAGCCTATTGAGTAATGAATTATTACCCGCGGCCGTTAGTAATGAGACCTGTTACATGTTCAAGAATGTATCTATAATAAATGAATTATTCAATAGTCGTAGAAAAAAAAATTTACCTATTGACATTGACATTCTGCTTTGATTACTGTCATTTACTTCTGTTACAGCCAACGGGGACGAAAACGAAACAGCGGCCACAATGATTCCAGACACCCTGAGAAATTCAGGTCACCATCCGGCGCCGCCGTTGCTCACGGATGACGGTCTCATAATGCCCCGGAAACCTGCCAATCCAGTTAGAGAGAATCCAGAAAGACAAAATCTCCATAAAGAGTTGCTCTTTAATCAAAAAATGTGAGTCAAATATTTAATATTTCCTTTGTAAAAATATATGGATATTGATAGAATTTAGAAAGTAAGAAATCAACTAGTAAGGTATCATTATGAGACTCCCCCCTTTTTGAAATTTTTTTTTTCTTAATAATTATTTTGGCATCTAGAACACGAATTTAAATTGGCAATGGTAGATACTTCCATCCGAAGTGTATCAAGTCTACTAGTCAGGAATCTACCTTCTCGAAAGACGCTGCTAAAATGTCAAGATGTTCATTCCAAGATATAGTTTTGAAAAAAATCGTACATTATCTGGAATAATCTTGCGGATCTAAAAGTGTAGGGCGCCAACCTGATCGCGATTGCAAAAACATTTTTTTTTCGAAAATTTTTGTATTACTTACTAAAAATGTATTAATTTTACGTTCTCACCGTATTTACAAGGTTATTTTTTAACATTTCTTAATAATTTTCGAACCGATGGAAAGCTTATTCTTTCTAGATTCAGGTGCTGCCCAATTATTCTCGAAATTGTTGTTAACAAATTAGTCGGGGAGCCCTCCCTAGCTGTACGTGCACCCCCCGCCCGATCCTTGGGGACAATGTTTTTCATAAAGATTGAACTCTAAGGAACAATTTAAGACATATTCTAAAAAAAAAAACTGGCTGTACTTTCAAAATGGCCATAATATGTTAAAAAAAAACTGTTGCCAATGTTGCTTTTGTCATTTCACACAAAAACTAAAAAAGATGGACAAAAACTTTCTTCACAAAAAACAACGTGCACAAAATTTTCTACAATTTTGTACCTATATAATATTTTGATAGGAGTTACCATTTTCCAGATAAATGAGTCCAAAATTAAGAAAATATGGAAATTCATATATCGGTAAATCACTTAAAAGAAATAACTGTGACAATTATTGTAAGGCGTATAATATAACTTTATATTATTAACATAAAAATTAAGTAAAATAAACTGAAAAAAATTAATAATAATAATAATATTATAAATTGCAGACATTTATCTCGAAAACGGTAACAGTGGTATCTGGAAAACGGTAACTCCTATCCGAATATTGTATAGGTACAAAATTGTAGAAAATTTATGCACTTTGTTTTTTGTGCAGTAAGTTTTTCTCCATCTTTTTTAGTTTTTGTGTTAAATGGCAAAAACGATATTTGCATTTTTTTTTAAACGGACGCCATTTTGAAAGTACAGCCAGCTTCTTTTTTTTTTAGAACGTCTTAAATTGTTCCTTAGGCTTTAATCTTTATGAAAAACATTGTCCCCAAGGATCGGGGGTGCACGGACAGTTAGGGTGGGCTTCCGTAGTGTTACGTTTTATACTGAATCTTATATTTTATCCTAAGAGCTGAATCATTTATCTGGAAAATGGTAACTCCAATGCAAATATTGTATAGGAACAAAATTGTAGAAAGTTTTATGCATTTTATTTTTTGTACAGAAAGTTTTTCTCCGTCTTTTTTAGTTTTTGTGTTAAATGACAAAAACGATATTTGCAATTTTTTTTAGGACATGTCTTAAACTGTTCCTTAGGCTGTAATCTTGAAATGAAAATGAAAAACATTGTCCTAAAGGATCGGAGGGGGGGGTGCACGGACACTTAGGGTGGGCTCCCGTAGTAAATGCTACAGAAATTGTTTAAACAAAGCGTGCCAGAATAGTGCACTGTAAATTTCAGGATCGAGGCCTTTTTAAAATTATTGCAGATAGATGCATACTTCCATGATATGAAATTTGCAGAAAACAATGAAGCAATTTTTATTGAAAGAATTATTTGCATTGCTTTGTTGTAAAAGATATGATTATTTTTGTACAGTGCTCCGTTGTTTAAGCTACCCCGTTGAGTTTATAATTGGACATCTCGCATATTTTAGGGATCAAAGACTTGCCCCACAATATATTGTTATAGCAAAACATTTACAAAACGTTCTTATTATGCTGATTACTTATACGTAAATATTATTATTTGTTATAATTAAAATACAAACAGAAAAATGTAAAGAGTAATTTACTTGCGAACAGAAATTATTACGTTAAAAATTATAACTTAAAATATCTATGAGATACTGAAAAACAACGTGCGACTAAATAAACTTAAATTTACTTCTTTTGTATGGAAAATAACAATATGCAAGTTATATATTTACACTATGCATATTTAAACTAAATTATCTCCTTATAATTTATTCTCACAATATCAACCTATATACATTCTAACCCAGCTTTGGTACAACTGCAGTTTCCGGTACAAGTTTACACTTGCAAAATAAATTTTCGAAAGTTACATTGGCGTTATACAGCTTTTATCATAAATTTTATATACAGGATGTAATCAGTTTCATGTCATTAAAAAAAACTGGTGGTGGGGAACGACTAAACGAACAAAAAAACCTTATATAACATGGGGTTAAAAACCCATAGTTTTAGAAAAAAGAATAAACAAAAATTTCGAAAATTTTCAGTAAAATTGTTTGAGAACTGCTGGAATGTTGGGATAGGCTTTTATATTCGTGTATGTCGGCGCCTCTAACCATCAAATATGCTAATACGGCTCTGCCGCGTTCCTTTGTTAGAGCCCGCGCGTCGACGAGGACACGAGTTGATAGTCACACTTTTTTATGGCTTTTTAAAATTAGGTAAGGTAAGGTCTTTAGTGGTGCGGTATTTTAGTTTCTGTGAACACTTCGTTAAGTACACACATGGAAGCCGTTCCTTGTTTTGTATGTTACTTTGTTCTTTTAAATTTTGGACCACGTATTTACAGTTAAGATTTGTTTTACTTACCGTTAAGTTCTTGATTACGTACAGACTCTACTTGTTCTTTCTTTTGTGTTTGATGTGGATTTTGGACGAAGTTTTTATTTTTATTTTCTTTATTGACAACGTTAGTTAATAGTTTAGTGTGGTATTTTAATGTGCATAGAAACTTTAAAAAATTATCCTAATTTACCAAATGTGTTGAACGGGGTACGTATGTGCCGAAAAATGTATTGATGCAGACGGAAGCCATTTCGAACAGTTTATGTAAATCAACAAATTTATTGGTAAGTTCTAAATTTACCAAATATTTTAGTTTTTTCCTAACATAAAATACACATAATTGTTTTCTGTTATCGTGTATCTCATACGTCTAACTCTTATTTCCCAATGTCATGCAATAATTATTCATTTTTTAAGCTTTTAACCCAGAACACTCATTTAGGTTACAAATGTTAATAAACCACATTTAAATATGATAAATTATAAACAACAATAAAAGCTCCAATATTTTGTTCTAAATTAAAAAAACACACATGTTAAGAAATGCTGTATTTAACTTCTACGCCCACCATTTACTTTTGCAGTTCTGCAAAAAGAGATAACGAATTATTTACATTTTTATTTGAGGCACTCATCAAAGGTGCTGCCTTCCTTTGCTTTGAACCACCGTGCCGCGCCGACCGGCGGAACGAGTCGGTCGGTAATCTTTGCACTTTTTTATGACAATTTAAAAATTGCATAATTGGGAACTACTACACGTTCATTGACCCAGAAAGGCAGTGGTTCTCAAATGTTTCCTACCCTAATATTCAAATTGTTGACCTAGGTCAGTTTTTTTCAAAGTGCCCCTAGGGTGAAAAGTCATAAAGGTTTTTTGTTTGTCTAGTCGGTCCCCAATACCAGTTTTTTTTAATGACATGAAACTGATTACACCCTGTATAGTTGAATGCCATGTTCCAATAATGAAATTAGGAACTGTTTTCATTAACAAACTACAACATTCAAGTACAACAGAAATTTACAATAAAAAATATATACACTGTGTACATAAAGTATGCAATAAATTCATTAATTCTAAATACAAAAATATTATGGCAATAACCTCGAACCGGTCGATTTTTATTTTTAATTGCGCAACTTTTGCTTTGCGTTTTTTAGCTATGACGTCATCGCTGCTTCGGTTATGACGCCATTTCCTTTTTTTAATGGAACGCCCTGTATATTTTTTCATTTTCATACTCTCTATGGAAATCTGAATTTAAAAACCTTATACTACTTAGGGTCTAGAGTTTATAAGTTCGGAGCTACAGACATTTGAAAATATTCTCTTTTGAAGTTAAATAATTCCTGTTTTATTGCGATATTTTACAATAAAATAACAAATGAACACTAAATAATAACATAAGGAATAAACTAATCAAATGTTCAAATTGAAAACCGTCTTGTGCCTGACAGTATCCCAAACGAAAAATGAATTCTTGCTGAACTTTATTTTAGTTTCTTGAGAGATGTTGTTACATTCTAATCTAATTTTGTTTTTTAATTCTTGAATATTGTCAGGTTTACATTTGTACACTACGTTTTTTAAACAAAGGGAAAAAATCCAACGAGGTAAGATCCGGTGACCTTGGTGGCCATTCAACAGAACTACGTCTTCCAATCCACCAATTTGGAAATACTTGATCAAGATATCTTCGAATAGCTAATGCATTATGCGGAGGTGCACCGTCCATAAGTTTTCGTCGGGAATTGTTTCTACTCGGAAATAAGGTCACTAAAGTAGGGATTAGATATTGTTGTAAAAATTGAAGATATCTTGATCCATTTATGGTGTCATCGAAAAAGTAGGGACCGATTATTCTACTTCTAACTATTCCCGCCCACACATTTACCTTTTGTGGATACTGAGTGTGCTGCTCTCGCATCCATCGAGGCTTTTCCTTTGCCCAGTATCTACAAGTTTGGCGATTGACCATTTAATGTGAAAGTTGACTCATCCGAAAAAATTATATTTTTTACTTGAAGGGGATTATCATTGCACATGTTCATTAATATTTGACATAATTCCATTCTTCGGTCTGGATCATCAGATACTTCTTGCACAAGATGTATCTTAAAAGGATGCCACTTTTGTTGTTTTAACACTTTGTGTACAGAAGTAAAAGGAATATCATGATCTCGACCAAGCTGGCGAACGCTATTGTGTGGATTCTCTTCCATAGCCAGAAAAACATTGGGTTTGTTCCAGCAAGAAGTCACAAACTAGACACCGCCAATGAGCTTTATCTGACGTAGTCAGCTGATCAATCACGAACTGTTTTCAACCAATCGTATTGCGTCTAACTAGTCCGTGATTGTTGCTGGAACTAACCTAATTAATTTGGTATCCTCGTCAATAACTGGACGGCCTTTCTTTGGTAGATCATCTACGGAAACAGTCTCTTTATAATTTTTCTCAATGTTACTCACTCTTGATTGGCTTATGGATCTATCTGGATACTTAGTGTTAAATAAAACACATAACTTGTTCTTGTGTTCGTGCCCTGTCACCATACCCAGTCATCATAAGAACTTCTATTCTCTGAGATACAGGCAAACTCATTGTTTATAAAGCAGAAGACACAAATTAATAAGCAGTTATTAATTTAACACTGACAAGACAGAACTGTAGATAGGATTTTGTTTTTCCCAGTGGCGGTTGGTGAAATTTCAGTATTTTTTTTTCTCGTCTGTGGCTCATGGGACCTATACGAATATGGGAAATAACATCTAGAGAAACACTTCTCTAAAATTTTGAAAAAACAGTTTGCGAAAAAAATTTTTAAAATTCGTTTGCCACCCCTGGTCTAGGGACTCCTGTTTAATTTATTTTTTTCGTCATATGCATTTAACTTTTCATAAAAATACAGCAGTAGGTTTTGGAGTTTATGAAAATATTTTCATTATTAACTGAAATACAATGAACTGATATTTTGTAATTTACAATTATTTAACAAATTAAACAGGAGTCCCTAGACCAGAGGCGGCAACCGAATTGCAAACTACTCTTTAAAAATTTTTGAGGGGTTATTAGAGAAGTGCTTCTCTAGATGCTATTTCCCATATTTCGTATGGATCCCATGCGCCACAAACGAGAAAAAAAAATAGAAATATCACCAGCCGCCACTGGTTCTTCCCTTAGATATGATGTCGACCGTACCAGCCTAGTTAAAGAAATATTGCAAAAAACCTATTCGGCTACTCGTTTTTGTACGGTCATCTAAAAACGTGCTTTATAAAAATGAAATACAGACCTTAAGTTAATTCTTTATGTTATTATTACTGTCCATTTGCTATTTTATTGTAAAATATGACAACAAAACAGGAATTATTTAACTTCAAAAAAGAATATAGTCAAATGTCTGTAGCTCCGAACTTATACATTCTAGACCCTAAGTAGTATAGGTTCTTAAATTCAGATTTCCATAGAGAGTCTGAAAATGGAACAATATACAGGGCGTCATAGCAAAAAAACTCAAAAGTTGCGCTATTAAAAATAAAAATCGACGACCTGTTCGAGGTCTTTGCAATAATATTTGCGTATTCAGAATTAATGAATTTATTCCATACTTTATATACACCAAATTACCAAATTACTGTATCTTTTATTTTATTTAACTGCTTGGCTTTTTAAATATTTCGAATGAATCGATAAATAAACGCACATTTTCCTCTCACTCTGACAAATCCCATCCTTAAAGGTAAGGATTATAGAATATTAACCCAAGGTGCTACCAAAAAATATGATAATTTTAGCATCAGCGTATCATAATTTAAAAAAATAAAAAGGACATTTTATTTTTTTCAAGTATCAAATACCCATTTGATCGCTTTAGAAAAATTATGTATCATGATTTTTCATGATTTTTCTTTCTCAATGTTCCCGTTGTCAGATTCTGTTCCAATTTATCACGTTTAGGTAGTATCTATAGTTAGTTAAAATTTTATTTGAATCGGTTATGCCGTTCAACAGATAAAAATTATTTTCGAAAATTTTGTTTTTTTTTTACTCGAAAACGGTTCAATATTACGGGTTGAAATTTGGTAAAAGTGTAAATAATGTTGACAACAATCCAAGCAAAAAAAAATGAGCATCGTCCATGCGATGGCAAATTCACACATCTTAACCGACATGTAGCCGAGCCAATGAGAGTTTTTACTTCTAAACCCTCAAAAACAGAACCGATTTTGATGAATTCTCTTTTAAAATGTTTGTTATATTTAATTATTCAAAATCAGAAACATTCGAGCTGGGGCTAATTTATAGGGATAGACGCAACCTCTTTTCAGAGGGAGGCACTAAAGAAAAATTTTTAAAAAATTTAATTACCGGACCAAATTTGGCGCTTTGGCGTGTACAGTACTGTACTGTAGTGGCAGACATTTCTATCGGTCGGTTTTTGAGCAATTTTCCATGAAAGTGGCGAAAGATGGCCGCCATGTTTGGTCTGCCAGCGTAATTGGGGTAAGGAAGTACATATACTAACTACATATGTGGACATGTATCGCTAACCATTCGATTTAAAAAAATGTTCTCCCCCTCCCTATACCATCATACCAAAAATTTCCAGAGAGAAAAACCTTTGGCACTTATATGATCTCTAAGATTTATCGACTGGCAGACGGTAACCTTTCATCGTCGAATTTGCACGGTATTTCCTTGACTATTTCCCTAAATTGAAATAAAGGTTATCCTCAGGAGCTGCTGAATTTCCCACTTAACTTTAGAAAGAAATCATATTTTCTACATTTATTTAAATTTAACTTTCATATTAACACATTTTGTCAACAAATATGTTATGATAATACGGTAAAAATTTGAGACCAGTTCATTCTTCCGTTTTTGAGTTATAGCGAATTAAACGAACAAATAATTGTTTTTTTTTGTTTTTCATTATTCCACACCCCGCTGGGTGTGTGCCCTATTCTCGCACAGCGCGCCAGCGCTCAGTTTGGCCGACAAAAGTCATTTTTAATCGATTAATTCTGCAAGGAATCCATTTTAATATATAGAGAAGAGATTCTACTCTAAAGATGGTTCCATTTTTAGATTGGTCTGAACTTTGTTTAATTACTAAAATTGCTATTGAACATTGATCTATACGTAGTAAAACACTCTACATGTCGCAATCCAAAACGCTTCAGTTTTAAACGAGGCGATTAAAAAATGCGGTACGGTATTTTAAGTTAGTTTTATATAATAAAGCACAAACAAATTAAAATTCAACTTTTCTTGCTTTTAAATTTATCTGACATGTCGCCATAATTAAATATACGTGCATTTTGGCGTTTAATTAAAATTATTCTTAAGTTTGAAAGACTCTCTTGACCCATTTTAGATCTTAAATAATTCTTGATCTATGAAAGTTAACCACTTTTCAACTATTATTTTATATAATAATTACGAGGGTGCAGGAAGGCCACGGTGCTTTTTATTTTATAATTTACACTTTAATCTTGGAATTTTGTGAATTCACTGTTTTAACTGGTAATTAAGCATAATTCAGTTACAGTTTAACTGGAAATTGTATAATTTACAATTTAAACTGAGAATTATACATTATATCATTATGTTCAAATTTTGGGAGCATAGAGTGGACTTAATTGTAATTCTAAAAAATACGTTGTAGGTCGATTTTTATTTGTTTCGTAGTTACAAACCTATTAAATTTGTGAACAGTAAATAAAAACAAAACTTATCTTACTCATCCGTGGGAATAAATAACAAAAAATTTGTTTGGTAATTTTTGGATTTGTTTTCATATATTTTTTTTTTAATTTCTTTTTATATTTGTTACCACAGATGACTAAGATATGTTTTTATTTTTTTTTATTTACTGTTTACTTTTATAGACCTGTAACTTCTTAACAAATAAAAATTGACTAATCACTTTTGTGTTTTTTAGTCTTACAATTAAGTCTACTTTACGCTAGGGCATCGAATATACTGCCTGCATACTGGCTCCGACTAAACCGGTCACTTTTACCGGATATCTAGTTCCGACAGATTTTTTAAATAGATCCGGCCAGTAAGGCCGAATTCGAGGCCGGATTTATTATTTTTAGTAAATATCAAATACATTTTTTAAGCGTTTAATACAAACTAAACAATAAATATGTTTCTTATCAGAAACAAAAACAATTGATGTACTCTCTTTAACTTATAAATATAACAAAAATAAAAGATTTCAAAAAATTCAACAAAATATAAATAATAGGTATTTTATGTTCAGTTTAATCAAATTCATTGCACAATGAGTAATAAACTAAAAAGCACAGTCAGAATAAACTCCCTTGTCTGCAAAGTCTAACTATATTTCTTGTTTAGACATGTACATGTGAGAAGGGCCATGTTCCGTGCACCCCCTCATGAAAAATCTGCGGCTTTGCGCACACGCAAAGTCTGTGAATTTGAAAAATATCGCAATATACTGAATGTACCAATAAAAATACCCAATATATTTTGGAAATTAATAGAATAGAATTCTGTAAAAGCCAATTATTTGAACGTTTAAATGGCTTTAGTTTTGGATACGAATCGTTATTTAATATGTTAAGATGTAGATTGCGCTGCGCTACAAAGATGACAGGAACTTTGAAACGTAGTGTATGTCAAAGAGCTTAAAGGACCCCGCACTAATCTTATGGAAAAGTGGTCCCGGCGAAATTGGCTTAATTTTCAATATTTTGTAGAGTTCGACTTTCTGATCAAAAACTCTCGTGGATCCAAATCGATCCTATGTCTAGTTTTTGAGATAGAGCTATAAATTCTCCTAAAATGCTGTATCTTCTCGAACTTTTAATTTATTGATAGGGTATTAACGGTCAAAGGAGCGATTTCCGAAAATTTTTTTATTAAAGTTTTTTGATCAGGAAGACACATACTTTATGTAAAAAACGCCAATTTGACAGAATATCTTTTCACTTGTTATTTTTAAGTAGAATTCCCGGCGCCTTCGCCAACATTTTTCAAGCTAATAAAACAAATCTTTTTGCAAAATATTATAAAGTGCTATTAGAACATATCATAATGCAAAATGTATGAAAAAAATAATGAATTCGAACATTTTTTAATTGTACAATAGGTCATTCTTGTACATTTCTTGAGCTGTATTAAGGAAACTAGACATAGGATTGAGTTTAGCTCACGAGAGATTTTGATCAGGAAGTCGAAATCTACAGTATATTAAAAATTCAGCCAATTTGACCAGGACCACTTTTCCATAAGATTGGTGCGGGGTCCATTTTAACCTCCCCACAATCAAAACGTGGGAGGTTACTGAAATTGGTCCAAAATTGAAAATTGACATCAAATCTTTACGTTTTGAGGTCCCAGGAACCCAAAAAAGTTGTTTTTGAAAAATGTCTGTATGTGTATATATGTTAGCACGATAGCGGCGGAACTACTAAACGGATTTGGATGAAACTTTGCATGAGGGTTTGTTTAGTGGTCCAGAAGATCTGAGAAGGTGGTTGAGATCGGGTTACGTTTAGTGCCGTTTTGGCACAACAAGTTGTTTATTTTATGATTACTTACAATCTGTAATCGAACCATTAAAAAGCAGTGAAAATTCCGATTTCAACGATATATCACACTTGCACCCTTTCGATTCGGTTTCCGTGAAAAAAATTAAAAAACAAAATAACAATCTATAGAGTCACACGCTTTTTGTGTAAAATATATTTTATAGTCTAACCTGATGTTCGGTAGACTAGTGTGGGCAGGGCAGGGGGGCAAACGGACAAATGCCCGTCGGGCCGGTGACTCTGGGGCCGGGAGGGCCGTCCGAGGTAAATAGGCATTTGTTCCGGTGGATAAAAAACCCGACGCGACGGCCAAAAAAATTCGAACGGCAGCTCTTTTCCCTCCTTAGTCCTTACTTAGAATCGAAAGAAATCTTAAATGTGATATTCAGGTTGCTATCTTAAAAACTCGGCCACTGACATAAATGTCAGATGTCATTTATAAAAAGTAACCTAATTTTGCATGTTCGTCCCAAATTCTGCAAGTTTGCTTAAGACAGTTCTTCTTATTTCTTTTTCTTTTGACATCTGAAACTTTAGAATTACTTTTGATTTGTTTTTTTTTATGTTATAGATGTTTATGTAGACAATATTAGTCAATTATTATTATTGATTATTATTTATTGTTATACTGTTAAAATGTTTAAATTTTTGATTTCGTTCTTTGTTTTTCGATGTCAATAAATTTTAATAAATAGTATGGATGTTTAGTGGCGTACAAAACCTATTTTTTGAAGAAAATGTTTTTACCATCGAATTTCTAACTTTTCATTTTAGAGCGTTTGCTTTTGAAAAATACAAAATTTTCGCCTGCGGCGTATTTCTTCCCTGACCCACTCAAATTCGAAGTTCTGGTTCCGTGCTTGATTGGGCCGTTTTCCTAAAATTGCCAGGGCCGGTTGGACTGGCCCCTCGTGCAGACTATACACGTGTCTTCTCTGAAGACGTCCTACTAGTTGTGAAAGTGCAGTTAAAGTTAATAATAGCTGTGTAAGGCCTACACAACCCATGAGAAACCCGTGTGGTTACGGACGGTCCTTAACTGAGCCCAAAGTTAGTTTTTTGCCTAAAAATATTAAACAAGACAGTGACATTAAAAGTCTAAGAAACTTGAATCCATTTCCGGTATAACGCAACGCCGGAAAATTTTCCAGCAATCACAACCTAAAAAATATAACCTAAAAACCAAACCAAGTGCATTACCAACCTAAAAATTTTCGACAACTGTCAAAAAATAAAATCCCCCAGCAAAGTTTAGAACCAGAATTTTTGACAGCTACCAGTTTGACAGATTTAGAACTAACAAAGTTTAGTGACAAAAAATTTGACAGCTGTCAGTTTGATAGCTGTCAAAAAATCTTCTTCTCCTGAAAGCTTTTGACATCTGTCAGTTTGACATCTGGCATTGGCGACAAACAACCAAACGACAACCTTCCCCGACCGATTTAGTGAAAAATCGGTCTAGACCCGAAGATAAAAATAATATCTATGAGCTCAAATTGAAACGGTTCACTATGAACACTTCACCGGCCACAGTTGACAGAGAAGCTGTCCACAAATAATTATATGGCTCTTAAAAATAAATAACAAAATATAATTAAATGAGATCGTTCATATTTTTTAGTGCTCTTTATCTTTTCGGCTTCAAAGATCCATCAGGTGGGGAGGTTTCAGACGCTTTCCGTAGCTGCCGATTTTTTAATCAAATTTTGATGTACGAAAAATTTTCGACAATCCAACCCTTTTTAGAGATACACCAAGAGTTGGCACATTTTTAAAAGCTTTTATTTAACTTGCAATGTTTGTATGTTTGTTTGTTTAGGTCAAATCTTGCAAGCTGAATTTCGACTAGTTCTAATTACGCTAGAGCTTTGAAATTTGGCGCACGTGTATAAGTCCGGTGACAATGCAACATAGTATAGCCATTTTCGGTCTAAATCCAATATGGCGGACGTCCCAAGATGGCGGATCGGCTTTTTAGTCACAACCCCCTTGATATATTTGTATCAAATGAAAGGGTTTGATGAGTAAAATACGAGAAACAATGTGATATTCTATATTCAATATGGCGGACGTCCCAAGCTGGCGGATCGCCTTTTTCTTCACAACCCTCTTAATATGGGTATCAAATGAAAGGGTTTGACGAGTAAAATACGATAAACTATGTGACGTCATTCTAAATTCAATATGGCGGACGCCCCAAGATGGCGGAGTAGCTTTGTCTTCACAACCCCCTTGATATGAGTATCAAGTGAAAGGGTTTGACGAGTAAAATAATATATAATTAATATAAATTCTAAATTCAATATGGCGGACGCCCCAAGATGGTGGAGTATCTTTTTCTTCACAACCCTCTTGATATGGGTATCAAATGAAAGGATTTGACGAGTAAAATACGAGTTACACTCCATTATAAATCCAATATGGCGGACGCCCTAGGATGGCAAATTATCTTTTTCTTCACGACTTCCTTGCTATTTGTATCAAATGAAATGGTTTTATCTGTCTGTTTGTCTGTAAAATAAGTAGATTAAAAAGTAAAAAATAAAATTATATAAAAAAAATATTAAAAAAAAAGCTTTTATTTGAAAAATCTGTGCTAAAAAGTAAAAATAATTTTTTTAAATTCATAGACCTGGAAACCAAAAGCTTTGGGGGCGGTCAATTGAGCAAAGTAACTATGCAATAGTGCTATATGACCGTCCGCAAAGCTTTTGGTTTCCAGGAGTATGAATTTTAAAAAATTATTTTTATTTTTTAGTAGTTTTTCAAATAAAAGCTTTTTCTTAAAAATATTTTTTTTTATATAAGTTTTCGGTTATATCTGATAACCTTCTTGCACTATGATATACTTGTAGTCCTATTAAAAGCTAACATAGTGGGCCTAGTCTGGACTCCGGAATCGGAAGCAAAATGCCCATTTTTTTAAATTCATTTTTTTAATATCTGATAACTTTCTTGCGGGGGCTGTAGCGGGAAGTTCAAAAATCGAAAAGATCCAAAATGCCCCCTTAGAACCTTTCCTGCAAATTGTAATCAAGATTTTCTAAATTATGAGTTATGGCTTAAAAAGTACCTGAACTATGTTTCCATTCTTTTAAACTCTATAATATTTCTATACTATAAACATTTACTTGTCAAACAAGTTTGCAATTTAAATATATGGCCGTAATTAAACGCGTATTCAAGGTTCTATGTCAGTAATCCCGAGAGATTTCTATCTATAAAATATCGAAGAAATTCATAGGTACTTATAATACAATAAAATTAATTATTTGCGCAAAACGAAAGTTCATTAATCTCACAATAATCTCCTGTTACCAAACAATGGTGTCTATGACTTTGCGAAACAGTAACAGCAATGATAGTAAATAAATAAGTCTTATTTAATTTACTAGGAAGTCGAAGTTATAAATACGTTTCTTAATTTTTTGCCTGCATATCCGTTCTCGGCTCGAAAGCAAGAGCTGCCCTATTTTCTATGTAATTAATACGTGCTACACAGTAAAAGGATACACAAGTGCATTACACATTTTTAGGTCAGATGCTGCAAGAGAAATATTCAGAGGTTTTTTGTATTTCATCCAAATCACAGGCGTAAAAGATAACTTCCGGAATAGAAAGCCAAAAATTATAATGTTTTCATGTGTAAGGATATAGTTTTTAGTTCCGTATTGTATAGAAAATTGTTTACTTGATTTAATCTATAAAATCCCTAATACATAATAATCCGGTAACCTTGTCATCAAAAAAAGGGATTACCTGACGTTAAATCAGAAATCAGGTATCTATGCTTTTTTAATATGTTGTATAGGATTAAAAATTAAGGTTAAATCCAAGTTTACGACCTCGGCAGACCTCTTCGTCTTGGTAAAAAATCCAAAAAACTGAGAGTTTTTTTTTTCGGTTTTTGTCGATTTTGACACCTAAGGCCTACTGTTTTTGGTAAAAATAATTTAGTATTTTTTAAAAGTAGACTAAATTTGCTACAAATTGGTACCAGAGCGGACTCTGTAGATCAAATATTATCCGAGATACAGCCGTTCAAAGTTTTGCAAAATTTTCATTTTTCGACATTTTTAACAATTTTTAACTTAAAAATCTATGAAATACGTACTACTACTATAACTAGTTCAGAAAATTCATTTTACTCCGAACCCAAGCCCCAAATGGGGTTAGAGGGTGCCAGAATATATAGTACTATTATAGTGAATGGATCGGAAAAGAAGAAGCAATATTTAAAAAAGATTAATAAAAAAAATCAGTTATAAACAGATCTTATCCATTTTAAACAACTTTAGCTTTCTTGGACAATCCGGGAATGTCGTTCGTCTCGTCCGTGTCGTCTGTGTCGC
This sequence comes from Rutpela maculata, assembly GCA_936432065.2. Classification (NCBI taxonomy): domain Eukaryota; kingdom Metazoa; phylum Arthropoda; class Insecta; order Coleoptera; family Cerambycidae; genus Rutpela; species Rutpela maculata. The sequence continues at coordinate 177,791,353 of OW386286.2, forward strand.
TGTTCTCTCTTATCTCCTTGTCTTCTTCTTCTTCCAGAAGAGATTATCCAACGCCTCGTCGTCTGATTTTTCTTCGAGGTCTGGGGAGTGCATATTTATAATTAAATCAGAACCATTGTCGCATGACTGTCCACTGCAATGCGTGCAAACCGTCGAACATTTTAATCCAGATTGTTTGCAACTACACGCATAGCTACAGCCCCTCTTGCAGCTGCGTGATATTGTGGTGATCGCTGGTGAAGATATAGATCCTCTAGTCATTCTCACTGGCATTACAAAGAAACACAGAATCTTTTTCCAAAAATGTGGGAGAGGAAAAAAACCGGACGCAACTTATTCAAACGCCTCCTCGAAATACAAGTCTCCTGAACTCTTTCTATTTCTGCATGCCTTTAGTGGATGTGACTCTCTACATCAGCAGTGTTCGGGCAGAGAAAAATGAAATTATTGGCTATAATCAAAAAACATTCAGACCTTGAGGATAAGATTGCTCTATTTTATAAATCAGATGCCACACCTGAGCAAATTGCCGAAGCAGGCGAGATGATCATGGTTGCACTATATGGAGGCAAGCATTCAACAGAATCTAAATGATTTACGCTTCCAGTTGTTTGTGAGAGCTGCGCATTAATTGCAATCTTGCTAGATTGCCTCAAACCCAAGTGCTGCACGATTTCACTCTCACCACCCGGTAAAAATAACAATTACAAATATTATTTCTTTAATATTACAATTTTTACTATATCTTTCAGGTGGAGAAGTGGCTGGGTGTGGAAAAGAATCGTGTTGATTGGGGCTGGGTGTGCACGTCCCTATGCCTCACTCCCAAAATAATGCCCAGGGATGCAGCACCGCAACAACTCTTGTAGCTGATATCATGCAGCTGCAATAGGGGCTGTAGCTATGCGTGTAGTTGCAAAAAATCTGGATTAAAATATTCGACGGTTTGCACGCATTGCAGTGGACAGTCATGCGACAATGCTTGAAGAATCAGACGACGAGGCGTTGGATAATCTCTTCTGGGCTCACGAAGAAGAAGAAGAAGAAGAAGAAGAAAAGGAGATAAGAGAGAACAGCGACACAGATGACACGGACGAGACGGACGACACGGACGACACTCCCGGACCGTCCAAGAGAGCTAAAGTTTTTAAAAAGTATAAGATCTGTTTATAATTGATGTTTTTTATATATAATTTTTTAAATATTGCTTCCTCTTTTCCGATCCATTCACTATAATAGTACTATATATTGGGGGAGGGGCACTGACCCCATTTGGGCTTGGGTTCGGGGTAAAATAAATTTTCTGTACCTAGTTATAGTAGTAGTACGTATTTCACAGATTTTTATGTTAAAAATGAAAATTTTGCAAAGCTTTGAACAACTGTATCTCGGATACTATTTCATCTACGGAGTCCACTCTGGCACCAATTTGTAGCAAATTTAGTCTACTTTTAAAAGATATTAAATTATTTTTACCAAAAAAGTAGGCCTTAGATGTCAAATTCAACAAAAATTAAAAAAAAAAAAACAAAAATCTCGCAGTTTTTTGGATTTTCGACCAAGACCCGGAGGTCTGCCGAGGTTCGTAACATTAATTTTTAATCTTATACAACATATTAAATACCTGATTTGACATCAGGTAAGATGTGTAAAGTTACTATATTATAACGTATTGGTCTAATTTTTTTGGTAGATATGAGGCGCGCATTTCTGAGAGGGGGGGATCGCCCCCTCGGGGGTGGGTGGCGATTTGAATGAATTACCTATACTCGATCTCTAATAAGAATGCAGTGTACGTAAAGATAGGGAACCTGAATTCTTGTCTCTGATTGGTAAATTTACAAGCCAAGTTCACACAGGAAAAAATTAGTAAATCAGAACAGATTTCTTGCCAGGTCCGGAAATACATTATTAGTAATATTGAAATGAAATATTTTATTAAGAATATTTCTATACAACTTTGTTTCTCTACAGGGTGTCCCACTTTTCATGGTAACACCTTTGCAACTAAAAGTGCATATACTTATTTAATTCATTCCATAGACGTGCGAATTTAGAAGGGGAGAACTGAAAATGGGTCAATTTTCAGATGAATTGCCCTAGGGACTTTTTTTATAAAAAAATAATACCACATAGAGCAACCTTTTTATCCCTTAAAATTCCATTGTGCCAAATTTTGTTGAAATAACAAGATATATAAGTAAAAACTGAATTCTTTTTCATTACTGTCAAGTTAAAAATTTTATGGTGATTAGATTTAAAACAAGTAAACTGGAAAGGGCCTGTGTAAGACGACAGAACCTTTTGGCGAGTACCATGATATTTTTGATTATTACTTCAAATTTGCAGCAAGAAATGTAAAATAACTTTGTTTCTAACGTCACTTCGAGCCGAGTTAAAGGCCATTAATCCTTGATAAAACGTCATATTTGCCTGTTTATAACTCTAAAACCACTCGATATATTTTAACAAAATTTGGCACGAAGGGGTTTTAAAGGATGACCTATAAAATGGTGGCAATATTTTTCTTATAAAACGATCCCTAATTTACCTGAAAATTGACCCAAATTTAAAACAAATTGATTTATTAATAATAATTGAGCTATGAATGTGTAACGGTGGAAATTGGGACACACTGTATATAAAGGAAAGTGCAACAATGTAAAGTAAAATTTCATTCTCTACAACTTGGTTCCTATGGTTTTTTCAAATTTCTTACCATTTGACAGCATCTTCATTTTAATGAGAGTATTACATTCTATATAAATATAATTTAGGCGTCAGATTGGAGCCGCCACTTCAAATTTTATGTTTTGGAATTTTCTAGAGGTCGAAAAGATACTCCTTACCTTCATGCCAAATTTATATTACCTAGCTCATTGGCAAGTACTAAAAAAATTCACCGTATAGGTGAATATTAGTAAAAACAGTTAAAAGGCGATATAACAGCTATATCCGTTTGTTTCGGCATTTCCAGACATGCTAAGAACTTGAAACTTTGCAAGTAGCGGGACTAAACTCAAATCAAAGAAAAGTAATTGGGAAATTGGGAAATTCAAAATGGCGACCCCAATATGGCGGCCTAAAGTTTAGTCAACTTTTTTCGGAACTCCAAACTTGGCTAGTTTAGATGGCAATTATATGAATATTTGAAGTTTTGTTTGATAATGATTGGATAGGGGTGGTATTCATTATTTTTAGCTACCTTAACTAACCCGTAGTGCAACACAGGCATTTTATCAGTATTTTATAAAATTGAACTACAAACATTGTTATTTAGAACAATAATATAATCATTATAACTACTTAGTAATTATTTATGTTCCTACAGCAATTCTTTAATTTAATGATAAATATTATGTAATTTTGTTCACAATTCTTAAAAGTTAAAATATTAATCATCGAACCATGTCAAATATATAGAATAAAAAGAGTTCCTCATTACTTTTACTGTGATAAAATAAGAATATTTAAGTTGCAAATTTTCCGTTACTTTTTATTTTGTGTATCAATGTACTTGAGACGGCCCTGGGGGAATCCACTTATTTGGGAATTCCCGTGTGCTTGTGTAAACCGGGCTCCGTTTATAACGTAAACAACTGCATTCTTAACTGGGATGGACTATAAGTTACTTAAATAGGATAGTTCTGAGACTTTTAAGAAAATAATACTTTTATACAATTGGAAAACTTAAACAGAATACAATATGTAATTAACACAACACCGATTCGAAACTGAACAATATCACACCGCACAGGAGGCCAATTCTTATTGGCTATGGTGGTCTGGTCCTTACTAATTGACACTTCTTTTTGTGTGCCTGTACAATATTAGTGGAAAGCCACATTTTGTTTTAACGATAATCACCTGTGCTAAATTACAAGTGTTTCCGCCTACGCCTCCGTTCTTATTAACTAGCTATAAGTGCAATATGCACAAACACTGCCATTATGCGGGCTGACGTTGTGTGCAATTTTTCACAATATCGTTCACGTTTCATGATTCATGAAGCACTAGACGCAGGCAAAATTGAAAGAGAATGCTGTTTTTGCATTAATTAGAAAATACGTCAATAATAGCTATTGTAAAATTTACTTAGATTGGCGAGAATAACGCTTGAGATAACTCAAAGTAAGTTTTTTACACTTTGGTGAATAAAATTCCAATTTTAAATTAAAATCCACTAATCAATCGCTAACAACTTTAAATAAAAAAAATGTAGTGTGATTGGTCTTATAATTATCCTTTTATTTCATCTCTACTCAATTTCCTATGAAGCTTTATTAATTGAGAGCTTGGTCGATAGTCAAGGAAACTTGATTCTTAGACCGATGTCCCAGGTTCTATTCCCGTCCATGCAACTGGGATTTTTTTGAAAAAAGAAATTAATCCTAGTATACTCGGATACTGGATGTGCGTCTCTTACTCGATATATCTAGTCCTTCCGCACAAAGTCAGTTTAGGTTTTCAGATATGAAGGAGGTTGAATTATTATTATTATTATTATTATTATTATAGTAAGTTCAATATAAAGGCGTTAAACTTTAATATTTAATCTATGGATTATTATACAGTATGTCCGCGGATGGGGTTTACAATAGGTGTAATCGCTAAATTTTTTAACTTTTCGAGAAAATGTTATTCTTTATAAAAGTTTTTGCTTGCCTAAAAAATAGTTATGACGTTGAGAAAAATTATATTTTTTATACGGGGTGCTCAAAAATTACAAAAACTTAAAATTTCGTAAGAGTAAACTGGTTATATTTTTTATTTTGGAACAAAATGTGAAATAAAAATGTTGTTTCAAATTATATGATCTGTCCAAATTCAAAATTTCACTTGAATATTGCAATTGTTTCGAAATAAATGATTTTTTATTAAAATACTTGTTGGGTTTTGTCAATTTCTTTTTACTTTTATTTTATTTTGACAAATTTACAAGCTGTAAAAATATGGAATCCTATTTTAGGAACATCCTGTTTAATTCATGTAATGTTCTATTTGACTGTTAGGTACGTTGTTATCTAGTTACGTCTTCATATCATGACATCCGCATTAAAAAATTATTTTTAAAATGTTAACTGTCGAGCAAGAATTTTTTTAATAGAGCACTATGGAGACGGTGGAAGTTCACAGTTCACACTGTTACGTTCTTCAACAATTTAGTGAGAAATTTCCCAATGTGTATGTTTCGAGAATGGCTGTTCATAAATTGGTCAAAAAATTTTTTTAAAACTGGTTCAGTGCTTGACATAAAGAAAAAGAAAAAAGTGTATAATCAAAATGACGCTGCCACAATATTAGTGTTGGCATCTCTTGCTGAAAATTCTCAACTTTCGTTAAGGAATCGAGCCCAGCATTTGGAAAAGGTTTAAAAAACTTGCAAAAAATTTTGAAAGAGAATAAAATATTCCCATACAGACCTCATTTCAACCATACCTTGGAAGCAAAACGATTAGATTTCTGTTTATGGGAGTTATTTCTAGATGGTGCCACATATAAACAAACCATTTACAATAAGCAGTCTCTTAATGAATTTATAAATACTAAATAATATATAAACTGGAAGTTCAAATTTTAAACATCAAATAATGATTTTCAGTGATCATGTATATAAAATTATTTTATTTATTGCATTGTAAAGACGGGCATTTTTACATAAAATCTGTAAATATAATAGTTTTGGAAAACCTAGTGTAAAAACACTGGAATGCATATTTTTACATACGTATTACAGACATAAATGTGATTATACTTATTTATACGTATAAAATTCACATAATTCCTTAAATTGACAGCTAATTTTACATTAAATAACAGCCACACAAAAAAAAAAGTGTGTTGACCCCAGAGAGTGACTAGGTAGACTTTATGTTTTTCGGGTCGCTGAATCCGAATCCATTTGATCCCATGTCATCAGGTTTAAGGTCATTTGAAGGTCAAATTGAGATATGACCGTGAAAAATTCCGTAAAAAATTATTTTTATGTTTTTGAGTTTGCTGAAACCGAATCCGGGGTTTATTTGATCCAATGTCATCAGGTTTAAGGTCATTTGAAGGTCAAATTGAGATATGACCGTGAAAAATTCCGTAAAAAATTTATGTTTGTGTTTTTGAGGTTGCTGAATCCGAATCCGGGGTTTATTTGATCCCATGTCATCAGGTTTAAGGTCATTTGAAGGTCAAATTGAGATATGACCATGAAAATTCCGTAAAATATTTATGTATATGTTTTTGAGGTTGCTGAATCCGAATCCGGGGTTTATTTGATCCCATGTCGTCAGGTTTAAGGTCATTTGAAGGTCAAACTGAGATATGACCGTGAAAAATTCCGTAAAAAAATTATGTTTATGTTTTTGAGGTTGCTTGATCCGAATCCGGGGTTTATTTGATCCCATGTCATCAGGTTTAAGGTCATTTGAGGGTCAAATTGAGATATGACCGTGAAAAATTCCGTAAAAAATGTATGTTTATGTTTTTGAGGTTGCTGGAATCCGAATCCGGGGTTTATTTGATACCATCATGTCAGAATCAAGGTCAAATGAAAGTCAGACACATGAAATTCAATAATACAATCTTTTTTGATCCCGGATTCTGAAAAAGCAGAAAATTTTACGTCCAAATACATCCTGAACGGTTTATGGAACCGATTTCTTAGGTCATTTGTTGGTTATCAAGCGGTCAAATGCTTATTTTCCATTTCTTAGCTGATATATCGATTGTAAATCGAAAACTTGCGTCTATGACTAGTGACCTTTAAGTTTTTGTGGTCGCTTATCACGATCCCGGTATCCATTTGATACAAACTGAGGTCAAACGCTATAATTCGAATGATATAATTTTTTGGAACTTGAAAGATCATCTGCAGGTCAAATACAGGTTTCTTTTGAATCTTTCAACTGAATTGTGAAACTGTCAGCATTAGCGTTACCCGATGTACATCACGAGAAGGTTGCGTGAACGGATTTTGTACATCATAACGGGCTTACTCCGTTGCCCGCCGTCACCGCGAGGAGGTGCCCTGGATGCAGACACAAGTGCTATGCTGATTTGGGTGTAAAGGTCGTTCCATGCAAAGAAATTTCATGATAAGTTGCAGAGCGAAAAAATGAGTTCCCTAATTACAGTGGCATGGTTTGGAGTTGTGAAGCTCAACAACTTTAATTATAAAGAACAGAATTTTTGCTATGAGAGACTAAGTAATAAAATTATGGGGTTACTCGGTTATGGGATTATTGTGCAATGTGGTCATTCGAGTAAATGGATTCATCAGCTTTCATCGTCTGTAATCCCCGTTTTATAGCTACGGGATCAGGTTTTTAGAGCTATTAGGTTATTGGGTTATTGAATTTTGAGGCTATTGAATTCAGCAGATTTGGATTTAGGTCTTTGGACTTAAAAATGTAGTTTAAAACATCTCAAAATAGTTTAATACCTCCATATGAAACCCAAAGTTCGGTTCGACTCAGATCAAGACGTATTTGGACGTAAGATTTTTTGTTCTTTGAGAATACGGGGTTAAAAAATTTATATCATTCGAATTATGGCGTTTGACCTTCGATTGACCTTGGTTTAAACGTCATGGTATCAAATGGATACCGGGATCGTGATAAGCGACCACAAAAACTTGAAGGTCACTAGTCATAGACGCAAGTTTTCGATTTACAATCGATATATCACCTAAGAAATGGAAAATAAGCATTTGACCGCTTGATAACCAACAAATGACCTAAGAAATTGGTTCCATGAACCGTTTAGGATGTATTTGGACGTAAAATTTTCTGCTTTTTCAGAATCCGGGGTCAAAAAAGATTGTATTATTGAATTTCATGTGTTTGACCTTCACTTGACCTTGATTCTGACATGATGGTATCAAATAAACCCCGGATTCGGATTCAGCAACCTCAAAAACATAAACATAAATTTTTTGCGGTATTTTTCACGGTCCTATCTCAATTTGACCTTCAAATGACCTTTAACCTGATGACATGGGATCAAATGGAACCCGGATTCGGATTCAGCGACCCGAAAAACATGCCTAGTCAGTCTCTGGGGTCAAGACACTTTATTTTTTTTGTGTGGCTGTGTAATCATTCTATATTACAGTACTTCTCCATTTCACTTGTAACTTTACAACCTTTGCTGGCAACAAGTAACCCAATTTAACTACCGGAATTTTGTAGTATTCCTTTTTACGGTGTTGAATTGTATGTACAGTGTGTCCCATTTTGTTTGGGACCACCTCGATACCGATACCAATTCATGCGGTACATAACATTTTATAAAGCATAAAACCTCTCAAATGGATTTATTCCAAATTTCGTGAAAAAATTCTTATATTTGGATGGGTGGGGTGGGTCCGGTTTGGCTTAGAGGCAGTGGTTTGTTGACCAGAGCTCCTATCCACCGCAGGTAGATTTAAAAACTGGACTAAGATTAAGGAAATGTGCTCACATGAGCCTAAAACTAATGGATGTAGCACAATAAAAGCTAAAGCTCGTTGGCAAGCGCACTGTGAACAATTTTGGTTGCTGATACGGGAAGACAGAACTGAACGAAAAAACCCGTTCGAGCAGATGACGACCTCGTGGTCTGACCGTCGCGAGTAAGATAGGGTATTGAAACGATGTGGTTTAAAAAGGTTGGGATTTATGAGATGTTATTGGTCTAAAGGGAATTTGGATGGACAAAAAGGGACAAAAGAACAAAAAGTATGAAACAAAAGATGCGTAAAAATAGAAAAAAAAAGGAGGAGAAAGGTTGAATATGTAAAGTTGGCGAAAGGTAGAGAGTAGGGGTAGTTATAGGTTATCGTAGAGGGGAGTGTGGCTAGGAGAGTTGCCGGAAAATAGGCAACGCCTGGTATGGTAGATTCAAAAGTATGGCATTATGCTATCTGATTCGAGTAATGTTGCGGGTTAGTGGACTACCGTCCAGTTTGAACTGATAGAACCTTTGTGAAATTTCTTGGACGTAGTGCGCTAGTGGGGTTATGTCGTGGCAACGTGCATAGAGATCTCTGAGGGAGGTGTACCTACCAGAGTCTGAAATGAGGCGCATAAATTTATGTTCTAAAACTTTTAATTCCCGCATTGTCGTGGCCGGGATGCTGCACCACACCGGCGCTGCGTATGTGATGGCCGGCCTGATCACCATTGTGTACAATAACTTTTTATTTGTCCTGTTTAGTCCGCTACCCCGCGCCAGGAGCGGATACAGACTCTTGGACATGGAGTAGACCTTACGTATCGTCTCGTTCACGTGGATGTTAAACGTCAGTCTTTTGTCCAAGTTTACCCCTAGATACTTCACGCACCGTTTAATTGGAATTTGGCGACCCCCGATCGAAAGTGGTGTTAGAATTCGATTTTCGGTGAAACGGCGCGTGAATAGAATTGATTCCGACTTCTCGGCGTTGATCCGAATTTTCCACCTGTCGTAATACGCCGTGGCACGGGCCATGTGTGCCTTCAGCAGCATGTTAGCCGCTTGTGCATTATGTGAGTGCACGTACATGGCCGTGTCGTCGGCGTACTTGGCAAGATTTGAATTCGGGAACTCCGGGAAGTCAGAGACGTATAGGTTGTACAATTTAGGTGACAGGCATGACCCCTGGGGGACGCCCGCGTGAATGTCCCGCCGAGTTAATAGTTTGTTATTCACTCTGACCCTCAGCGATCTGTCTGACAGGAAGGAGTGAATAAGTTTGGTTATGTGAGTCGGAAAGTTCAGCGAATTTAGTTTGTAGAGTAAGCCCGGGATCCACACGGTGTCGAAGGCTTTCTCAATATCGAGGAGCACCATGACTGTGTTCTTCCCGAGGTTGCATTGTACCTTGACGTCATTTACGATCCTGACGACCTGCTGCACAGTGCCCCTGCTCCGCCTGAAGCCGAACTGGCACTCATCATCGATGTGGAGTTCATCCTGAGCAACGTCTAGTCTGATCAGGATAACCTTCTCTATCAATTTGGAGATCGCCGACAGCAACGAGATCGGTCGATAGCTGCCGACGAGCTTCGTGTTCTTATTCGACTTCAGGATTGGCACGACCACGGCGCACTTCCACTGGGCGGGCCAGTGTTGCAGCCGCAGGATCGCGTTGACAATGTACGTCAACTGTACAACGCCTTTTCTCGGGAGATATTTGAGTAGTCTATACTCGATACCGTCCGAACCCGGGGCATTGTCTTTTGGTAAAGTCCGGACAATGCCCGCAACTTCCGAGGGCTTGGCCATGACTTTTAGAAATTCACGTCTGGTCAATTGGATGTCATGGCCAATCAGTTCGTTTACGTTATTTTCGATGCGGTCGTGTTCCGGGTTGTTTGTATCTGTGTGTTATGTATAATTTGAAAATGGTCAGCTAAGTCGTTGGCTTTTCGTGCGTCTGTCATTGACGTCTGTCCGTTTGGTGTAGTTAAGGCGGGTATGGCCTCCCGCGTACTTTTCATGGCCCTCGACAATTTCCACAGCGAGTTGTCCTGAGGATTCAACGCCTCCAGCTTGTCCCGCCATTTCCGGTTTCTACACCAGTGTGTCCCATTTTTCTTGGAACTACTCCCATAAAAAGTTTATTGTAAGTTCGATTTCGATCGTTTTTTTTAACGTAGTCCTCTGAAAAGTGCATCCATCGTTGCGGCGATACATTAAATTATATAAAACAAAAAAGCTCGGCCTACTGCAGTATTTTTTCGGGGTGGAAAATGAAAAAATCTTATTAGCGATTTTTGGGTGTGTGTTCCAAGCAAAATAGGACACACTGTATATATCTGTTTAAACATAATATTACCAATTTCTTTCAGTAATTTTTTTATAAGTGAATTCATTCAGCCTACTTGATTGCTCGTTGACGTTTCCGAATGTACATTTTGTAACTTTTTGGTTGATTTATCTACTTAAACTTAAAATTTAGTTTCAGTGTAACAAAACAATTCATTGACTAAAGTATTATTAGCAAACGATACAATTACGAATTTTCTTTAAACATAAACACACCACAGATAGTAGCCAAGCTGTGCGGAAGGGGGTTACACATTTGGAAACGCAGACATACATCCACACCCACCGGTGTTGCCAATACCGGGGCTGGGGGGTCGCGGTAGGCAGTCGATCAGCATATTCGCCACTCAAAACGCCTTAACCGATTAAGCTACCGCGCCGGTATTGATTCATATCATGAGTTTAAAAATTTTATAATTCAAAAAATAAAATACACGCTACGTTATTTTGGTAAAATTATACATTATGCAGTATTTAGGTTCCAAATGATCATCTGAATCTTAAGTCTATAAACATTGTATTTTTGCATTTAGAGATACATTTATAATTGGAGGAGCGTAAGCTTTTCTTTTAAGCAAATGCATTTGGAATTATTGTGCGCTTTTTCTGTATAACTTTAACGCGTTGTCTTTATCAGACGAGACACATAAATCTCGTATTAAAAAATGAATTTGGATTGTATTAAAAAAACCTCTCCTAATCTAATATTTTATTTTTGTTTCAGAGGAAAAAATGTTCTCAATCAGAAAACGGAACTCCAAAGGGCTTTAGAGAGACAAAAAGATAACCTTGCTAAGAAGCAACTAGAAAATCATATATCATCTAAGACACCAGAACTCGAAAAAGTTATTGCAGACAGAGCTAAAAGATTGCAAAGTCCAAATGAAGACAAGGTAAGTTGCGTGTATGTGGGCCTGACAACGATAATGTCACACCTGGGCACTGAGTCCTTATTCATATGTAGGCGGTGATAGCAGCACTATAGGAGAAATAAATTGCAAACACATCCATGGAAACTAAATAAAAACGTTTTATACATAGTCCAATCAACGAAGGAAAAATAGGGGAATTAATTCGTGTAGTGGTCAATTTTTTTATAGTTGTCGGCGGGAGTGCTGTGAACAATATGCTAAAAGTCCTGACCGTTGGGGGTGTGCGGGGGGCTGGGGGGTTAGTTTAAAAGTTCCCTTTTCACGTCTTTCTTGAATAACTCGAAAACTACGACCTCTAGCGAAAAAGTGTCCTTATGAAAAATTAAACCAGATACAATTTCCTATTCATTTTTTATCTAGAATCAATACTTTACGAGATACAGAGGGTGGAAAAATCGTGAATTAAAAAAAATCGAGTTTTAATAACATAAATGAAATTTTAATACTAAATGAATTTAAAACTAACAGAAACACTATATTATTAATAATAAACGAGCATTATCTTAAACCTAAACATTTTAAAAGTCAGCAAAATCATCATCATCGTCGTCCAAATTGTCGTCTAATGGTGTACCATTCGTACATGTACCGGGCAAGTGCCGCACACCATTGAGCAAGGAATGCCGGCTTTTCGGCAACCACAGCATCCCCCACACCCAGTAGAACATCGGCAAAAGATGGAGTTCAAGATCGCTTTAGGAGCTACTGGTTCTTTGGTGATAACCGGGGTTGAGCCATTGCTGTATCTGTAAGTAAGTAAGCGAACCGCTGTAAGTAACAAGAAATATTTGTAAAAAACAGTTAATATACCTCCAAATAAACTCTGAAAGAGTGTTGTTGCGCAGCTCCTTTGGTTGGTGGTAGTGTGGCTAGATCAGGTTTTGGCTTGATGGATGATTTTAGGAACGCAGCATATCGTTGTTTATTTAAGTCTCGCTCATCTGCGGTCGCTTGGTAGATCGCTAAAAACATCTTCTCTCCAGCCTGTGCGACCTTCTCTGGTGGTGTAGAGGGATTAGTGAAGATGTCGGACATGTCTTTTATTTGCCGGGGAATTTTGCTGAACAGTTTAACCATACCTCCTTTTAGTGCAGGCAAATTCAGTTTTGAGTATGAACTATCTGGGGACAGCTATTTCTTTATCGAAATCGATAGCTTTATTCATGTAGAATGAAGATACAAAAGTCCCGAAAAATCCCAATGTGAGCTAAAGCCACCATTTAGAAAAAATGGCCGCCAGAACCGTTTCTTTTAGAAGGACATATCTCAGTAACCGTTGCTCCGATTTTAGATTTCTTTTCTTTGTTCTCTTCCCCTTTTTATGTACAATCGAAAGTGTTATTACATCTTTGGGCATAAAATAGAAGATAACTGAAGAAAATAAGACTTGAGTTCTTGGAAATATACAAGGTGTCCAGTTAGTGCTTCCTCGGAAAATTGTGCAAAAACGGGTAACTTTATAAAAAAAATTTTTTTAACAAAACTTTCAATGTTTCATCTCTACTACAACGTGAAATTATTTTCAATTATACAAGGTGTCACAAAAAGGAGTTACACAAGAATGTATAATTTTTTTAATGGAATACCCTCTAATTTTTTGGCGCCAGTTAAGCCTCTAAGGGTCCTGAACTGCACCCTAAAATTGTTTGCCAATCGGATGCAGCGTTGATAAGTTATAATTTTTTTCCTATTTTTTTAGCAAATTACAAACATTTTTTTGACTACCATATTTCCGCGATTTATTAATTGTTTTTTCGAAAAATGTAGGGTGTTATTCGATAATGATGTATTTACTGAAAAACATTTTTGAAATAAATTATTATTATACCGGGTGTCCAAAATATCTGTTTACATTTCTTGTTATTTAATTATTATTTTTCTCAATTTTTTTAAATGGAATGCCTATATTTTTTTACATGGATGAATAAAGCATAAAATTCTCTACATTCTAATATTATGCACTTAATTTTTATTTCAAACCGTTTTTCAGATATGATTATTTCAAATAAGTTTTGCGCAAATTGAGGTGCTTTTTATTTTAGCATTAAAATCTAGTGTGTCTTTTGTTTTGCGTTTGTTTTTCACTCTATGACATTTCTCTAATGTGTTTAAGATTATCGTGATTAAGTTGAATTAATATTGTTAATATTTAAAAATACGAATTATAATTATTGTCAATAAGATTTAATATCTATTGTAAATATTATGTGATGGAAATTGTTTATTGGCATCAAGAATGTATGGTCAAAAATATCCCTATAGAAGATGTCCTGATGTGAGGTCTCTAGAAAATTTAAAAGAACGTTTTGAACGTACTGGAAATTTTGCATATGAAAAGAAGGCGAGACGACGAAATGTATTGTAATGAAGAAAATGAGCTGGCTATAACTTTAGCGGTAATCGAAAATCCTACGGCAAGTGTTCGGGAGTTAAGTAGGGATTTAGAGATCAGTGAATCTAGTGTTTCCATATGTCTTCGTAAAAATAAGTTTCACCCCGATCGAGCTCAGCTGCATCAAGAACTTTGGAATGTAGATTTAAATCGTAGATTAAATTTTTGCCAGTGGGCTCAAAACCAAATTGGAGAAAATGAAGAATTTTTCAAATTTGTATTGTTCACGGATGAATCAACGTTTCATCGCAACGGATTTGTGAATAGGCACAATTTCCATTATTATGCCAGAGAAAACCCTCATATTGCACAGAAAAATCAGAACCAGAGTTTAAATGTAAGGGGAGGAATTGTACATGATTATGTTATTCATCCCCGCTTTTTTTAGGGAAATGTGAATGAAGCAGTCTTCTTAAATTTTACGCAAAATACGTTTCCACAAATAATCGAGCATATTCCTGATTATATTACAAATAATATGTGATTACAACTTAAAGATGCACCACCACATTTTAGTAGAAATGTTCGTCAGGCCATTAGTAATCAATTTTCTGAAAGGTGGATAGGAAGAGGAGGTCCAATATTTTAATAAACTGTTAAATAATATTTAATTTATTATTTTATTAAATTATGTCAGGTCTCATTACATGGCCGCCTAAGTCACCCGACCTGACTTCAGTGGGTTTTTTTTTGGGGGGATTTGTGAAGTCAGACGTTTATAAAGTAGAACCAACGACTCGAGAAGATATGATGGAAAGGATTCGTCGGTGTTTCAATCGTATAAATGTTGATATGTTACACTGTGTAAGGCGCTCATTTATCAAGAGACCTCAGTGTTACCTGAATCAAAATGGTGGACATTTTGAGCAGTTGTTAGGTTAGTTTCAATATCGTGAAAAAAAAAATTATTGCTCAAGAACCGTTCCTAAAAGAAAGTGTATGATATCAAATTGTGAGAAATTGTAAGCGCTACTCATCCATTTAAAAAAATTATAGAAATTCCATATAAAAAAATTGAAAAAAATATATATTTTAATGCTAAAATAAAGAGCACCTTAATTTACGCAAAAATTATTTGATATAATCATATCTCAAAAAACGTTTGAAATAGAAATAAAGAGATATTAAAATGTAAGGAATTGTATGTTTTATTCATTCATTTAAAAAAGTATACCTAGGCATTCCATTTAAAAAAAAAATAAGAAAAATAATAATTAAATATCAAGAAATGTACGCAAATATTTTGGACACCCGATACACTAAAGATTTATTTCAAAAATGTTTTTCAGTAAATACATCATTATCAAATAACATCCCACATTTTTAGAAATAACGATTAATAAATCGCGGAGATACGCCAGTCAAAAATGTTTGTAACCTTTCCAAAAAAAAAAAAAACAGAAAAAAAATAACTTGGCACAATATTTTAGGGTGTAATACAGGGCCCTTGGAGGTCTAACTGGCGTTAACGAAATACAGGCTGTTCTATTTAAAAAAAATTATACTTTCTTGTGTGACTCGTTTTTGTGACACCTTGTATAATTGAAAATAATTTTAAGTTGTAGTAGAGACGAAACATTGAAAGTTTTGTTAAGAAAGATTTTTTATAAAGTTAGTCGAAGTTAGTCGTTTTGCACAATCTTTCGAGAGAACACTATCTTCATACCTTAATGTACATTATTAAAAATGATTACAATTTTATATATAAATAACTATTACTCAGTTAATATTTGAGTTAGTAACATCGACTAAAAAACAAATGAAAGCTAATTGTGTGCTCTAGAACTTTTATTAAAATTATTTTTTCAAAAATTGACTAGAAATTTCAGTACAAACGTCTCGAGTTTACAAAAGTTTAAATTTCCGTAATATTTAAATTATTTTTTAATTTCCTAAGTTTATCGTTTAATTTATCGTAAAATATGTAATCATATTTTCTGTAAAATGTGAAGTGAGGAATGGAACAAAAAAAAGAAATCTAAAATCGGACCAACGGTTACTAAGATATATGATTTTAAAGAAAATGTCTCTGGCGGTCATTTTTTCTAAATGGCGGCTTTAGCTCACGTCGGGATTTTTTGCGACTTTATGTACTTATCCTACATTAATAGAGCTATCCATTGCGATAAACAAATAACTGTCCCCAAATAATTCACGCCAAACCCATTTTACACAGATTTGCCTGGTCTATTTGCTTCTGTTGTAAATGGCCGAGGTGGTGTCCCATCTGCTAAAGCCATGGAGAAGTAGGATAGTTTCAGCAAAAGGAAGTTGTTGGAGTTTGCTCGTTGAAAATAATTTTGATTCCACCTTTCCCCTTCCAGGCTTCATGAAATGTATGTTACTGCCTGGTGGTGCTAAAGCAACAAGTAGAACAATCAAGTCCACATCTTCTCCTATTATTATGACAGTAAGATGTACAGCTGCTTTCTCTAACCCACATCTTACAATAGTGCCATCAGCATTCCCTGTAGCAACTCTTGTTTCTACTCTTTTTGCCGTCATTTTATGTGTGAGTAGTTGAATAAGCCTGGTTTTGGCGTTTATGTGTGGTCTCCTAAGCAACCATATTTTGTCTAACTCTATTGCACCTTGATGTTGTACAGATATTAATATTCAGTTTGAACCGACTTCATTTAACATCAAACTTTCACTTTATACCATTAAACCATGTTTTTTAAAAAGTCGCGATTTTTCCACCCTCTATATATCTCGTAAAGTATTGATCCTAGATAAAAAATGAATAGGAACTTATTTGTAGAAAATTTTATCTAGTTTAATTTTGTATAAGGATACTTTTTCGCTATAGGTCGTAGTTTTCGAGTTATTAAAGAAAGACATGAAAAGGGGACCTCTAAACTACCCCCCCACCGGTCAGGACTTTTAGTATGTGTGTTCGAGACCCTTAATAGTATATATTAGGAAGGAGCTATGTACCCATAACACCTTCATCCGCTAGAAAGCAACATTTTATTATTATATCAAAGTAAACTGTGGCATGACACTGAAAATATAACTTTAAAGTTTATAACATATTTATGATTTAATACTAGTGTTTAATATCGTGTAAAATAAAACATAAAAATGATATCTCGGGAAAAATTAATGGTGCACAAAGTGCCTGAATCTCGTAATAAGGAAGATTTGAAGAGAGAAACTGTTAGTTCTAAGTCATTATGTGAAAATGATAATAGTGAAATTTAACCGAATGTGAATTGCTTTGAATAATCAACTAATTATTATTATTATCTGGCTCCCAATCTGAATATATCACTCAAGTGTAGATTGTATATAGAAGAGTGGACAGAACAAAATAGGCCAAACAACTTTTTAGTAAAAATGGCATTGTATTCAAAAATTTTCTCCACCAAGTTCAACTTATCCTTTAGTCATCCAAAGAGTGACCTGCAGTAGATGCGATTCCGGAAAATCAACTGCAGAACATAAAGTAAACATAAAACTAGGCTACTAATTGATGTCTAAGGACCGTGAAAGGCTTTAAAGGACAAAAATTTGTGTTACGTGACTGTCGACCTCCAGCAAACCATGTCATTACCTAAACTCACTACGTCAAAGGGATTTTACCTGAGACAAATCTGGTTCTACAACTCAGGCGTACATGTGATCACTGCTGAAAGGCATCAATCTTTAATACAGACATGGTCTGAAGATGTGGCCAGTTTTAAGCTGCTTATGAAATTTTATACAAACTTGTGAAAATGTGAAAACAAGAGAAAACTTTATTTATGCATGTGCCAAAATAAAAACTTCCAAATGATTTGTTTATATATATCCGTTATTGATACTGAAAGGTATATTTAAAGTGACAAATTAGACACACACATTTGGACTCCGGTAGGGATATTGGCCGGATAGAAAAAGTGCTCAGCACAGTTCCATATTTACCCCTGACCAATATAGGCAAATTAATAAAAAGAGGGTGCACAAAACATCCAGTGGTTCATAATGATATAGAACAGTACTTTCGAGATGTTCCTGGTTTACCAAATAAAATGGGACTAGTGAAAAAAAAGTAGAACTTATTAAACCAAAAAGTTCCCTTTAGAGATGGCATTAAATGGATTCATGTCGATGAGTTTGGTAGCTGTAGCTACCCTTTCAAAAAAAAAAACAAGTTTTACTGCTCAAAAACCCTCCACCTAAAAACTGTTCGCCCCCTGCAGATATTGAGTTTACTAGAATTCGTCACAAAACAGAAACGATTTCTGAAGAAAAAAAAATGTTTTTTTTGAAAAATTAATGTTATTTTGTACCTCTATTATATTAGTACTATTAAAATACTTGACTCTATTTAATTTTCTATCGACCAAATCAGTAAGTGGAAGAAGGCATTATGTACATAGAAATTAAAAACTTTGTCAAAAAAATGAATGAAAATTCATATCACTAAATCTGTAATAGTTGTTCATAAAGCTTTCCTACTAAGTCAACAAACTGCATTCTAAAATTATTTTCCATTAAAAAATGCCAATTGCCTATTAAAATCTGATTTATTCAAAAGTAAGTTTTTGTAACTTAACTCCTTCATCCACTTGCCCCTTCAATTGTGAAACAGACATTATAAATAATAAATTTTATTTAAATCAGATAAGTGTTTATATATAATACACACAGTAAGATTCAAATTCTAGTACATTATAAGAACGAATACACGATTTTTTCACGGGTGCGAAATTCGCTAAAAATGTTAACATTTTGCAGTTTTGCTAAATTATTGTAACATTAGTTTTTTTTATCCACGAGTATCGTATAATCCTTGCATAATACATGTAACAACTGATGAATAATGGGAGTCATAACTCCAACCTAAAGTACACTTCTGTGCAATAAAATCCCGTATACCTATTTTTCGCTATATTAAATCATTCTTTATTTATTTGTCAGTGTCAGTGTCATATTTTCGAAATGCCGAAATTAACTGAACATGAAAAAATTCTAATTCTCTCAGTTGCTAACCATTATCACTTCAATAAAAGTACCGTTATGAGTGTGACTAAAAAGTGGGAGGAGAAAAACGGTTCAGGCCGACCGAGAAGTTCAAATCTCGCTCAAGATAAAGCGCTCCTTGGCTATTTGAGGGAAAATCGATTTCAAACAGCAGTAGACGCTGTGTCCATGACAAATTTTCCAGCATCGAGGTCAACAGCTAGCCGAAGGATAGGAAAATCGGAATTAAAAAACTGTGTAAGTGTCAAGAAGACCATATTAACAGAAGAACATAAGCAAGTCCGCATTCTGTTTTGTTTAAATTATGTCTATCGCCCGTTGGAGTTTTGGAACAATGTTGTGTTTACCGATGAAAAAGTTTTTCAGACTTGTAATGACGGACATATTCGGGTGTACCGTCCTGCAAATACCAGGTTTCACGGACGCTACGTGTCTCCGTGGAACAGGTCCGGGCGATTTTCTGTTAATGTTTAGGCATGGATAAGCGTGTATGGCCCTGGTGTAGCATGGCGTTTCATGGGGCACAATTTTTCGTCAATTTTTACATTTGTTATAAATCGAAATCATTAAATTAACATTTTTCCAAGTACCTTACTTCACAATCAATGTCAATTTTTTTAACCTATATGATAATAAAAAATCTAAATTCCGAAAAGACTGATTCACATCACTTAATATTAGTAAAAACTGGATTACTTGATTTTTCAAGTGTACGGGATTTTATTGCACAGAAGTGTATTATGAACATAATCACATTGTATGCACCTTAAACCAATCAGGAACTAGCAATTTTCATAATCAACGGGCAAGTCCATTTTTTCCAGAGGAGACCCTATGTTCTCGTTTGACGTTTAAAACGTCAAACAAAGTTTTACCGTGAACTGACTTTATTTTTTCACTTTTAAACTATTAAAAAATTAAAATACCTAGTCGTGGATAAAGTAAAATATTATGGCTATTACACGCGACTAATAGCATCATCAAAATTATTCTAATTTTGTGTAATGTTCATATGAGCATATAGATTACATGCTACAAATATATCATATTTATATGTTTGAAAATTCTTCTTGCAAAAGTTTGATTGGCTTAAAAAATAAAATTAACAAAATTGGTCACACAATCGTTATTATATTTCAGATCATGAGCTATCATATATATAAAGGTATCACCGTGGCACAGTGGGAAAATGGAAACAATTCAAGCCACGCGGCAATTTCAATCGTACAGTAGTACATTTTTTTTTTCTCCTTGGAATAACATGTATTTTATGGGGGAAGTGCAGAAAATGTAAAAAAAAAACATTAAAAAAACAAAAAATAAAAACAAATAAAAAACCAACCCTTGTGAAGACTGCTACCTTGACGTAGTAATAAGCCTGTGAGATTAGTTTCTCCTACTTTTCAACCACAATCGCATTATTATTTTTTTTTAGCTTCGTAGATACCGATTTTCTCAGATTTAGGTACTTCCATGCTGCAACTAATGGCCCCTTCTCCAATTTACGAAAACACCTAACCAAATTTCACATTTTCCGCACTTCCCCCATAAAATACATATTATTCCAAGGAAAATAAAAAAAAAGTATTGCTGTATGATTGAAATTGTCACGTGGCTCGAATTGTTTCCATTTTCCATCACTGTGACCTTGAATTTGATCTAGTAATAAATTATCTTGTATCTCTTTAGCTCTTTTTTAAAATTTGAGCTTGTGTATTAAAATAATTATTGTTAACTGGGATGAACCTTCTATTTCCCTTTGTTTGTTGCTCAGAAGCACATCTTTATATTGATAGTAAATAAACATTTTTGCTTTTGTTTTAAAGAAAGTAATTCAGTCTTATTTAGAGGCAGCTATATAACTATAACTAGGCAGCTGTGTTATTAAATAAAAATCCGTTTTTGTAATGTCACTGTCTTTTTGACACAATGCATTGTCTGTAATCTGGCTCTACAAATATTTTATCGAATCAAATAAGTACACAATAACATTAATTATTTATAAAATTTACTTTCATTTCCCGTGATTTAACCGTCTCAAAATATTTGCTATAAAACACTGTATGAGGTGGTTCATTTTACAAAATAAGTTAATATAAAATGGAAAAAAATATTTGTTGACTACCTGTAATAGCCGCAACAACTACCACTACCAGTGTTACAGTGTACGCTCTGTTACCAGTTCTAGTGTGGAAAACTTTAAAAATCACATAAAAAAATTCAAACAAAAAGATTTGAACTTTAAACTCCATTTTACTCCCCACCCTTTTAACTTTGATAATAAAAAAGATGTTGCATGTTATATTTTATGATGGATTTTCCAACTTTTGTTCGACATATTCGGGATTTTATATTTTTTGTAAAAAAAATATATATATTGCGCAAAAAGAACTTTTCGTATAACTATAACTAAGGAAAAGGCTGAAAGAATACCTTGTTATTAAATTCGATATCTCCAATAGTAAGCGGGATATCGTGAGAAATAATAAAACATATATTTTTACAAGAATGCGGTTTTTGTGTTTGTATTCTTTTTAGTTTACTCCTTGTCGATTTCGAGACTGTAGATCCCCAACTAATAAGAATCGTTTATATTGAAAACTTGCATTTGCAGCTGAAATGGGGTTATTACAAGCTACTGAAATATTCTCATACCTATGCCATGAAATATTTATTGTTCATGTCTGGAATTACTATGAAAATTGTTCGCACAATTGCTGCAACATATGTGACGTGCCCACCTTTTGTCTTGGTACCCAATTTCTCAACCAAAATACAACCGGTTTATATTATTATTTTAATGTTACTTACACTGTTTGTTTGGAGAGATTCATCTATATCCTGTTAGATTTTTACAGTAGTCGTAAACATTTAATTCCAAATAACTTTTATAACTTACATAACTCTCAAATAATAGGGCGATTTTACATTTAGTGTTTATTACTGTTATACTTGCTTATTAATTATTGCTATTCCATCTTTTATACCTAATATATGAAGTTGTCAATATCTTTATAAGATGATACGACAATAAAGTTATTATTATTATTATTATTATTTACTTATTTTCTTTTTTTTTTTTTTTCTAGAATGAAGACGATGACAAGGTAATAAACAAAGAATTGCTCCAAATTCGGATGAAATTAAAAACTAGACATAATTCTAAGTAAATGTGTACGAGTATAAATGTTAAAAGTAATGTAAGGAATCATTTAAAATATTATGTATATTTATGTACGCAGCGGTAGCGTGCAGAATTGTATTGTTTAGTTTTAGGTTATTTGATTTAATTTATGTGATAAGTATATGACTAAGCTATTTTTTATTATTATTTTAAGAATTCAACTGTGTATAATATATGATAAAATTATTATTAATAAATATTTTTTCTACTGCTTTTGTGTTATTTTTCTGCCCTTGAAAATTCTAGTCTAATCAGTATAATTTATTTAAAATTAATTACATGAAACACTGCATTTATACAACCCCCTGTATTCCTGAAGTGACTCTTCAGGAGAGGACTAAAAATTTGTAGACAAAGAGTAAGGGTGCATATGTCTGTCCCACAGCAGCTATGGAGACGATGCTGGATTTACTTCCTCTGCACTTGCATGTAAGGAAGGAGGCAGCACTTAGTGCCCTAAGACTGCATCAGTCACTTAAATTCAGACCAGGCGACCTGGTCGGTCACTTAAGGATGCTGGAGCTAATCCAATTTGAACCCACTGACTCAATGCCAATTAAGCATGACTTTGACTGCTCATTTGACGTGCTGATTGAAAGCCGTCAGGCAAGTAGGGCCGAAGTACTGCAGTTGGAGAGAGTCATAGAAGGCAACGAATTAGGTGACAGCCTCGAAAGAAAAGGGGCTGAGGCCCAAGTTTTTTGACCCGAACCGTTATGTGGCTTATCTAAGGGACACATAACGGAAGAGGTCCAAAAATGGGAAAATGAACAAAAGAAGTCCTACTGGAGGAATACTCCAGGCCAAAGACAAGTGAAAAGGTTTATAACCTATTCAACAAAGAATGCCACCAGGCTTCTCGAACTTGAAAAGTCCGACCTAAGGCTGATCACAGGCCTTCTAACTGGCCATTGTCTGTTGAGATATCATCTCAAGAACATGGGCATGGCAGAAGATGACAAATACAGATACTGTGAAGCTGCAACTGAGACTGCGGAACATATACTCTGTGAATGCAAGGTACTAATCCGCATTAGGCTAAAATACATAGAACAGGCGAAATTAACGCCTGAAGACAGGGAAATTAGCTCCCAGGAAAATCACAAGCTTTGCAAAAAGTTTTGGAATCCTGAGCAACAACTAGTTGTAGGGTTGCACAAAAGACCTGTTAGGTCGAGGTGAAGAAAGGCAGAAGCATAGTTAAATTAACTTCTAAGGAAAAAGTCCCAGTTTCTCAGCCATAAATTGAACCCGAAATCTCCACGAGTGACCACACATCATATAATAATGACCCATCTTATCTCTAATCAAAGTCTTAAGATAGTTCAAGAAATTTAAAAAAAATCATTTCAGCATCAGATGCACATAGTGTTTGAAATTTGAGTAAACCCAGATCTATCACAGATTCTTGATCTAACCAAACTTACCTATGCGCTGAAATGCTTAATTCACCCATAGCTTAAAAGTTACTTAAAGAAAAATTGTCTTTTCATATTGACCAAAATCATTTCAATTAAATTATATTCTTACGCTTAGATCATTTTTTAAAAGGTAATAAATATTATTGGCTCATTATTTTGCCGAAAAGAAAAAACAGCTCAAAAGAAAAATATTTTTCAGAATGTTCAACATGTCATATTCCAAGACATGGCGTTTCCTTAGATGGAAAGTTATTTATGATGAACTGTGTGAATTTTTACCAAACTTTCTGATGATCCATCACCAAAAAGCATACCTTCAAATGCGCTTTTTACTAAATGCCAACTTTCATCTAATATATAAAAAAAATCTCGTGTCACAGTGTTTGTTATCGAACTCCTCCGAAACGGCTTGACCGATTTTTATGAAATTTTTGGTGTATATTTGGTAGGTCTGAGAATAGGTCGTAGGCTATTTTTTATACCCCCTAGGTGATAAGGGTGGCCCTATCCAGAAATTTTCTTTTTATTTTTTGGACAAAAATTTATAATTTATATGGCAAAACAATGTTTGCTGGGTCAGCTAGTATTATATATGTTTTAGTTCAGTGGCGGCTGGTGAAATTTCAATATTTTTTTTCTCGTCTGTGGCGCAATACGAAATATGGGAAATAACATCTAGAGAAGCACTTCTCTAAAAAATTTTGAAAAAGCAGTTTGCGAAAAAATTTTTGAAAATTCGTTAGCCTCCCCTGGGTCTAGGGACTCCTGTTTATTTTTATTTTTTTTTGTCATATGCATTTGACTTTTCATAAAAATACAATAGATTTTGGAGTTTATGAAAATATTTTCATTACTAACTGAATACAATGAACTGAAATTTTGTAATTTACAATTTAACAAATTTCAATATTTCAATTCGTTGTATCTCAGTTAGTAATGAAAATATTTTCATAAACTCCAAAATCTATTGTTGTATTTTTATGAAAAGTCAAATGCATATGACAAAAAAAAAATAAAAATAAACAGGAGTCCCTAGACCCAGGGGAGGCTACCGAATTTTCAAAATTTTTTTCGCAAACTGCTTTTTCAAAATTTTTTAGAGGTCATTAGAGAAGTGCTTTTCTAGATGCAGGGGCGGACTGACAACAGTTTAGCGGCGCTGGATCTCAGAACTCACAGGCCACTTATTACTTTATTAGCCGGTCATCTTGTCAAGCAGCTGGCGCCAGCGGCGCACTATTGGAGCGGGCCACCGGGATTCGTCCCGGTGGGCCAGTCCGCCTCTGTCTAGATGTTATTTCCCATATTTCGTATGGGTCCCATGCGCCACAGACGAGAAAAAAAATATTGAAATTTCACCAGCCGCCACTGTTTTAGTTAGTGAAATATTTCAGATGCTTCAAGTTTTGATAGTTTCAGATAGATCAATAACTATTTTGTCAAGAAAAACACATGCCTGCGTTACAATTTTAACATCTTAGACGGTCTGTGATTATTAGATGGTTTCCCTTTATTGTTATGGCATCGTGCTACCTGTGATGGTGTACGGTTTTTTGCCCATCAGCTCCTTGATAATAACAATCCGTGTTGCTGTTTATGATCTGATTGTCCCTGAACTTCTGAATTATCTTCTATCTGGTTGATGAACAAAAATGGGATGCAGGAAAATACGTTGGAGGGAGTACTTCTTGGAAAATTGAGGTGTTGTTGCAACAAATTGTCCAAGAAATTCATAACGAATATTTCCAGACCCACATTTTGTTAGCATCAATACACCGTTTTTCAGATTCCCTAGGAGGCATACAAAAATTGAGAGAGCTAGGACATTAGCAAGCCTAATGCTTGTGTTTCATAACATTTGTCATGTCAAATTCCATCACATCTAGTTTACGTCATGTTAGAATTAGGTTGAGTTAAGAAACTGATCTGAGAGCCAGTTTATCAATACAGGGTTAGGTTAGTTTGCTCCGGAGCTAAACGCTAACTCCAGGCTAAAGTGTTTATCAAATTGGGTCACAAGTAACTCAGGGCTAAAGTCTAAAACTAACTAACTAAACTAACCCCGAGCTTCAAGGTGGGAGTTATCTCCATTAGCCCGAGGTTAACCTAAAAACTTTATGTTTGCTGTTGACGACAGTTGGGTTAAAAGTCAAAGTTATTTTTTGGTTAAATTATTAAAAAAGGAAGCTTTTGACGAAATAAGCAATGATGAAGCAGATATTTTGGAGATTTTGGAACACGAAAGATATGTGTGTGCTTTGGTGACGTCTTATAGTTCTGTCATTTATGTACAATTCCATTAGTTTGACATTTTGACAGAACTTAGATGTCACCAAAGCACATTTTTCAATAAATACAGTTTTTCCTTTTCAAATTTTGTTGGTTTTCAAAGAATTTTTGTGACCTATACAGCAGCAGTTTTCTCGAAAACGGTTAGGATTATGAAGTTCTATCAAATGTACCTTTTTTATGTAGAAATGACTCCTGCATGAGATTTTCTAGTCAAAAGTGCCACTACGTTTCGTAAAAAAAAAGAGAAAAAATATTCATCATCAGGTATAGCTCAAAAGGCGCCCTCCACGAGCTAGCGTGATGTAATACGTAAATTATTGTTTCCTAGCTTAAAAAATGTTTTCTTACCAAATTGAGAGAAGATCGGTCAAAAGGTAGTTGAGATATTGCAAAAAAAAAGAAAAAAAATTATAATTTTGACACCCTGTATCTTTTTCCACAGCAACAATTTACTAAAGCATGTTTGGTTATATCTTCATATTTTGGTCCAAAGAATCTACCCTTGAACTGTGGCCTATTATTAATGGTCCACCCTGTATACTTAGTTTTCTAATGTACCTAAAAAGCAAATATTAAAACCTATTTTATTGTATCGTAGAACTTGTTCATTTTCTTTGTTGCTGCAAGATATTCCATCGGGTTTTTTTATTCTGCGACGTATAATTATTTGCTATTTTAATTAATAGCAACCGTTCTTATGATGAAAAATTGGGCCTCTGCCTACATTTGTTGGGATTTCACTCATTTTCTTAAAATAAATATGTAACTATCGACCAGAAAATATTCTAGTATATATTATAATTGTTGTTGTTCTTTGCTATCAGTGTCAGATGACTTCGACAAAAACAGACAAATGCTTTAGTGTTGGGCGAATTCGAATTAAAATCCTCGGTTAATCAGAGTATCAAAAGACTCGCTTGATTCCGACTATTAAAATTTCATCCGAATATAATATACCGGATTAATTTTAAGTACAAAATAAAAACAAATGTCAGTATTGCTGCTCTGGAAAGTATAAAGTTTGGTAAACAGTAAGAACAGAAGGTGTATTTCTTCCTCCCTCCCGTTCATCAAAAAAAATTTATGGACTAAAAAAAATTTTTTTTGGATTTCTCCCCCCACCCCCACCCCCACCCCCGCTTATCAAAAATTTTTTTTCGAATTTCTCCCCCCCGTTCTTCAAAAAATTTTTCGTGAATTCGACATCGAATGATTAATCCGAATATTTTTGTCATCCCATTCCGTGTAATCCGAGGTACTGAAATCATCCGAATATCTGCATCACTAAAATGCTTTTTAAGTTGTAACAAAAACTAAAAAAGCTAGCAAACAAAAAAATTAGTCATTTTTCGACTAATCACAATCAACCTAAAAATGGCAACTCTTTAGAAAGTGTTACCAACCTCAGGTTATTCAAGAGTTTCCTAATCCACACATAAAATGTGGTGGATAAATGGATGCCAATTTAACACTCTGGCTTCGTAGATTTATTCCAATTCAGCGCTCTTTTTTCTTTAATTTCTTTGTTTGTTAATGGTTTAAGATGCGCAGCTGCAACTGTATCCCTGAATTCGTCATAGGATTTTGACGTAACGACACTCACATTGCCCCGATGTTAAAGTTAGCTCGGGGCTAGCTAACACGCAAATTTGACCCTACATGCATTAATATAGATAGATAACTTATTTGTGTTCATTGAAAATTAAAATAATGATTAAATTATAAATAAATTACAGTGAAAGTGCGATTTTATGTTTAGTAAATTTAAAAAAAAGACAAAGAATCCAAATATTTACTGAACTGTGTTTGGCGCCTAACCTGAGCTCACATGCTCCTGGCAGCTGCCTGGCTCTTATAATCCCTTTTGCCAAAGGCTGTCAAATGTTGGAGGGGCAACTACCTCCCTTGGACCCCCAATTCTACCTCTACTTAAAATACTATGGAAATGTAAAAAGCAATGGAGAAGCTTCTGATCAGTCGTTTATGTACTTTCTCTTGGGAGAAAATAGTAGGAAGTTATTCACTTATGCAAGGAGACGACACAGTTAAAAAATCGTTTTGAAGACTATAACGGTTAGCAACATTTGCTTGGAGCTTGCTTCAGGTAGTTAGTCTTAATTTGATTGATTTCATTTGATTTACCAGCGTGAGGTAGGCATTGCTACCATTTCCAGGAAACATTACCGCCGGGCCGGCTACATCCACGTTGGATTGGATTAGTCATGCTTTTTGTCAGTAGCGAGAGGCTCATGACGCATATGATACAGAATTGTGTGATGGGAAATGTAGGTATTTGTGAGATGTGTTGCGGCATTGTGTTGTGAAGGAGCGTTTAAGCTTATTTTTTTATGTTTTTACTTGTAGCTGTTCTTTCCCAGTATACTTGGTCCCTTTCTAGACTGTTCATGGTCCTCTCAACTATTGCTTAAATTAAATTTGTTTGAATATTTTTAATAATTATGAAAAATAATTTACTTGAAGGTGTACATAGGAATACATAACTTTAATAACTTGTTGTTCTGCTATAAATTTATTGACAACTGTCGACTTTTCAAGGGTGTAATGGTTATAAACACTTCTCTGTTTGGGTTTGTAAGAAAGTCGTCTGAACTAGTTTTTCAATAGTTATATGGTAAAAGAACATGCAATGCTGCAAAATATATTCAAATATACAAATACAAAAAATACGTTAAAAATTAACAACACTTATCTGTAATACATGATGGTTGCAGTTCATTACCCCTCTTCTTTTCTTCACTTGAGACCGATTACTGCAGATGGTTTGTCTTGAATAAAAGTTGGTAAAAGCACCCAAATATAATTTTCTTTAGTAAGCTTAAACATAGAAAAAGTCAATACACTTATATTTTTAGTCGTGAAGATTTGTAAATCGATCCAACATATTACATATCAAATAGTAAATTATTATATAATATATATTAATAAATTAATTTCTTGCTCAGATAATATACAACCATCATTGCACAGATGCTAATCCTGGCAATGTCCTAGACTCGATTTTGGTTGGGCTATAAAGTACGAATATTAATTTAAAATTACATTTTAAGAATTTATTTAGAGGGTAATAAACTATTTCTTAAAACATGCGAATATAAAACTAGGGCCAGAGCCATCTCGTTGATGCATCAGATAAAGGTGTTGACCAACATTGGCAAAAACAATGCTGATTTGTAAGAACAAATAGTACAAGATGCCTCTTAGGTTCATGGAGGCTATTTTTAAATTTATAAGATTTACTTATACTTTTCTTTCTAGAAAATGATCAGTTTAGTGCTAGTTGTCCGAATGACGAATACTTAATAATAATATAAAATTAACTGATGGTTTTATTAGGAATTTAAAAAAATTTATTATATAAGTATATAATTTTATTTATACATAAATTAGCTGATGTACTCAGACTTCGCCCATATGAAAATGGTAAAAGTTCAGCTAATTTGGACCCACTTGTTAAAAAACTGACCACCTACCGATGGCACTGCAAGTATGGCAGCAGGTAGGAATCCTCTAGGAAAGCATGTCTGTGATGGGTCAGTCCGTTAGCTATTAATGGGATACTGGAAATTTGGAATTTCAATATTATGTCGCATCTGACAGCTTAAATTGATTAATCATGAACATTCCAAATAAACTGACATTTGTCATCCAGGATGCCATTTTATCAATCAAATGACGAAATTTCAATTAATAATATACACCCAACCGTTTAAAAAATGACTTTAGACAATTGATTTACCCGCATATTATACTTACTTTAATGTAAATATGAAATGTTGAGTTAAAAAATATTTTTATATTACTTGACGATTGCACACACATAAAAAACTGAACCGTTTCACATACTGAAAGAATCCCATTATTGGCAGAAAACTAAAATTTATTTTTTCCTTTCCAGGACTAAATTTTCTAATGAATTGAATGATACTAAATACATGACTGCGAGGTTGAGAATAAGTACACCTGGGGTCCCAGGTCCAATTCTCTGTCATTTAACTGTAATTTTTTCAGAATAAGAAATTAATCCTAGTATACTTGGAAGCGCTAGGTGCATGTCCATTGACTCAAAATCTATGGCCTCCTCCTGCACAGGGTCACTTCAGGCCTTCAAGGATATAGGAAGGTGCATTACCTGTGGTGTATTATTACATCCATATTTGCCATTGAAAATTGAAAAAAGAATTTAAATTTATATTTGTAGAGATAAATATATTTACATTAAAAAAGAATATGGTGAATTTACAAGTTAGAGGAGATGGTATCTTTCTGGATCTAATTCAGCAGGGATTTGAAGAGAGGTGCATTCCTTTTTCTTTCAAATTTTTGAAATCAGTTACAGCCCTTCATCCTGAACAGCAGCAAAAGTTATATCCACACCAAATACATCACCTCTCTTGTCACCCTGCCAGACGTTCTCCTGAACACAATGGAGAGAATCCTAGACCAACACTCAAGAAATGAAATTTTATACTGAAAGCACCTCTTCATAAAAACCAATTTGCTTATTAAACTAGCAAATCCACAATAAGGGCCTTGTGAATAGGATTGAAAAAAGGCTTGCCGCAAAAGAAGTGGGGTATTCATAGAAATAGATTAATTGGGAAATCTTACCACGTCTGCATTCCTCGATTCTCTTTAAACTGGGTTGTAAACAACCTAGATTAGTGAACATGGCATTGCTGGGTTTTGTTGAAGTGAAGCAGAAGTAGAATGTCACAAAGGAACACAAAATCTGTGAAATTTCTTTCTCACAGTTTAGGCAGATAATGTAGACATTTAACAACTCATTTGTCAATTTAATGGTATAAGTGTTCTGTTCCTTAGAGCTTGCATGCAATTAAATTATTTCCATGCAGGTCGATTTGATACTAGTATAGAACTGCTTGAATGTCCTTACAGACTTTGAAAGTTAGAATAAAATGACTCTGGCATGGGCACCAGGACACAAGGGGAAATGAAGAGGCTGATCAACTCACCAGGGAAAGCATGTCTAAGGCCTCAGTAGGACCTGAATCCTCTTGCGGTGTGGATAAGCCACGCATATATGAGCATGCGTAATACAAAATAAATCTCTCGAATGGTGGAAAACTTCCCGTGATAGAGACAGGCCGAAGACTTAATTAAAGAACCATAGACCAAATTTCCCAGAAAAATCGCAAGCTTTGCAAAACGACTTGGAATCCTGGGCAACAACTAGTTGCAGGGTAATTCACAAAAGACCTTTTAGGTCGAGGTGAAGAAAGGCCAACCCAAGGCCAAACTATCTACAAACAATCTACAATCTAGACCAAATTTATGGAAGACCATCCACTCCGAAATAGAAAAGCCTTAGGATAATGGTCGGTCTTCTATTTGAACACTATCATGTGAGTCTAATTGGTCTGATAGAGGATGCAATATGCAGATTTTGTCAAGCACCGATCCATGTGGTATGCCACGGTGAAGGTCTTACTAGATTAAAATTTCAACTACTCGGCGAAGAAAAACCAAGAGTTGATACTAGAGGACTCTTGTCAAGGCTGTGGAGTCTGATATAAAGGAGAAAGCTGGATAAGGGAAAATTAGAACAGTAGCGCCCTAACAGATCCACAGAAGGTCATGGATGGTAAAGTCCAATCAGCCAGCTTCTACTTGATTGCCTATCACGACAAAACAATTAAATCAGCAACATGGTACGTAGTATATGAGCACTGTGCTTATGGCTTTTTTAAACAGCTGTGGTCAAAATGCTGCTTCCGGAGGGAAATTTTTTCGTTCTGCAAATGTCCAAAACATACTTATATAGAAAAATAATGAGGAGCCGATAGTTCAATAAGAGCTCAGGGTGTTTTTCTTTACCTCATCATACACTTTCAGCAAACCATGATCAAAGGGTATAGTTTTAAGTTTATCTCCATACATCATTCTCTAACACAAAATTTTTTATGCTATTCGAAGATTCAGGCCATTCTCTATCCAACTGCATTTTGGTGTGACAATTCTAGGAGTTATTCAGCTACTCACAAATTAAGAATCATTTTCACTTTCATCATATAATATATGAATGCTATAGTAAATGTAAAGGTTGAGTAATTATTTCATAAAAATATGGTGTACCTACCTCACTTCACCATGTCACTATATTCCTCGGCAAATTAATAAAAAAGTAGTTGGAAAATTTATTCACCTGTCATCCCCTAACAAAAAATTTTGTATGTTATTTTAAAGCTTATACTGTCCCCTGTTTAAGGATAAAGATCTACCTTTTCACTATATAGAAAAACATAAACATAAACACACCACCGACAGTAGACAACCCCCAAATCCAAAGCCAAGGCTATGCAGAAGGGAGTTACACATTTGGAAAAACGCAGACATACATCCATACCCACCGGTGTTGTCAATACTGGGGCTGGTCGTACCCAGAGCGCGGTAGACAGTTGATCAGCATATTCGCCACTCAATACGCCTTAACCCATTGAGCTACCGCGCCGGTAAATATGGCATAACATTTTATATTAAACTATCTACTGTCCCTTCACTATCTTTTTTTTTCGTCCGACCAGAAAGTACACCCTTTCTGGAGACATTATCCACCAGAAAATAACGTTTTCCCGGGCTAGACCTTAAAGTGACATTAGAGATCGGCAAAGTCTTTTCCGTCTGCTATTCTCGTTTCTATGGAAACGAATTTGTGTCAATTGTTGAGATAAGTGTCAAACAGATAAATACACTTGACTTTTACGAGTGGTCAAAAATCAATTCACAGGTTATGGAAAATATGGATTCAGATTTTGAAGTGTCGGCCGAAAAAAAAAAATTGTATGTTTTTCTTCTTCTTCAAAAGCCCATTATATTGTCCACTGCTGAACATAGGCCTCCCGCAAACTGTGCCACTCATGTCTATTCTGCGTGACCTGCATCCAGTTCGTTTGGATTCTCTTTATGTCATCCATCCATCTTCTTGGAGGTCGTCCTCTATTTCGATACGCCTCATATTGTGGTCTCTATTCAACGTTACACGACCGAATTTGCAGGTCTCCCCAAGCTTCCAGGACTCACCTGCAGTTCGACCTGGAATCTGCTTGGGTCGACCTGCAAAACACCACTTTCCAGTCTTGTAACGTAAATTACTATTCTATAAGTATAATTTCGATATTCATTCACGTAGACAAAGAAAAAAAATGTTTGAATCAGAAGAAGCTGTTTAAAAAACCTATACACAATGTTCATTTAATCAGTGGCGGTGATATGTGTAAGCGGGTATAAGCAAAGCTTAAGGGCCCCGAAAGCTTAGGAGCCCTGGATATAGTACTTGAAATGAGTCGGAAGTTTTGTCCTGTGCCGTATCCGGTCGATCAATTCAATGTTTGCTTAGGGGCCTAAGGTGCTCTTGCACCGCCACTGCATTTAATACCATATTATGATTCGCCTGGTATCTGGTCAGGTAGAGTTCCATTTGGTTGCCGCTTTGCCTATTAGGGTAAAAGAAATCCAGTTGTTATCAGGACACTGAATCGAGCAAAAACAGTCTATGTGAAAGCCTAAAAACCATTCATATGATGTTGCAACATTTTATTTTATATGATAGTAATAAGTACCTATTCTATTTCGTCCTCAACAACCATTATTTTAATTTGTGTATTTGTGTTATTTTAAAATATTTAATATTCCTTATAAACCGAAATTGAATTAAATTAAAAAATTAAATATAACTACATATATTTCTTTACTAAATCTACGTCTCTAAGTATGGGGGATACTTCAAATTATCGAAGAGGCAAGGCCTCATTTTAACTCATTCACATTATAGGTACTTGAATCAGAGTGACCCTAAAATAGGTACCACGTGAAAATTTCAAATAAATATTGGTTATATTAAGCAATTTTTCTTTAAATAAACCACGTACCTGTGTTCAATAACTATAGCTAATCATTTTTTTGAATCTTAAGTTTCGTGACGCGCCATCTGTAAGTGAATAGTTTTACTAATATGATTCTAACTGGTGTTAAAATTTGCTGTTTAGTACTTTCTTATCTTCCTAGACATTTGACAGTCTAAACAATGGCCGCGTATCAGATGAGACTGGTATTGATTTAAGTGTATGTGAGTGTTGTTGTGTATTTTAAAATGTAATGTTTTGGAAGATGAAATAAAAATGTGGATTCCAACGAAAATAAAAAAATACGGTGTTGGTAAGTAACATTTTAAGCACACCTGTCAAGTTGTTTGTTCTTAGGTTTTTTAAATTGTTGATTTTTGCAAGGCCTAGGTACCTACCTGTGTTTTTATTACAATTAATTAATTGCATGTTATAAATTAATATAAAATGACAGTTTATCCCTTTGTTTATTTAAACATTAATTGCACGCTGATTACAACGTTGTCAGTAATTATTTCATTAATGATTTTCAGTTATAAATATATTTTTTATGTAAATTAAAAACGCAGTAATAGGTATATAGGTATTATAACACGTAATTTTAATAAACATATTATTCTGTTAATACCCAGTATGAAATAAACAACAATATGTTTTGCCATTTACAAATCAACGACTCGTTTATTATTAGGGTACTGTACTTTATGTATTTGATAGACCCTGCAGACTTCAACTTCCTGTGTTGACTTCTTCAACATATTCACATCTCAATATTTAAAAGTGCTGTTTCCTCTCTGGGCCTGTTTGGAATATATAATTAGAAAATTTATAATAAGAATCATACAAGAAATTACTTGGTCTTATGAGCAGGAGTGTAGGTTGCTAGTTTAATAATCGTTATTTAATTATTAACCGTATGATAATTCAATTAGTTTGTATTCTATTTTTAAATGTGCGAAACTATAAACAATACAATAAACTGAATAGACCGAATTAAATTGTTATTGTTATACAAATTATCTGGTTGGACATCCCGTATAATTATTAGGCATTACGCGGAAATAAAATGACATTTATTATTGCACGTGTTAGATAAAAAATTGTTTCAGTGATTCTCATATTTCTTTTGAAAATTATTTAATACTTCTGCCAAGGATTTCTATCCATGAACTTGACCCTGAATCCTCAAAAGTATGTAAATTATACTGGTAAACTAGTTAATACCATTCTAATTTGCTTGCTAATTTTTCGCTCATTTCTAATGTGTTGAAAAGGAAACAGCGACAATGATACATAGGGTACTTTATCCTTAGCGTAAATGCAATGTATCATTTTTTTAAACCTATTTCCACAACCAACAACAAATAGTTTGTTTATCAAATTATATAATTGAAAAAACAATTTTTAACAAAAGAAAACATAATAGTGTCCACGAAAATGCCGATTATCGATATATTTTTTTAGAACTTCCTATAAGATTTGACTATTGTTTTATAAAGACGACATGAGTTGAACAGTAGGTACTTATTAGATTAACAGTTGTCAATGAAGTTAATTGAATAGATGAAATAACTTTGTAATTATAAATTTACGATAAGTCATTTAGGTATACGTTCGCAAAGAAAAAAACAGATGGTACGTACCAATCGTACCATTATGTATCTAGTTCACTTATTTCTATTTGTTATTTATTTGGTGGGAGATTTGCCAACGGTGTAGAATTTTGTCACCTTTATTTGGGGACTTTAACTACCGTCGACATAATCGAAGCCAAAAAAAATGTGACTACCTAAGTATGTATATTGCCAGTGTTTATAAACACTCTGCTATTGCGAATTGCGTATTAATTAAAAAAGAGGACACAAAAATATACTTACTTAAGTACTTTGTACCTAATTATTTTATTATTACCTCGATATATCCTCCATTAATGTTACTTTACTCTGCTAAAAAAATTAAAGTAAATAATAATGATTTTTTGAAATATCTAAGTATATCGTTTCTCTTTACCTAACACAAAATCATTCGGGATTTTCAAGGAGTTACTTCGGTGACTTGAGAAGCGGTTAAGAAAACATTTTTTTAAAAATTATATTGTGTGTAACAGGGTGGACCAAATTAGATGGGATTTGGGGTTTTCTCTAAAACTATGGCAGATAGACAAAAACAGATATAGGCGTCCTGAGCTCGATTTTCGAGAAACAAACAATCTCGTCTAGCTTTTTCGACTACCGAGCTACAGAGCCTTTTTGGAAAATTGGCATTTTTGGTTGAATGACCTCTATATCTCAATTACCAAGTTCTTAAGACACTTTTTTGAGTAGAATCCGTTGCTGATAAGAAGAAAATTATCCATGCCTCAGTTTTTGAGATATAGACATAACTTGTGTTTTTTTTAAATGGAATACCCTGTAAATTATTTCATTATTCGATCACAACTTAAATTAGCTATCCAACGGCATATCGTATGTCATATTAGGGTGGTCCTTATTTTGCAAAATTGGATTTTTTTTCGGTCTCACCCCCTAAAGTTTTTCCAGTTATTTTAAAAATGAAGTATACAAAATTTTAACTCGATCGGATAACGCTAACCCGTGCCTCAAGGCCATTAAAAGTTACCGAAATACACAATTTTCTTACAATTTTTTCGGCCTCACTCCTTAAAGTGGTTCCAATTATTTAAAAAATGAAGTATATAAAATTTTAACTCGATCGCATAACGCTAACCCGTGCCACAAGGCCATTAAAAGTCACTAAAATACGCAATTTTCATCTATTTTCAATAATATCTCGTGAACTGTTGATTACATCGAAATGTTATACATATAATTGGAAGAAAATTTATTTTTATAAAATGTCATTTCTTTGCATTTTTTTTTTCATACATTTAATAGTTGAATAGGAATAATGAAGCTTCGGTTGGCATAAACAGGCACCGGAACATCCATGTTCTCGTTGAAATGCCAAGATACACGTTTTGTGTCCCATGAATTAATCGAATTAGCTTCCCTTTATTGTAGGGATGTCTTATAGCAACACGGTACCTGTCGCGGTTGTCTACTAGGTGTAGCACTCTTTTTCATTGGTCGTTTTTTACCAACAACGATTCCTTGCCGTCGGCTGCAGCCGAGGCTCGAACTCAGTAGAGATAACAGCGACTAACCACGTTGTTTCACTCGGTCGAGTCTAGGTCATTGCTACAGTTTCGTTAACTCGCTAAAAACGGCACTAAACATTCATACTCTAGCCAGAAGCTCGAACCAGGAAATCCGTGGTCTTAATGCTAACACCATTTGCCATTTGATTTTCCATGAACCTGGTTCATGAAACTCGATTGAGTGAAACAAAGTGGTTAGTCGCTATTATCTTTACTGAGTTCGAGCCTCAGCTCAGCTCAGCAGATGGCAATCTCGCAGGGAATCGTTGTTAAAAAACGACCAATGAAAAAGAGTTTGTTGAGGTCGTACGCCTACCAGACAACCGCGACAGGTACCGTGTTGCTATAAGACATCCCTGCAATAAAGGGAAGCTAATTCGATTAATTCATGGGACACAAAACGTGTATCCTGGCATTTCAACGAGAACATGGATGTTCTGGTGCCTGTTTATGCCAACCGAAGCTTTATTAATAATAAGAAGAATGTATTTATTCATGTAAGCCATTTTACAGGATATGAACAGTCAAAACTTGAGAAAGAATTTAAAAAAATATAGAATACATACAAGTATACAATTTTACAAAATGAAATATACATACTACATTAAAATGTTACAAATACAAATAAATACAAATACAAATACTTCACTTTAAATAATAAAATTTAACTGACTGAGCCGAAATTATAAAATTCATGTAAAGAATAAAAGCAGTTGTCGCAAAGAAATAGGAAGTTTTTTTT
Organism: Rutpela maculata; assembly: GCA_936432065.2. NCBI lineage: Eukaryota > Metazoa > Arthropoda > Insecta > Coleoptera > Cerambycidae > Rutpela > Rutpela maculata. The sequence goes on from OW386286.2 coordinate 177,829,103, forward strand.
TAATTTATTTATGTTCGCTTCCTGTTTTATCTTAGTTGGCAGTTTGTTGAATACTGTTCCACACAGATAGAAAGGACCTTTTTTGTAAGTAGTTAAATTAAACTTATTGATGTAAATTAGATTACAACCTCTTGTGGTGTCGCGGCCATGCACAGGGGTGGATGGGGTCAGTCCAACCGGCCTTGGCAAATTTAAGAGAATCGGCCTAATCAAGCACGGAATTAGAACCTTAAATTTGAGTGGGCCAGGGAAAAATAATTTTTTTTTGTGGGTTAATGGATAAGGGGGAAAATGCGCCGCCGGCGAAAATTTTGTATTTTTCAAGGTCAAACGCTTTAAAATGAAAAGTTAGAAATTCGAGTAGCAAAAACATTTTTCGTAGTCTGACTTAACCACGGTCTAAAGCAGACTGCTACCGTCTCGCTAACATTTTTAAAAACGCCACTAAACATCCATACTCTTTATTAAAATTTATTGACATTGAAAAACAAAGAACGAAATAAAAAATTTAAACATTTAAACAGTATAACAATAAATAATACATCAATAATAATTTACTAATATTGTCTACATAAACATCTCGAAACATAAAAAAAAAACAAAAAAATAATTCTAAAGTTTCAGAGGTCAAAAGAAAAAGAAAGAAGACCCCTTATACATCAGAACTTTCTTAAGCAAACTTGCAGAATTTGGGACGAACGTGCAAAATTAGGTTATTAAGTTAATAACTTTTTATAAATGGCATCTGGCATTTATGTCAGTGGCCGAGTTTTTAAGATAGCAGTCTGAAAATCACATCTGAGACTTCTTTCGTTCTAAATAAGGATTGAGCAGGGAAAAGAGCTGCCGTTTAAATTTCTTTTGGCCGTCGGGTTTTTTATCCACCGGAACAAATGCCTATTTGCCTCGGACCGGCCCTGCCCGGCCCGGCCCCTGAGCCACCGGCCCGATGGGCATTTGCCCGTTTGCCCCCCCTTCCCATCCACCTCTGTCGTATGTAATGATATTTTTTACGGGTGATTTCTGTGGTAAAATCTTCAGTCTCTACACTCAAAGAAAATGATGGGTAAATTCAACCAAAAAGAGCATATGAAATCGCGCCTATCTAGTTTCATAGTTAAATCAATCAGTAAAGAATAGTCATACAACTTTATTTGTTTTCGTAAACAAATAGTAGTTTAATAATCATATCTTCTTGTAACAAATTAAATAGTACAATGACATTTTTTTATGTTCACTAACCATTTTCAATTTGGTCTACAATTAAATAGTACAACGACTTTGTTTTTTGTTCACCAACTAATTTTTAGGCTGATCTACACTTTATTGTATGATGAAGTTTTTTTTAGTTAGCCAAAATCTCAGTATTGAGACATCAGACCACCCAAACCAAAGATTAGAGATCGTTTATAAGATCCATGCAAATATATCGATGATCCCTGAGAGAATTTGAACACTGCAATCATGTTATTGTAACGTGTTTCCACCCTTAGGAAACTACCCCTTGCAAATTCCGTGGGTTCCAAAAATTATAACAAGAGATGTCCACTAACACACTTTATTAAATATTTACTGGATACTTCACAATACTATTATTAATTTAAATACACTTTACTGACTAAAATCACAATGTTTATCACTTTGTTTATCCTTGAAGTCTTAACCTCACTTTCTATACTTTTTGAACTTTCTGAACTACTCGCCGAGAATGCGGTCGGTCTTTTATACCTAAAAATGACAGATCTCGATTGTTCTGTGATGACGCCACCATTCTCTAGAGAATTCCCGATGTCACTTTGGAATCTTCTGGTAGGTTCTTTTTCGAGTAGGTGCAAATACACTACATTCATTCTAAGGGTTGTAACACATTACACTGCCCCCTCCTTAAGCCTGAACGTCCCGGTCAGGCAATTCAGCCTCTTTCACATACTTCGCCAGTCTATCCAAGTGTACGATCTTCATCTTGGACTTTTTGTTTCGTTGAATACGATAGACGACATCATTAATTCGGGTAATAACAGTATACGGTCCATCCCAAGGAGGTTGAAGTTTCGGGGATCTCCATTCCTTCCGCTGTGGGTTGTACAGCCAAACCAGATCCCCCACCTTGAATCCCCCTGTACTGGCATTCTGATCATAACGAGCCTTCAAGCGGTTACTAGTTCTATTCATCTGCTCTCGATCATTCTTTGGCTGTTCTCGACTTCCATTTCTGTAGTTGCTCATCGAAAATGGTTCTCCACGGGCAGCACAATTTTTACACTTGTGACACCAGGCCTCCACATCCTGGCGACTATTAACCCAATAGAACTGTTCTCGTGCTCTACTCAATGTCTTGTTTATGCCGAAGTGTCTGCTGGACGTTTCATTATGCGCTTCCTGGAGTACTTCTGGTACACGACACCTGGGAATCACTAGACGCATGGCAACCTGCTTCCCATCTGGGCTTTCCCATGCTCTCCTCAAAAGCCCCTCTACGACCGTAAGTGAATCCCATTGTGACCATAAAGCCTTCAGCCCCACTTCTTTGTTGGAAACATCCTTCCATGCCGGACGCGTTCCGCCTTCTTTTGCTCTCAACATGGGTCCGATTTCTACATCGCGCAATTGCTCTTGCCTCAGAGTTTCCTTTGGCCAACTGTCTGGAAGATCGACCTTGACAGTGTTGACTTCAACCATGTTCGGCACTTTTCTCACCTGAGGGTAGCGCTTGCAATTATCCTTGTCTGGTTTTCTGGATAATGCAGGAGTTTTGATTACCTGCGTTGTCAACAGCCTGGTTTTCTCGTATTGGTTGTTCACTTTTGACAGAATAAATTGTTCGTTCCCAATTCTTAAGACTCGCTTTCCTACGTCAACGATAAACCCATACTGTTCCATAATGTCCAGTCCCAAAATGAAGTCATCCGTGATGTCAGCCACGATGACCCTGTGGTCGAACCTTAACTGTCCAATCTGCAAACCCAGGTCTACTTCTCCATGAACCGTAGCCCTGTCCCCCGTAGCTGTCCGGACGATCACTTCATTTTGCCTCTTGGTAATCTTTATGCCTGATATAAATCCTGGCCGTACTATTGATGACGTAGTACCTGTGTCGATGGTAAACAAACATTTCCTTCCATTCACGTGGCCTTGTAACAATAGACTATTCGAAATTCCTCGAAGCTGGGAAATCTTTATTTCTCTGGGGTCACTGCATTCCCTAGCCAGAACAACCCCATTGGTACTGCTTTCCTGCTTCTCTTCAAGATTCACAGCATTTACTCGACTCTCCGAATTCTGCTGTCGACAGTCTCGCTTCATGTGTCCTACCTTGCCGCAGTTGAAACATTTAATACCTCCGCTCGGCTTTCCTCTATTTTGTTGTTTTTCTTGGTTTCCGAGGCCATCCAATTTATCGCATAATTTGGTGAATATTTTCTGCATCTCAGTCAGCAAGGGGTTCTGGTTCATTTCTGGTTGCGATTCTTCGAGAGTCACAGCTCGCACTCTCGACCTTGGAGTATCCCTGTAAGCGGCTTCTACTTCGAGTGCACGCACCAAAGCTTCGCTACTACTTTGGTGTCTCGTCAGCCTCAGAACTCGCCTGACCTCTTCGTCCCTTATACCATCTAAAAAGGCCCCCACGGCTAATTGTTCCTGGAATTCTTTAGGTGCACTCGGATACGCCAGGTGTGCCAGTCTCTCTATCGCAGCTTCAAATTCTTGTAAACTTTCCCCAGCTTTTTGCATCCGGGATTTCAGCTGAGCCTGGTATAATTGGGCAAGGTGTTGATCGCCGTACCTCAAGTCTAATGCAGCTTCCAAGACTTTGAAGTCCCTTTGTTTATCCACTGGGATAGTTTGAAGCAACTCTGAGGCCTGGCCCCTTAACGCCAGAACTAATGCCATGGCCTTTTCCTCATTATCCCAGTTGTTCGCACACGCTGCTGCCTCAAACTGCCTCTTGTACGTTGTCCATGAGCTTTGGCCGTCAAAGGAGGGAGGTTTTAACCGGTGACCTGATGATACCACCTGCTGGCTTCCTCTATCTCTCAACTGTCGTTTAAGTCGCTCCACTTCTCCTTCGAACTCACTCATCTTTCCTTTGATCTGACTGACTTCGGTCTCAACTACACCTACTTTGTCTTCTACCTTATCTACTTTTTCTTCTACCTTGTTTATCTCTTCTTTAACTTCACATTTTAGTACTTCATTGGCAGAAATGATAGTGTCTTGTTGTATTTTCATTTGTTCATTCAGAATTTTCCTTAATTCTTTTTGGCGTCTTTCTTGTTCCTCTTTCTCCTCTTGCTGTCGTATCTTCAGGTCTTCCATAATTTTTCTCAATTCGTTTTTTTCTTCTTGACGTCTTCTCTCTTCATCCTCTTTTTCTTTCTGACGTCGCTTTTCTTCCTCTTGACGTCTTTTCTCCTGTTCTACTTTGTCTTCCTGGCGTCTTCTTTCTTGTTCTTCTTTTTCTTCATGACGTTTTTTCTCCTGTTCTTCTTTGTCTTCCTGCCGTTGCTGTGCCATCATTTTTTGGAATTGTTCGAATAAGTCCTGTATTTGTTTATCAGATGCCATACTTCTTGTTGTTACGGGCATACGATGAAATTAAAATAAAATAAATTTAACTGTCACGTCAATATCGGTAATGGAACTTCCCAGACAAATCTCAAAATAGCACGAAAAAGTCTTATCCAGAGTCTTTTGTCACTATCCAGTTCAGAGAATTTAATAATCTCCACTAATGTTCAAATAGAAAAGTTCTAGTAATTTCCACGCACTAACACAAAAAATGAGTCTTTTTCAGTGTCTCTATCACTACTCAGTTTAAAGGAATTAATTATCACACTAATGTCCTAATAAAATGTTCTACAATGTCTCAAAAATGCACTTAACACTATTTTCCTGTTCGAAAATAACCCTCGAACAATGTCCAGTAAATGAGTCCTGTGTTAGCACTAAACCTCGAGAATACTTCTCGAACACTCCAGCACAACTTCAGAGCTCCTCTTGTCATAAAATTCCGCTTTCTGACACCAATTTGTCGCGTGTTTCCACCCTTAGGAAACTACCCCTTGCTAATCCGTGGGTTCCAAAAATTATAACAAGAGATGTCCACTAACACACTTTATTAAATATTTACTGGATACTTCACAATACTATTATTAATTTAAATACACTTAAATACTGACTAAAATCACAATGTTTATCACTTTGTTTATCCTTGAAGTCTTAACCTCACTTTCTATACTTTTTGAACTTTCTGAACTACTCGCCGAGAATGCGGTCGGTCTTTTATACCTAAAAATGACAGATCTCGATTGTTCTGTGATGACGCCACCATTCTCTAGAGAATTCCAGATGTCACTTTGGAATCTTCTGGTAGGTTCTTTTTCGAGTAGGTGCAAATACACTACATTCATTCTAAGGGTTGTAACACATTACATTATTAATTTTCTATAAATTCATAAGAATGCAAGATAATGCATGAGGGATTATTGTTAGTGATTTGTATGTGGCGTCATCTGGGAATAATTTCTGTAATAGACTACGTGGTAAGCAAGCAAATTTTATGGTAATTCTTTTAGAACTTCTAGAAGACGACAATAATATTGGTTTGTCTACCAAGTACAATAGTACAGCGAACTAATACTGGGTTAGAATTACAATTCGATAATAGGTAAAAAAAATAGTTAAAAATAAAATATACTATTATCTAGTTTAATTTGACAGAATTCAACAAAATAATAGTCAGACGAACAAAATAATAGTCTTATTCATCTATTTTTTAAGTTAATTTATTAATATAGTTAATTTAATTTAAAGTTAAGTTAAGTTTTGTTGTATGACAACTTTTTATTAATTAAAATAACAATCACCTCTTGTTTAAAAATACCATCAATATAATTTGGTTTAACAAAATTAACGATATTGTTAGTTAACCATTTTTTTTTTGTTGAATTTACCCATACTATTTCTTTGAGTGTATGGTCCCGACACCTGCTCTTAACTTCAAGCAGTGAAAACTACCCCCCAAGTCGAAAAATTTAGTATTTCCGTTTCCGAGCGTGTAATCACTTATGCAATATGTGGGACAGGTATATGTGCAATATCGTGTAATATGTGTGCAATATTGCAGTTGTGGGACACATAATTTCAAGTGATTGCCCCCTCAAGTATTTCAAAAAATGTTGAAGAAAAAAAAAATGATTTACTTTTGAAATTAGTTATATTTATGTTTTCGGGGTGCTAATTACGAATCTGTCTCAAAATTAAAAAAATCAAAACGGTGGTTCCAATATGGGGGATGATTTTTTTTCCAAAACAAGCGCTTTAAGCCGGCAGAAAAATGAGCATCTAGGTAATGCTATATATTCCTGGAAAACGGTATTTAATATTTTTTAAAGTTACTAAATAAGTAATTAACAATAACAAAATAGTGACATTTTTATCAAAAAAATGTGAAGACCTACATTGTCTCTACCAAGTTATTTGCTTTTTATGCTACAAAAACAGACAAAACATCAAAACAAATTTGCAAACTGAATAATTTTTTTTTTTAATGAGTTCGTTAAAGTGTATAGAATAATATCCTGAAAAGTTTACATTTCGCTCGGATGCAGAACATAAAAAAAAGTGAAAAAACATTTTTTCATCCATTTTTCAAAATTTTGAAATTAAATCAAGGTAGAAAAAAATAAAAAATACAGATGGATAGATCACGTATTTATGAACAAAAAATGTCCTAACAAAATGTATCGCTAAAGCCACGGTTTTCCCGGAAAAAAATGTCAAGTGTAACGTTATAACTCGGAGCGAGATCCATGCGTGCGCGCGCTTGAATACTCATGACTGTGACACCGTCGCACTGAATTAATTACATGTCACTAAATCAGAATTTGTTCAATCCATATGAGTGTTGGTTCATTTAAAAGATGGAAATTGTAGCTTTCTGATGCTTTTTTGTTTTAAACAATAGAAGCAAAGGATGGATGGGAAAAATATACTTATATATATTATCACACCCGAACTCAATCGTCGCAATAAAAAAAACCGCTGCCCAAGGAATCACTACTTCCACATCCAGATTCTCTATCCAAGTCACTCACAACGAAAAAACTTTGTATGTGAAAATAATTGTTTATGGAACTTTAATAATATAATATTTGAAATCCTCTACCCCAAAAACCCATAAAACGATACCCCACATCGGTAGTGGGGTGGGGGTGGTGATAAGGGGGTGGTAGTGGGGGGTGGATGAAGTAAAAAATATTTTGAGGTTTCTGGTTCCTGTACATACACTAAATCATAATTTTTTTTCATCCCCTTTAATAAGGAGGTGGGGGTGGCTAATGCCAAAAAATTTTTTTGAGACCTTAGCTTCTCTTGCATATATTAAATACCAATTTCATGGACTGTTATCTGCTTGATTTACCCATTTACCCCAAATTTACCCCTTCGACGGAACAAGATGAAAATATAATCTAGTTCTAGATCTCGTTAAAGTACATATGTGTATCAAATTTCAAGTCAATATCTTAAACGGTTTCAGAGTAAACGTGCGCACAAAAAAAAGTTACAGACAGACAGACAGAAATCTTTTTTTCGCTCAAACTTAAAATCTCGACATTTTAAGCCTATTTGGACAATAAAAATTTTTAAAAATTTTTTTGTCGTTACTATACTTCCACTGGACGTGGAAGTAATATAGAAAAAAATAAAAGCCCTTCAAAAAAATTCTTTCTTCATTGAGAACTGTTAAAAAAAGTATATAGACTTCATGATTATTATGGTTCATTAAATCGTAGTAACGTGGATTCAAAAAAAAGTACATCTCAAATCATTTTAATTTCCTTGCTTGATGATTTTCTTGATAAAGATATATATTGGAGGCTGTAACTAATCGAGAAATTGACCCATTGGAAAAATTAAAATATCACTATTTCCGAAAAAATGTATACTTTTCGAATGTTCAAACACAAAATCGTTTACTTGTATGCATTTTTTCGAAAATATGATCAATCAGATCATGATAAGGAATTGCGATTTTCACGATCTTATCCTTATAATTATGAAAATATCTTTGATTGCTTTGAATATAAATTCTGGAACTTTTCCAATACATTAACAAATGTATAAGGAATCCATTGGATATAGCTGAAATGTTTGTAGGTGTACCGGTAATAAATACAATACAGTAAAGGCACGTAAAACTTCATGAGAGCGATTCAGCGGCTGTGTGGTATGTGCATGCGTTCATAATTATATATTTTCCCTCCTTACTCACTATTTACCCTTCTATTCACTAAGAGAAGTGTTGAAAAGTGTTTTCAGAAAGAGAAAAAAACTTTATTTTACTCGAAAGAACAGCTAAGAATTTTTAGAGGTTCCATAGTATGCATTTTACTGTGCGCTGGCCGCACATAGTGGCAAAGTTACTTCACTATTTTTTCCAGGAATACTGTGGCTTTAGCGATAAATTTTATTAGGGATATTTTTTGTTCAGAAACGAGTGGTCTATTCATCTGTATTTTTTATGTTCTGCATCTGAGCGAAATGTAAACTTTTCAAGATATTATTCTATACACTTTCACTAACTCATTAAAAAAAAATTATTCGGTTTGCAAATTTTTGTGGGTTTCGCTATAAAATGTTCTGTGTCATCTGGGCTACATTTAAACTACTTAAATACTTCTTATAAACGTTTCGGACGTCATCTTAAAATTCTCATATATCCGAAACTATTATATAATCCTACATCTCCACATTTTTTTTGCTAAAACTAATGATTACTGAGATATTTGCAAAAAAAACACCTTTGTAGTTTAAAGTGTATTTTTTTTAAATATGCGCCAAACTACTGGTGGAGATACATCATCAACAATGCTACGAGAATATGTGCCAGGTGACGCTTCGATGCTGAGATACAGGGTGTTAATGTTTTTTTTTTCAAATTTTTCAAAGTAATTCAGAAACGGCTTCGATTTTTATTTAAAATTTCTGTAGCTTAATGACCTAGTGGTAAGTTATATTTAGGCTATGAACAGACGTTATCGTTTAATCAGCGTTCAGCGTTCTGAGCGAATTTAATTATTATTTTTTGAATATGTACCTACGCCACTAACTCTCTTTTACTTTTTTACGTCGCAGTTGTCATGGTCCTATTATAGTTTCATCGAGCTACGTCTAGTGTGAGGTGAGCAAAAATTGGACACAAATTTGTTTAGTCGCAAATTTGATGAAAGAATGAAAAGAGAGAAAGAAAATGAAGAAATTAATTAATATCGTCGGAATTGTATTAAAATTGGTAGTTAGGTATTTTAGGAGTGTCTCATACCTTTGTGTCAAAAGTTAAGAACTTAAAATGGCGAATCCAATATGGCCGCTATAATTGCAATACTTTTTCAATTAAATTCGATATATGAAGATTTCGGGACTCTCTGATAACGAGCCTGACATTAAACAATTTAAAATTATGCATTTTACATTTGCTGTTTAGAAGAAGCTACTAAAAAGGGAGAAAAAATATTTTGGAAATAAAAATTAAACTGGCTTCAAAAAAGGTCGCTAATAATTATAAATCAAATTTCACCGTGTGTCGCTCAATTAATTGAACCTTATTAAATACCTATAATATAAGGTAATAAGGTTCCATTAATTGGGCGACAGTGAAATTTTATTTTATAATTTTTAGCGAGCTTTCTTGCAGGCGGTTAATTTTGTCTTCCATGTGCACTGGACTGAGATATGAATTTCATTAAATAATAAATGGTAGATGAAGTAAAAAAATATTTTGAGGTTTTTGGTTTTTGTACATACACTAAATCACATTTTTTTCCATTCCCTTAAATAATAAGGTGGGGGGTGGTAATGGGGGTGGCTAATGCCAAAAAATTTTTTGAGACCTTAGCTTCCCTTGTATATACTAAATGCCAATTTTATGGAGTTTTACCTGCTTGATTTATCTATTTACTCCCCGTTTACCCCCCAACCCTTCGACGGAATAAGATGAAAATATAATCTAGTTCCAGATCCCGTTGAAATATATACGTGTACCAAATTTCAAGTCGATATCTTAAACGGTTCCAGAGTAATCGTGCGCACGAAAAAAGTTAGAGACAGACCGACAGACAGAAATTTTTTTCGCTCAAACTTAAAATCTCGACGTTTCAGGACATTCTAAGCCTATTTGAACAATAAAAATTTTCAAAATTTTTGTTGTTACTATACTTCCACTGGATGTGAATAATAAACTATCAACTCGGCGGGACATTCGCGCGGGCGTCCCCCAGGGATCGTGCCTGTCACCAAAACTATACAATCGTCTCCGACTTCCCGGAATTCCCGAATTCGAACCTTGCCAAGTACGCCGATGACACGGTCATGTACGTGCATTCGCACAATGCATAGGCAGCTAATATGTTGCTGAAGGCTCACATGGTCCGTGCCACGGCGTATTACGACAGGTGGAAAATTCGGATCAATGCCGAGAAGTCGGAATCAATTCTATTCACGCGCCGTTTTACCGAAAATCGGATTCTAACACCACTTTCGATCGGGTGTCGCCAAATTCCAATTAAACGGTGCGTGAAGTATCTAGGGATGAACTTGGACAAGAGACTGACGTTCAACATTCACATAAACGCAAGGTCTACTCCATGTCCAGGAGTCTGCATCCGCTCCTGGCAAGGAGTAGGGGACTCAACAGGACAAATAAAAAATTGTTGTATACGATGGTGATCAGGCCGGCCATCACATACGCGGCGCCGGTGTGGTGCAGCATACCGACCACGACAATGAGAAAACTCCGAGTTCTCGAACACAAAGTTTATGCGCCTCATCTCTGATTCGGGCAGATACCAGAGCTGGGCAAATATGTACTTACAAATACTTCATAAGTATTTAAATACTAGAAAGTATTTAAATACCAAGTATTTAAATACTTCTTGCAGCAAGTATTTGTATTTGTACTTGCAAATACTTTATCTGAAATATTTACTACTTAGTATTTGTGAAAATGATCCTAAAGTATTTATAAATACTTAAACTATTTAAATAACTGAGAAGTATTTAAATACTTCTAAAAAAGTATTTAAATCCTTTTCTGACAGTATTTAAATACTTTCAAAAGTATTTGAATCTCAAAAGTATTTAAATAAATATAACAAATATAATGACGTACGCCAGGGAGACAGGCAGATACTCGTCAAGAATCAAGACATGTACCATACTATGTAGTTAATAAACACATTGCATCATTCAGTCTTCAGTCATTCACGTCTTAATTCCCAGAAAGTTGGTTGAGAGCAGACATAGACAGTAAGTGTTAACTGTTAAAGTTAGGCTTTTGCAGAGTGAGAGGGAAATATGCGTTTATTTTCGGTTTATTATAAATAATTAAATAACCAAATATACTATAATCGTTAAAATTGTTTTAAATAGTTGCTATTCTAACGAATACAACCATATTTTTTTTTATTGTAAATTTCTGTTGTACTTGAATATCGTAGTTTGTCAATGAAAGTAGTTCCTAATTTCATTATTAAAATATGGCATTTAACTATATACAAAGTTTATGATAAAAATTGTATATGGTTGTATTCCTTAGAGCAATGGGGAGTATTTGAAACTATTTTAAGGATTATACCATTTGTGATTTTTTAAATATTTATAATAAACCGAAAATAAACGCATGTTTCCCTCTCACTCTGCATGTATATGGTGTGTGATTGTGACAGAGAACAGTTGAACTAGTGCCATAGTCACTGTACTTTATTTGGATATTTGCAGAAGACGCAAAGGTCTAGCTCTACGGATAAGTAAAAGTCCAATACCCAACTAGAACTGATTAAGTAGAGAGGTATTAAAATAGTGTTGTAGAAGTTCATGAAAGTCATGAAACCTAAAATTTTTACACCTCAAATAGTCAAATAGTATTTAATATAATAATAATAATGATAATGAAAATATTAAGTCTTTATTAATTTCTACAAAAATAGAAAAATACAATTTGGCGAAGTTTAGCCATTAAAGGCTATTTTTATACAGTTAACTATGCTTCAAAATATTTCAGTGTTATCAAAGTATTTAAATATTCAGAAAGTATTTAAATACTAAGTTTAAACTATTTAATTACTTTTGTTATTTATTATTTAAATACTTTTATCTTTTGAAAATACTTAATATTTAAATACTTTCAATTTTCTGAAAGTATTTAGTATTTAATATTTAAATACTTTTTCAAAGTATTTGCCCAGCTCTGGCAGATACACCTCCCTCAGAGATCTATATAATCGTTGCCACGACATAACGCCACTAGCGGACTACGTCCAAGAAATCTCCCAAAAATTCTATCAATTCAAACTGGGCGATAGTCCGCTAACCCGCAACATAACACGAATCAGACAGCATAATGCAAGCCTTTTCGATATCCGACACCGCCTACCATACCAGGCGTTGCCTATCTTTCGGCAACCTCTCTAACCATACTTTCCTCTACGACAACTTCTCCTTTCCCCACCTTTAATCTTCACCAAAACCTACAACCAACCCCTCTCTATTCCCTCTGTTTGTTTTTACCTTTTTTGTTCCTTGTCCATTTTTGTCTCTAAATTCAGTCTCGACCAATAAACTCTTAACCAAAATTTCACATAACATTACAAACTTTTAACTATCCACGACACTTTCCTGGCGTCAGGAAGACTACCAGGGTGGAATTGTCTCAAACGGGTTTTTTCGTTGAGTTTTGTTTTCCTGTGCCAGCAATCGAAATTTTTAAGTGTTCGCGTATGCGCGAAATCGATAGTTTTTCAGTTTTAATTTTAATTATTTTTAAGTACCCTCGTGTACTACGTTGCACGATATTGTTAAATTTAAGCCTTTTTCCATTAGGCAGGAGTTTTAACTCACCAAGTAATTTTCGTCACCGCCAAACCGGACCCCCTCCCCGCCCAGCTCCACACCCACCTCGGCGATGTTCGCCGTGGTTGTCTGGCTGGCTCCGGACCGGACTCCGTAATGGCGCATATTGTATCCTGTAACATTAATAAATGGTTGTTGTTGTTGGAAGTAATAAACACAAGAATTCAAATTATGTTGGTAGGTATACAATACAATATCGGTTGAAGTCTAATAAACCGTTCTCTGTAACGTTAACATTTGTTACGTTTTTCATGGTCACAATAATTGTTACAATTGAGGATATAATGATTCAATAACACCTGCAAATTCTGCAAGTAATAAAAGATTAAAACAATCTATTTGCTTATTAATAATACCCACTTATCATATATATTTGATTAATATATAAAATTCTAAGTAAAATTTTAAGTGATTTTCATAGTTGATGGTCTGGACACCAGGATATACTGTCCGCTGGGGTGTCCGCGATAAAGTTGACTACGTATGGGAAACATTTATTTTGTATTATTGAGATTTCTAAAAAACTCATTGGGGGTTCGTTTCTGCATGTCCGACAACCAAAAAATACGTTTTGACACGTTATGTGATCACCGGTTTGGCAAGAATGTAAAAAATAGTTGTCGGTGGTACCGAAAAATGTGTCAAATTGACAAGATATCGAAACATTTTATTAAGAAAAACTGCTTAGAATCCAACGAGGACCCCATGTTTTACCCGTACCTACTACTACTTTGAAAAATCATTAATTCTTTTTTTATTTGGAAATAGCTTTATTTAACTAAATTGCATAAGTTTGTGTTATACTATTAAGTTCTATGCACAATTACCTGTTTCCATACAGTAAAGTGCAAATATGGTATCAACATTTTTTTCGTTGCAAGAGACTTGGAAAGGAAATCTAAATCTGGAAATAGTGATTTCTTAGGCAACGGTTTTTGTTTGTGTAGTATGGCGCGGGAACGGCAAACGTCTAACCAGTTACATATTAAACAAATTCCTATTTTTAATTTTTACAAAAAATGAAAAATAAATAATAAATACATTCATGTATTGGTGTATTTTTATTTGGTTTTTTTTTTTAAATTGAATTATACAGGGTGATTCTTTTAAGGCGGCCATTAGAATATTTCCCACTTGCAGATGAGATAGAGATTTGAGATTTGGTATCCTACCATAGTCGACCATTGCGGGTCCGAAAATAATAATTTCAAGATGGCGGCACTTCCGGAAATACCGGAAGTCGATACCAACTTGCCTCGCAACTTGCTTATTTTAAATGGAACACCCTATATATTTTCGACTTTTCGAAATGATCATAAAATTCTGAGTCAAAACATGTAGCACACCCTATACCTAAACCGAGCAGTTTCGGAGATATATGACATTTTATAAAAAAATTGACATGTTTACAAGAACCGTTATAACTTTCTTCGTGTAGGAGATCCGTATTTGCTTTTTGGTACGTAGAAAGAACACAAGATGAGCTACTCTTTACAAAAGTCATGCTCTTTTGTTAAAAAATGCCAGCACGTTTAAATTACACCCACGAAGACTTTTAGATTTGTTTATTATTTATGGAGAATGTGATAAAGTAATAATACCAAGAACATGTAACCCATTTGCTAATCGATACCCATTTTATTGTATCAATTGTTTCATAGGCTTCTACGTTTTTTTGGATAAATTATAATTTTCAACAAAAACTTGCGAAAAATTCAAAGTACATGTGTTAGATATAGGACATGCTGATATAAGTCCACCTCAAATTTAATTCTACATCGATTGCCATAAAAAAATTTAGCACGTGCCATTTGACATAGCCAAATATTCTAAAATTGTCCAATATGCGGTTTACAGTACATGGTGGACGGTTTCTGTTCTTGTGGGTATCGAGTAGCAAATGTGTTACATGTTCTTGGTATTACTTTATCACATTCTCCATAAATAATAAACAAACCTAAAAGTCTTCGTGGGTGTAATTTAAACGTGCTGGCATTTTTTAACAAAAGATAATGACTGACATTAATGATTGTTTCTAATCATGGGTAAGTTGATGGCAATTTTTACTAAAAATTCTTGGATATTTAAGAAAATCGCCAATATTTCGAAAAGTTGTAACTTTAACCCCTACAATGCTTATACTAGAAAAAAGGGAATTTAATTTAACATAATTTGATGTAAAAAAATACAGGGTGTTCCATTTGAAATAAAAAAGTTTTTGAGGTTTGAATTTGACAAAATGTAACGAGAAAAATAAAACACTTGGTATACTATTTTGGAATCTATTTTTTTTGTAAAGAGTAGCTCATCTTGTGTTCTTTCTACGTACCAAAGAGCAAATAAGGATCTCCTACACGAAGAAAGTTATAGCGGTTCTTGCAAACCGTTGCACCTGTCAATTTTTTTATAAAATGTCATATATCTCCGAAACTGCTCGGTTTAGGTATAGGGTGTGCTACATGTTTTGACTCAGAATTTTATGATCATTTCGAAAAGTCGAAAATATATAGGGTGTTCCATTTAAAATAAGCAAGTTGCGAGGCAAGTTGGTATCGACTTCCGGTATTTCCGGAAGTGCCGCCATCTTGAAATTATTATTTTCGGACCCGCAATGGTCGACTATGGTAGGATACCAAATCTCAAATCTCTATCTCATCTGCAAATGGGAAATATTCTAATGGCCGCCTTAAAAGAATCACCCTGTATATAATATGAGATTCCGTTTGCTTGTGACAAAATTGTGCGCCCTTCTGAAATATTGCTCTATAACGTCATGAATGAAACTATCATAGTATCATGGGTCAGTGCCTTGTTCGCTGAATGGGGTATGCGGCACTGTATCGAGCAAGTTCTGCAATTATAGATGAGTGATTCCATCCTCTTTATACTTTAATATTTATCGTAAATATACACTCATAACTGATAGGAACAGTATCCGTGGTTTCATAAACAGTCGGAAACTTGAGTGAAAGAAAGCAGATTATTTTTGTCAACAACGATACCAATGATTAAGTACCTAAATCAGACGTGATGGTGCCGTGGATCGTTTTATATCGAATATATCATGTAATCAATTAATTAATTGTGTTTTCTCAATTTACAGCTATATTTTTTCCTAATTATAAATAGTTATGATTCTAGTGGCGGATCCAGGGGCAGGAGCACAGGGGCCCCCTGTCGTTTATTTTGGCAAAAAGAAATGGTTTAGAAAAGTTAATTTGTAGATAGCTCTGCTATATGGCCCATAATGTTTCAGCATTTAACTTTAGAAAAGAAATGTTTTCTATTAAATTAAGAATACTTTCAATATTTATATGTTCCAACTTTATTCTGCGATTGTTCTATATAAAAGTAAAATACCCTGTATACAAAGTAAAGAGCACGATAACCATGGGTTCAAGGAATACTTAGATGCTCGAATAACAATTAAATTGTAAGTTTGTTACCAGTTGGTAATAAATCGAACAATAAATGAATAAACTATAGTTGTTGGTTGTTGAACTTACTATAATCCAGAATAGACTATAAAGCAAGTGAGAGTTTTCGCGGTTTGAAGTTGACAAAATATAACGTAAAAAACGGAACACTTAGTATATTATTGATTTTTTTTTAAAATGTGTGGCGTACCTACCTCATCTTATGGTCTTTCTGCATGCCAAAAAGCAAATGAGGATCTTTTACGCGAAAAAAGTTAGGTATAAAAGTTTTGCAAACTGTTACACCTGTCAATTTTTTTTTAAATGTCAAATATCTTTGAAACGGCTGGGTTTAGGGATAGATAAATAGATAGGCACGTTTTCGACTCAGAACTTTTCGCTCTTTTCGAAAACTTCGAAATATATAGAGTGTTCCATTTAAAATAAGCAAGTTGGTGTCGACTTCCGGTATAAGCAGAAGTGCCAAATGCTTGTAATTATTTTCTTTAGATTGGCCCTACTGATATTAGTAATTCCCTAAATTTTCAAAATTTTTTGGTGCGTACTTTTTCCGATACCAACTGATGCAGTTCCCGTTGGGACACCCTGTAGTAGTAGTATTTAGTGGTATATTGATGAAGTAATTATTTGTTGTAATTAGTACGTAATTAATAAATTAGTGTTTAGTGTTACCCTTGGTCTACAAAAGGTAACTGTGTATAACATCTAATAATTCCAAACCAAGAGCGGATCCACTAAGAAATCATGAATATGCTACAAATAATAAATTATAAACAATACAAGGCTCATCTCTTTTGTGTGTACACATTTTATGTTTAAAATGAATAAAATAAGATAGCCAGAAAGTGTGGGCCCTCAGGTGACGAAGCCAGAAAGGCCAAAGTTGTAAAAAAACGTTATAAACGAGTTATATCACGTGATCGTTACAATAAGCCTGTTTTTAGGCTGAGCATATGTATTTAAATGTTTTGAACACAGACAAAAATTCCCAGAGAAAAACTCCCGTCAGTAATGCTAGCCAGAAAGAAAATATTCAGAAAAAATCAAATTTTCTTCAAAAATTCTAAACATTTCCTTTCTGGCTAGCTTTACTGACAGGCTTCTTTCTGGGATTTTTGTGTTCAAAACATTTAAATAGATATGCTCAGCCTAAAAAAAAAAAAAAAAGCTTGTAACGATCACGTGATATAACTCCGTTTTTTACAACTTTGACCTTTCTGGCTGCGCCTTCTGACGGGCCCCACTTTTTCTGGCGATCTCGTTTTATTAATTTTTAACATAAAATGTGTACACACAAAAAAATGAGCATTGTAACGCTGACATAATTTCACTGATTTTTATATCATGAACCATGGCCAACTCGACGGGCTGACATATGCCAGAAGTATATTTTGTCGTTATTTAGAATTATTCAACGCATAGAAAATACTTGTAACGATTGAGTTTCCGAAAAAGCCACGTAGCTCCCGCACCATTACGTTTTCTGCTGAATTCAATGAACTAAAAATTTTATTTAGGGATTCCAATTTAAAATAAAACAGCGCGCGCGTGACGCTAAAGTTAACCCTGCTGGGTAAAGCACGACGAAGGAAACTTTAAAATGGATGCTACAATAATTGTTGTGATCAAATATACCGAAATGCCAAGTGCCGGAGTTTCCTTCGGCCTGGATTTTTTTTTAGAGAATTTTTAAGTCAAACTCGGCGCGAAAACAGTGCGCGCGGAACGCTAAAGTTAACCCTGCTGGGTAAAGCACGACGAAGGAAACTTTAAAATTGATGCTACAATATTTGTCGTGCTCATATCTATCGAAACAGAGCGTTTTTAACAACCCTGAATTCCACGTTTTTATTTTTGCGTGAGAACCACTGTTTCCGCGCAAAATCCTTAAAACCTGCCAGCTTAAAACCTGTTTTAATTTCAGCTTCATGTTTTTTTATCCTCAATTTTTTGTACGACCTTCTTCGGAATATTAATTCGATTTCCGAAAGACTGAAGTTTTTCTCTTAAAAAACCCCCTCCTTTGCAACCGTTTTCAATATAAACAATCCTACAGAATATGTTGACAGTTATCTTGTGCCAAGGCTTAAAATAATTTAATCTGTTACCCATTCGTTGCAAAAAAAAGTTTGAATAAAGTTGATTTATGGAACATTAAAAAATAACGAAGTTTGACATTTTTAAGAATGACCATCAAGGAGTACAATAATAATTTGTAGAATTGAATAAAACAATTTCTCTCGTAATTTTATGTATAAATAAATCTTGAATGGTGTAACTTTTAAATTGTGAAAAATAAAAATGGTGAAAAATATGATAAATTTATCTAATAAAACAAAATGAAAAATACTAAGGCATCGCCAGATAAAACTTGATAAGTGTATTTTTTATTACAAATGTAAAAGTTTATTTATGTTTACCTAACGGGACCTTTATCCTTTATCTACGAATTTGTCTTATCTAATGATTTATTTATTATTTCCATGTAAACATTTTTATAATTTCCAGCAAATTATCGATAATGTTTTTATTAAATTAAGTAATAGTAAATTAAGTAATAGCTCTTTAAAAGAGTGTTATCCGATGAAGACGTATTTATTATTTTCGGTCATCATTACAGAAAAATAATTACACATTTTCATTCAATAATGCCAAATTGCCAAATTAATTGATTTTTTTCTACGACTGCTGTAATTAGTCGATATTGTACAACCTACGAACAAGTAAGCCTATTCTTACGCACAAATTTTATGATTTATTAATGCCATCTCTTTAATGCCAATTTTTATTGGCAGAACACAGAAACTATCAATTTTTACGACGCGCATAAAATGCCATCCTTACTCTTTCGATAATCGATATCGTATTATGGTCTTACACCTCATGTATTAATGAAAATCTGGTCTTTTAAAAATTTCGTGTTTTGTCATATTTGTCATATACAGGGTTTTCCAAAAACGACCAGACGAAGTGGGGTAATGCGGGAGGTCATTTCTGATCAAAATAACCATATATGTGGTTAGCCAATTGTAGATCATTCATGAGTTATTTCAAGGATGTAAAAAGGAAGCAGTTTGGGTCAAAATAAATATCCAAAACATTCCGACGTCCAACACCGGTTCTTGTAGAAAGACTTACCACACATCGTCTAAAGGACGTGACACTAAATTATTTATCAAGGGCGCCAGTCGCGTTCCTCTCTCTTTCTCTCTCTCTCTTATGCTAACTTAAGCTTATAATTAATACTGTAATGGCTCCTTTTGCTTAATCACTCTCGAGCTTCCTCGATCTGGTGTTCTGAATTTCAAACGTTCGGGTCCATGATGTTCCCGTTATTCAGACCCGACCAAACACACAAAAGCCCTCAAGATGAAAGACTTAAAGTTAATCATTCAATCAGTAAAATGCAACAGTTTAAATAATACCGTTTATTGGTTTGATCCAAAATTTTACAGGAATATGTAAATATCCTATTTAATAATATTTTAAAAAATCGCTTCCCCAAACAGAGCAAGGGGGAATACCTCTTATCTCAACCACCACTCAGTGAAGAGCGTGCAATAACAACCGACTTGGCAGGATTTAAACCTATGTGTCGTGTTCATCTGGTTGGCCCTGATCCGATGAACAGAACCCGAGATATTAAAAAAGAACGAGACAAAAATACGTTTTTCAAAACTAAAACTCATTTTGCAAAAAACGCCCAGCTTCAAAACTTCCTGATATCATACAGATTGCATTTCCAAATAAAAATCCCCCCCCCCCCCCCCATACACATCCCATATATCATGTGGATGAAGTTAAAAAAGAACGAGACAAAAATACGTTTTTCAAAACTAAAACTCATTTTGCAAAAAACGCCCAGCTTCAAAACTTCCTGATATCATACAGATTGCATTTCCAAATAAAAATCCCCCCCCCCCCCATACACATCCCATATATCATGTGGATGAAGTTAATGTGGCAATAGATTTATTTGGATTTATATTTACTTCATTAACTACAAAACATTTTCTCAAAGCATTTATATAGTCCTTCCTAAACCAAGTATGGTTTTATAATACTCTCAGATATTATACGAGTAAAGATTTAAATGCTTCATTAAAACTTGAAAGCTTTAATATTAGTTTTAAAAAGGGGCATGCAGGCCTTTGTCTAGGTGGCCTCCTCTACTCATATAAGGGTTTTAAGTCAGTTTTTTAGAGTCCTTCCAGACCATTTATGTTTATAAGTAGTCTTTAGAAATAAGCTTTTAGACTATCTTATAGACTATATTATAACTAAAATTGAAGACCTAAGTGGATAAAGGTGTTATGTCGCATTTTAAAAAAAAATTTCTTTATGCAATATAGATTTAACACCCAATAAACGGTGAATTCTAAAGTAATATTTTATAGAAACTTTTTAATTATAAAGGCGCCATGTCATACATACAACCAGTAATTTTAGGGGATGTACACAGTTTTTGACAGAAAAATCTAGTTTCATAACAGCTTGATATTGTTCTTTAATATTAGTGTAAACAAAAGAACATAACCCAAAATTATCTGTTTTATGAGGTATTATTCATTTGAATCGAGGACAAAATAAATAAGTTCCAACTCAAAACCGTTTTGTTTAATTTACTCAAAACTTTAAAAGTGTGACATAACACCTTTATCCACTTAGGTCTTCAATTGTTAGGTACTTAGATTTGCTAATAAAATTTTCAATTTAATCGAAAATCGAGAAAAACAAAGATTTTTCCTCAATCTTGACCAAAATTGGTTCATACTTTTTTAGAATAATCTTACAGACATTTTTATTTGAGAAGATACATTTTTTCGAGCATTTTTTATTTAGGTCTGTAAAATCAAAACTTTTTTGTTACAAGAAGTCGAGTTGTTTGAGAAAAACATTTTTTCCTACCTTCCTTATAGCTAGGGAGCTGATGGCAGAAATTTTTGTCTGATCTTATTGTGTGACTGAAGTTGAAAAGCCGGAAAAACCATTTCAGTCAGTACGGCGTTGCTGAGTTTTTAATTGACAGTTAATTAAAATGCAATAAAAAAAAACGCTCCTATATGTGTCCTTTATATGTGTCAGCCACTTGTTTTAAACGTTGCTTGTCAATATGGCATTGATATAAATGCAGTCGGCGTTTTTTTGAAATTTAATTTTTTTTATTAATTTATGATACACTAAAAATTAAGTGAATTTATTGTCGGTGTACCTTATATCAAAAGTTTCGCAAAGTGATAAAGAACAATAAAGTCACCTGTATACTGCTGCGTTTAAAGGAGGTGAATTTTCAAAAATGGAGTAAAAAAACACGCTTCTATAGTATTTTACCGTGTGAGCCACTTTGCAGGGAGCTTTATTTGTAAAAAACATTAAAAAGATAGTGGCTGAAATTATAGTAGTGGCTAATGTGGCTAAAATCAGAATAGTGGCTATTCTGATTTTTCATTGGTCGATGTTTCTTAATAATTACACAGTCCGACAAAAATAAGGGACTGTTCTTTTGATCAGAACCATCTTATCCACTTTTTTGACATGCTGAAATGAATTCTGATATTAAAAAAAATCTACCGCATTAGTTTCTGTCTACCACCCCTAAAAAGGGCAAAAGAGGTCTTGTTCTAAGGTTCCGATCTAAGTTTTCTAAAGTATTTTGACACGCTGAAGCCAATTTTGGACAAAAAATTGTTTTCCTATCGTGTCAATTTTCCTCTACAACCCTCTTTTATCTCCTAGGGGTGGTAGAAGGAAACTGATACAATAGAATTTTTTTGCCCAAAATTAACCTCAGCACATTAAAATGTTTCAGAAAAGTTAGATTAACCTGAACCCTAGGACACCTTTTTTGGCACTTTTTAAGGGGAGAAAGGGTGGTATTAGTATAATTTTGTTTGTCCAAAATTGGCTTCAGCGCTTCAAAATACTTCAGGAAAGTTACATCAGAACCTTAGGACAAGACCTTTTTTTTTTTAAGTCTTTTTAGTGGATGAAAGGTAGACAAAAACTCATGCAGTAGATTTTTTTTTAATATCAGAATCGGTTTCAGCATATCAAAAAACATAGGATAAGACAGTTCAGATCAAAAGAACAGCCCCCCTTTTTTGTCAACCTGTGTTATTTTTGCAAAGCTTTTATCGCTATCTAGGTAGCCCCAAGAAGTATTCTAATGTTTTTTACAATTATTTTCTTTTTCCTTTACTTGTATGTATATAGGGAGTGTCCCGTATTATTTAATAAAAATAAAATTATATAAAAAAAATATTTTTAAGAAAAGGCTTTAATTTGAAAAAACTGTACTAAAAAGTAAAAATAATTTTTTTAAAATTCATACACCTGGGAACCAAAAGCTTTGGGGACGCTCATATAGCGCTCTTGCATAGTTACTTTGCTCAATTGACCGCCCCCAAAGCTTTTGGTTTCCAGGTGTATGAATTTAAAAAAATATATTTTTACTTTTTAGTACAGTTTTTTCAAATAAAAGCTTTTTCTTAAAAATATGTTTTTTTATAAGTAATTTTACTTTTTAGTCTACTTATTTTATAAACAAACAGACAGACAAAACCCTTTCATTTGATACCCATGGCAAGGGAATCGTAAAGAAAAGATAATTTGCCATTCTAGGGCGTCCGCCATATTGGATTTAGAATGACGTCACATAGTTCATCGTATTTTACTCGTCAAACCCTTTCATGTGATACCCATATCAAGAGGGTTGTGAAGAAAAAGATACTCCGCCATCTTGATTTTAGAATGACGTCACATGGTTTATCATATTTTACTCGTCAAACCCTTTCATTGGTTGTGAAGTAAAAGATACTCCGCCATATTGAATTTAGAATGACGTCACATAGTTTATCGTATTTTACTCGTCAAACCCTTTCATATGATACCCATATCAAGGGGGTTGTGAAGAAAAAGGCGATCCGCCATCTTGGAACGTCCGCCATATTGAATTTAGAATGACGTCACATAGTTTTTATCGTATTTTACTCATCAAACCCCTTCATTTGATACCCAAGGGGGTTGTGATAATGGCTATACTGTGTTGCATTGTCACCGGACTTATACACGTGTGCCAAATTTCAAAGCTCTAACTTAATTAGAACTAGTCGAAATTCAGCTTGCAAGATTTGACCTAAACAAACAAACATACAAACATTGCAAGTTAAATAAAAGCTTTTAAAAATTTCTTTCTTTCTGACGCTGTATCTCTTTAAACATTAGACTTGCAATAAAAATGTATACCCAAAAAATGTAGGAAATTCTGTTCTCTTCAATTTTGTGTGGAACATTTTTCTCGTAGGATCGAGCGTTGCCGAATTATTTTGTAAAAACCAATTTTTTGCACCTTCACTTCAAAATGGCGGTTCGCCCCCCCCCCCCCAGGTCGAAAACTTTTTTATCAAAGCCTCGACTTAAACAGCATATATCAAAATCATTACTACTCCACCTTTTGCAGGGAAAAATCCCCCACTGATTGGACAGTTTTCTTACTTTGACATTTTTTGTAGTAAATTGAGAATATTTTCGAAAATCAGCAACGTACTGGTCAGCCAATGTTTTTTTCTACTAGGGATATAAAAACTAACAAATTAAAACCAATGCGAAGTACAATGAAAAGACTTAATAGCGCTTTTTTTTTGCCAATTAACGATTAGTTTTATAAAAAAATCAAGAGTCATGGACTTCAGCTAACCATTCTTTTATTTATATTTTTAATATATAAACAATTTTATAGCAATGACTGAAACAATAAAATAATATAGGAGCGTTTTGTTTTTTGCAAAGCAAGGCCGGTTTTCGGCCTAAATTTATTTTTGAACAAAAAAAACTGAAAAACATTTTTTTATTATTTACTATCAATATCGAATCGATTCCACCCCAAACGAAACTTTCCCGCACTCACCTCCCCTATTTATACCCCCCTAATTATTAAATAATCAGCATTCAGTTGATTTTTTGCAGGTCGTTGAAACATTTTAACATGACTATTGCTGAATAAGGATATTTTTGATTTTGTACGTGTATTTTCGTTGTTTCGAAAGAGGTGGGAGGAGGGGGTGACGGAGTAAAAAGGAAGGGGGCGGGGAAGTTTCGTTTAGGGTGGAATCGATTAAATATTGTTAGTAATTACTAAAAAAAAATGTTTTTCGAGTTTTTTCCTCAAGAAATATATTAGGCCGAAAACCGGTCGTAGAGACCATTCTCATTTGATATTCATTTATTTAAAAAATCAGCAGCAACCAAGCTCGGTAGCTTGTTAATTATAATGAAATCATATACCCGTATTGCCACTAGCTCCCTAGCTATTATTATTATAGACATTATCGTTAAATAGTAATTATGCTCGAGTTTACATCAAAGAAAATTATAACATATTTACTGTGCTTTGACATGCACTTTGAACATATTTTTGCAACACGTGCATAAGCAATTTTACCGATTTATTTTAATATCTTTGGAATGACGTAGGCGAATTATAATTTCAATCGTTGAGGTCATTTTGGAAAATACTAAGTAATACTCTGAAGCAGCGGCGGCTGGTGAAATTTCAATATTTTTTTTCTCGTCTGTGGCGCATGGGACCCATACGAAATTTGGGAAATAACATCTAGAGAAGCACTTCTCTAATGACCCCTAAAAAATTTTGAAAAAGCAGTTTGCGAAAAAATTTTTGAAAATTTGCTAGCCTCCCCTGGGTCTAGGGACCCCTGTTTACTTTTATTTTTTTTTGTCATATGCATTTGACTTTTCATAAAAATGCATCGACAGATTTTAGAGTTTGTGAAAATATTTTCATTACTAACTGAAATACAATGAACTGAAATTTTGTAATTTACAATTTAACAAATTACAATATTTCAATTCGCTGTATCTCAGTTAGTAATGAAAATATTTTCACAAACTCCAAAATCTGTCGATGCATTTTTATGAAAAGTCAAATGCATATGACAAAAAAAAAAAAAAGTAAACAGGAGTCCCTAGACCCAGGGGAGGCTAGCGAATTTTCAAAAATTTTTTCGCAAACTGCTTTTTCAAAATTTTTTAGGGGTCATTAGAGAAGTGCTTCTCTAGATGTTATTTCCCAAGTTTCGTATGGGTCCCATGCGCCACAGACGAGAAAAAAAATATTGAAATTTCACCAGCCGCCACTGCTCTGAAGTAAAATGACTGTATCGCTTTTATAGTACGAAGTAGTTGTCTGTTCTTAATTATAATCTTTAATTTGTCTGAATGCGTGTATGGAAAAATGAACGACCTTAAAGCAATACGAAATTTACATATAGCTTTGTATTTAACAGCGTTGTTTCGGCCTTGCTTCATTTATCACTTAATACCATACATATACGTAACATGTTTGTAGTATTTATAGCGTAGAGATGATTTAGTCCTCAAATTATACAGGGCGTTGCAGTAAAGAAGATTGCATTAATCTTAGAAGCCTTTCTTTATTTTTAAAATATAAAAACTTGAAAACTCAAATGCAAACTTTAAAAAATGTTCAAATGCAACCTAGAAAACTTGATGGGAAAGTTTTGATAATTTGTATGAGTGCTATATGTGAATTAACTATTTTTAAAGACTGCTAATGTGTTAAATCTACAATCCCAAGTAACAATTTTAGTTTTAATATACTCTGTAAGATATTCTAAAAGCTTATTTCTAAGACTACTTATAAACGTAAATGGTCTGGAAAGACTCTATAGAACCGACTTAAAACCCTTATAAGAGTACAGGGGCCCACTTAGAGAAAGACCCACATGCCTCTTTTTAAAACTACTAGCTTTCAAGTTTTAATGAATCATCTAAATCTTTATTCGTAGAATATATATCTAAAGAGTATTATAAAACCACACTTGGTCTAGAATAAATTAAAATTTAAAAGGCACACACAAATGCATTGAGAAAACGTTTTACATTTAATGAAGTAAATATAAAGGCAAATAAATCTATTGCCACACTCACATCGTCCATACGATATATAGAATATGTGGGCTGCCATGCATAGTTATAAAATGAACATATAGCGAATACTGAGGGAGACTACTTACAAATGAAGTATTGGGAGTACTCATAGTGGGCTAAAATCGTCAACGAGGTTAAGTTTACTGTAAAACATGGGTTAGATAGTTCTTAAAAATTCGCGCGCCCTACAAACACAAATTTAAGAAATATATGAGTAGTTAACTCTTCTTTTCGGTGACTTAAAACCATCACAAAACCAAAACTTGGAACCATTCGAATATGGCTGACCCCTATACATTGCTTGGTTGCTAGAAATAATGGCGACTGTTAGTTGTGAATAATTCTACTTCTAGCGTGTTTTGTACTAAAATATCTATAAAATTACCAATTGCTCTTTAAGTACGCCGATTTATTCCTGTACAAGTATATTTTAAGTCTCAATGGTTTATTCTGAACCCTTTAGGCAAATAAAGCAGCCGCTTTAACACCTTCACGGTTTAAGGCCGCCTGTAAAACCTAACCTAAAAATCGGTTTGATTTTAAGATTTTGCCACATTTGTAGAAAGTTATTGGTAGTACACGCTTGCCACGTCGCAATGTCGGTCGGTAATGGATATTATCTGCCCTTTTTAAAAAATATATCCCTCTTCCAGACAGTCTTGTCTTTGGATTTGGGAGTTGTCTACTCTATGTGTGTTGTGTTTATTCATCCACATACACATGGCATCCACAAATACATGAAATGCCACCAACGAATATTTCTTAATACAGCTTTGAAGTTGCCTATTTTAAAACACTATAATTTGGACAAAGAGAAACCAAATCCTTTTAAGGTGAAGACTGATTTATTACAGGTTCTTGCTCGCTTCGTTAAAACTCTAACAAGTTGTTGATTTATGAATGTTCGACTGGAAACTTAGTGATCTCAAAGTATATTAGATTTATAGGCCAGCATTAACAATCACCACAAGATAATCTCATAGAGCGATTGCAAAACCACAAAACTTTCTAAATTCTCCAGTAAAACTCGATCCTCCTAAGTTGGACTACACAGCTGTAGAGTATTATAGAAGGCTTGACAAATACCTTGATAAGTTAGTCATAAACCAATAAAGACTACGAGATAATTTAGTTTTAATGTAAGTTCTGGAATGCTTTTTAAAAACTTTCTTTAAGACAAAATTATCTTCAAGTGCATTTGACATTTAATAAATCTGGCATAAATCACTGGTTTATGAAGGTGGCCATTATAAAACACTGATAAAACCTAAATAAACCTAAAAGGAATTTAAATTGTTACTTGGGGTTGTTCCTCATATACCGGGGAATAGTGGGCCACCCCTGTAACTTCCCTGTTTTTAAAGATATCGGGATGAAATTTTGTATGGTGAAATAAGATTTTCAACTTTTTCAGACCTATCCGCCATATTTATCACTTTCGGTTTCACCGGAAACGGCCCCAATAGTCTTTTCTAAATGGACCACCCTGTATGTTTTTACATTTTTGAAATAAAGATCACATTTTAGATACACTTATACTATTTTGAACAATTTATACAGTGTTGCACGAAAAATAATTCGAATTTTAGTTGTCAATCTAGATGGCTGCGAATATGTTAAAATTATTTTTGCTCCAATGTAATTCATATAAAAAATACGAAAACGTCAATATGTCCAATAATACACCATACAGGGTGCTGTAAACTCATTAAAATCACATTTTTCAAAATGACTCATTTGTTTTAAATATTATGATATGGGTCACCCGGATATTCAGAAAGCTCTATTTAGTAGGGGTTAAACGGTACCAAAAGTTCCGTAATGTAATCGTTACCAGCAGGAATTACAAGAATGAGCCAGAGGCCCATTCTGTCTCCTGCGGAGGGTGGCATATCATAAAATATTAACAAAAATATACAGGGTTGATCAAAATTTAATTGAAGTTAGATATAAATCATATATTTCTTAAGAAAAATTGTCATGGATATGATATACAACAAGAATCAGCCAGAGGCCCATTCTGTCTCTTGCGGAGGGTGGCACATAATAAAATATTAACAAAAATATATAGGGTTGATCAAAATTTAATTGAAGTTAGATATAAATCATAAATTTCTTAAGAAAAATTGTCATTTCTGCCGGTAACGATTACACATTAAGGAACTTTTGGTACCGTTTAACCCCTACTAAATAGAGCTTTCTAAATATCCGGGTGGCCCTTATCATAATGTTTAAAACAAATGAGTCATTTTGAAAAATGTGATTTTAATGAGTTTACAGCATCCTGTATGATGTATTATTGGACATATTGACGTTTTCGTATTTTTTATATGAATTACATTGGAACAAAAATAATTTTAACATATTCGCGGCCATTTAGATTGACAACTAAAATTCGAATTATTTTTCGTGCAACACTGTATAAACTGTTCAAAATAGTATAAATGTATCCAAAATGTGATCTTTATTTCAAAAATGTAAAAACATACAGGGTGGTCCATTTAGAAAAGACTATTGGGGCCATTTCCGGCGAAACCGGAAGTGACAAATTATGGCGAATAGGTCTCAAAAAGTTGAAAATCTTACCTAATTTCACCATACAAAATTTCAATCCGATACCTTTAAAAACAAGGAAGTTACAGGGGTGGCCCACTATTCGTTTACACCCGGTATATTTCATCAATCAACAATATGGTAAAAAAAGTCACAATTCCACGTTTACAGTCGAATATGCTGTTTTTAAACATTATGTTTTAATACTTAAATAAAACATAAAACGACTCCATGAACACATTTGGCCATTTTTATTTTTCTTCTATCCTCACAAAAAAAAAAATATTTTGTAAATGCTTAACTATTTATACAAAAAATATATAATAATAGTACCAAATGAATACTGGGACAAAAGAATTGAGAAAAATATGTAATTTTTTTAAAGGATGGTTTGAAATCGATTCCGAAAAATTATATATTGTGAAATAGTATTTAAATATTCTACAAAAAATATATATAATGAATGTGCCAGAACGGGTTACACCTAAACGGGAAAATATTATGGGCCAATATTTGGTAAAATTGCAAGTGCCCCTGATAGCAATCAAAATACAAAAAATAAACGTCATCCGCTTAGGCCATTCTTGTACTAACTACACTATTTGTTTGGGAATCAGGAATGCCAAATTCAATCATAGGAAGTGCACTTGAAGACATAATTTTTAAAAAAATACGTACATTATCAATAATGACCTTGCGAATCTTATGTGAATGGAGCGAAGTGCAGTGTAAACAGCATCGACGCATTTTTAAAACTATCGCGAACAGATGTATTAGTCTCCGTGATCTGATCGATATCCCGAAAAACAGACCTGAGGTACCTTATGAAGGCTCTATACATTCAGTTGTCTACCCAACATAAAAAAGGCACGAGAGGCTAAACTTAAAGAAAATGCAAATAGTATCTCTTATTGTATAAAAGTTAAAAAAAAAACAGACAAATAAATTAGTATCGCCTATCTACTTATAATCGTAAGAATCTGCCTACTAAACATGGGGAGGATGGACTCCTCCCTTAGAGGATGTTAATGACGACACTCACGTGGAGCGTAATATTACTCGACTGGCACAAAAAGATTAACACTCGGATTAACAATTCTCTAGAACAGGGATTCCCAACAGGTGGTCCGCGGACCCCTAGGGGTCCGCGGACGATGTTTCAGGGGTCCGCGGAATGTCACTGAGATATTCATAATTGTTTTGTATTTTACTTGACATGCAGTGAGAGATTCTACATAATCTTCATTTTAAGAAGAGTTTATGCTTGTCAGTATAGCGACCGATGAGGGGGTCCTTGAAAAAATCTTGTTGGGAATCCCTGCTCTAGAAGAATATGCTAATATGCAATTTTTTTTTAATGCCTTTATTTATATGTATCTGACTTTGGACTGACGGTCATATTTTACTTAAAATTTTGGTTCGCTTTCTAGTTCCTAGTGATTATAACATTCACAGGAACTTATTTGAAAGGCTTTTTACATTATATGTTATATGAGGCTTTCCAGCTGCTTGCAAAACGTACCGACGGCATATAATCTGATATGAGTAGTATGATTCGGTTTGTTTTTGAGCTGTCCCTATGGAGATGCATAATAATTTCAGTAGACATTTTGGCATCTTCCATAATTTTGTTAAAATTCAAAATTGGCCTTCTGGCATGAAATTATATTTTTGTAATGGCCATGCGGTGCTCCTGGCTCATGGTCAAATTGTCGGTTGGAGATAATTTCTAATTGTGAAAAACCGCCTTTGGCAAAATTAGCTTTTTTGCCTAAAAAAAGTCAAATTCAAAGTCGGCGCACTTTCGAAATTTGTAATTATTGCGTCGAACGTCATCGGGTGACAACGTTAAAAAAATTTCACGTGTAGTGGAGTCAGATTAGGAGTAATAAACTCGTAATGTGAATTTTCTGGTCAGGGCGGTTTTTCTATTTTAAGGTGTTCAGAGGGTCAACTATAGTCCACAGTTCAGTTTTGCAGTTTTAGCGAGGTCGGCGTATTGTCTATTTAAATTATTTAATTTTTTAGATCGTGTTTTTCATCGGTTTGCTTTGAATATCTCGGAGTCTATAAGTCCTATGGAAACCCGCAAAAAGAAGGAAAATGTTTGTTATGAGTTGTGGAACAAAAGTGTATAAACTATAATTCATTACAATTGTTATTATTATTTTAAAAAAATTGAACAGGAAGGAATTAATAGGGTCAAAAAAAATAGTGAGGAAAATAACGCCTTATACCCCAAAAAGGAAACACGAAGCACGGACACGTGTTTCGGATTTGTGTCCGTAGCTGCTTCGTGTTTCCTTTTGGGGTATAAGGCATTATTTTTCTCACAAAAATTGAACATTCCAAAATTATGCGTTTTTAAACAAATTGCAGTTCTTTAAAAAATAATGGGTAATTTTCCATACCATTTTGGAAAATATAGCTCTGATAAAGTACAGTCAAAATGTTCGTTATGAATATAATAATGAAATTTTGAAAAATATATCTCTTATAAATACAATGAGCACGAGAGGGAAATATTGCCTGTCAACAGCGAATTATGATTTCAAAGGCGTTTTATCAGACACAATTTTAAAAAATGTAGAAAAATGTAGATTATTTTGAACTAGCTGGGACAAATATATAAGCACTGGGGAATAACTAGTTATTTATAAGTTACCGAAAGGCAAAAAGTAACGTATCTCAGTTTCAAATGCAAGCAGTGCATTAATATATTTTTTTTAAAGATGGCTCACGTAATCTACTTTCGTGAATCGTTTACCGTTTTTTATTTCATAAAAAAAAACAGAGATATTTGAATTTGTTTATTACTACAATATCGAAATAATAAAAACGGTTTAAATTTTGAAAAAAAAAATGTTTCCCTTCGTGATCTTGAAGTACTTATATACAATTTGAGCCATCGTACACATTTCTCGGTTTTGATGGTAGGATTTCACAAGGATGCAAATTTTAGCAACAATTGTATATTTGAGCCGTTTTAATAATCATTTACATTTGAAATTTAAAGCAGTGATTGCACTTTATAAGAGCTATATTTTTTCGAAATTTTATTGAACCTTATCCATTATTTTTAAAACAAGAGCAGTTTATTTAAAAACGTATAATTTTACAATGCTCATTTTTTTAAAAATAATAATAACAACTGGAAAGAATTATAGTCTATGTACTTTTGTTCCACAACTCATTAGAACATTTTCCTTCTTTTTGTTGTTTTCGATAGGACTTATAGATTTCGAGATATTAAAAGAAAACCAATGAAAAACACGGTCCAGAAAATTAAATTGTCTAATTGAACAATACGCCAACATCGCTGTAACTGCAAAACTGAACTGTGAACTATAGATGATCCCCTGAACACATTAAAACAAAAAATCCGCCTTCACCGGACAATTCATATTAAAATTAATTTGACTCCACTAGTACTTTTCAATTTTTCGCCTATTGTCATACGTCGTCGGCGACGTGAAAAAATATTTTTGGGTTAAATTTTTGTGTATTTTTCAAAAATTTACTTTTTTTGCGTCTTTTGAGACGAAAAATTTTTGTAAGTAATTTTTGTGTATTTTTCATATTTTTACTACATATAAAATGTGTTAATATGTGAAGAAAATATGAATTTTTTTCTAAGGCAATGTCTATAAAATGCAGGGGTAAATATGACAAGCGGGAAACTTTTTTATCTTTCGAAATAGATACCAAGTATATGGAGAGAAAATAAAGATAAAAGACGGAGGCAACTTTTTATTTGAAACTCTTTTCCTAAAATCAGCAGTTTTCGAAAAAAACGCATTTGAAAATATGGAAGGTCCTCGGGGTGTAAAATAATTAGTCTCATCGTCTGTTATCAGAATAGAGACTTATTGAAATGCGTTATTGTCAACCTGTCGTGTGCACTTTTGGTTTTGCCAACGATTGTAATATATTTCCCAATTTTTTAATAAATAGACTCACATCTTCTATATTAATCAAATATAAAAACTAACTAGAATTTATTTTCATGTGGGCAGAAAAAGAAATGGCCAGATTTGTTTCTGGAAGTTTCGAAACCTATAAGGATTAATTTGAATTGAATGGAATTTTGTTTATAAAGTTTTTGAAAATGCTGACTGCAACTGGTAGAATTATATATTTGCATATTCCCGACCTTTCATACATATATGTTTTATGGGTATGACATAAAAAAGTGTAAGAACATCTGGTGAACTTGTTTGTGATGATGCATTAGTATATTTATTAAAAATAATATTTGTAAACATATTCAAGATTAATCGACATTAACGAGGTTATTGTAGAAACTAAATATATTTAATCTATGTGATGTGAAGCATTTTTTTTTATTTACTCACACTTGCTAAACAGATGCATATAGATACATAGTTTATATAGAAAATTGAGTTCTAAGTATTTGATTTCTTGTTTTCTTACACAGAATAAAACAGTAACATAATAAAAAAAAAGACAGCAAATCTACTTAAAAGAAGTTTATTCTTATTGTGTCAAAATGCACGGTTGGTAACTAGTGAACATTTAAAAAAAAATGGCGCAAAAATAGATTTTTAGGTAATATATAAAAACTACGAGAGTTACCATAAAAAGTCATAATACCTAATAAACAAAAAATAAAACTTAATGGCTATAAGATTTCTGAAACTATTATATAATAAATGTCAAGTTCAGACTAATATGGCAAGACATAACATGACGCTTAATTTTTACGAATCTAAAACATGTAAATTCTTCCAGTGAACACTCTTGTAAAGAATTCGATGATTCAAGAACGAATAATTCAACCGTATCAATCGTATTTGTATAAACAAGAATATCTTTTTTTTTGCCGAAGCCCCGCTGTACTGAAGCTTAAGCTTATTGTACCCGTTATCCCATTAATCCCGTTCCTTTCCAAAAAGAGAGAATACGGTCAATGGGAGCTCTGGCTATTTCTTCCGGGGTCACGGTTAGTCCCCCGAAGTATGAAAACCTCCCAGCCACCAAGGCTGGGCATTCACATAGTATGTGGTGAGGAGTTTCTTCATTCTCACCACACATCCTGCTTTCTGGATTATCCTTCACACCTATGTTGGTTAGGTGTCTGTTCAGTGTGCAGAGTCCTGTTAGAATTCCCACTGCACATCTCAGCTGTTTTCTTCTCACCTTTAGCAATTTGTTAGTCTTTGTCTTGGATGGCTCGCCGGTGATGAACATACGTGACTGTCTCATCCCCGGCGCGCCGGTCCAATACAAGATATGTTTCTGACTCAATAGTTCCTCTTGCGGTATTGTATGATATCCCGCAGGATGGCTCCGGTCCCATCAAGGCTGTTTTTGCGCCTTCTTTGGCCAGCTTATCTGCTTTTTCGTTGCCTTCATTTCCTTGGTGTCCGCGCGTCCACTCCAGTTGTATACTGTTGTGTTCCGCCAGTTTCGCCAGGAATTCAAGACAGTCTTTTACCGTTTTGGAACGTATCTCTACTGCATTCAGAGCTTTGATAGCTGCTTGACTGTCAGTGATGATGCGGATTCTTTTGTCAGTATATGACCTCCGGATCATTTCTTGTGCACAGATTTCTATGGCTGTGACTTCTGCTTGGAACACCGTTACGGTACTGCCCAGGTTCAGACTGATGTCTGTCCTGGTTGGTTCCCCGTAACATCTGCTCCAGTACTTCTTGACGTTTTCGATCCGTCAGTATACCATATGGTATCATTTGGATGTCTTCGCAGTTGCCTTGTTCCTTCCTCTTCCATATCGGGTATGTAAACCCTGAAGGTTTTTATGAAGTTGTGGCTTGTGCTGATTCTATCTGACTGCATATCTAGTAGTCGATTTTTTCTTATTTGTTGGAATATTTCGGTGTGGTATCCTATTCTTGGAATGGTCCCATGTCCGTTTATTTTCAGCCTGTACGCCACCAACAGTGCCTCACTCTCCACCATTAATTGTAGTGGGGGCAGGCAAAGTAGCGCTTCCATGGCTGCGGTAGGCGTTGTTGACATTGCTCCCGTTTTGCCTAGGCAAGCCAGTCTTTGTACTTTCCGTAGTTTTCTCATTGCCTCCCCTTTTCCGGCTTTATGCCACCAGATCAGGGTGGCATAGGTTACTATTGGTACTACAACCCTTTGGTACAGCCAGTGCACCATTCCTGGTTGTAGTCCCCAGTTTTTACTTACCATTCTTCTGCTGGCCCATAAGGCCTGCGTAGCTTTGGTAGTCACTCTGTCTAGATGTGCATTGAAGTTTAATTTGGTGTCTAGAATCAGTCCCAAATATTTCACTTGATTGCTCACCTGTAATTCGTTTCCCCGGAGATATAATCTTCCCAGGTTGAGTTTCCTCTTTCTTGTGAAGGCGACCACAGTGGTCTTCCTTGGATTCACGGAAAGACCTTCCTGGGTACACCATCTGTCTACCATGACGAGGGCACGCTGCATCTTTTCTGATGCAGCGCCCTCGTGCTTTCCTGTTACCAGGATGGCGATATCATCTGCGTAACCTTGCGCATATATTCCCCGCTGTTCCAGTCGAGATAGGAGCTCGTCCGCAACCAGGCACCATAGGAGAGGAGATAGGACCCCCCCCCCCGCAGGCAACCTCTTGTTATTGACTTTTCTACTCCGCGTCTCTTCACTGCATCACTTAGTGAGTCGAATGAGGAATTGTCAAAAGCACCCTCTATGTCTAAGAAGGTTCCTATGGCAGTTTCTTTGCTGTCTATTTTTTGAGTAAGCTCATGTATTGCTAACTCACAAGATTTTCCTGTTTGGTAGGCATACTGGTTTCGATGTAGAGGTTCTGTACTCAGTATATCGTCCCTGATATGCCTATCAACCAGTTTCTCCAGGGTTTTCAGGAGAAATGATGTTAGACTAATAGGTCGGAAGGATTTGGCCTGGGCGTAGGTATCATGCCTTGGTTTTGGTATGAATACCAGAATATCTTACTTGAGCCTATTAGACCGAAGATTTCCGTTGTCGATTTTTATAAAAAAGTTGATAATATAATTTAGGGGAGAAAAGGGACCCCCCAAAAAAACTTAAATAGATAGAACAATTATTGGCTGCCCATTTAATGGGGTTTACCATACTTTATGCCCGCCTAAAATTACAACTTGATATTCCAAGCCGATTAGACCAATCATCAAAAAAGTACTTTTCATTAGCCCTCTTTTGGTGCTTATGTAACGCTTATGGTCTATATAATAACTTACACATAATTCTTTGCGTCCGGTAACTCAGTTGTATCTGTAAAATAAACAAATATTTCCTGTCAGTTTTTTGCGTAAAAATATTTTTCTTATTATTTTGTAATAGTAATTTTGGTTCGAATGGATTATGTACCACACTGATGATTTCAGATGAGAAAGAAAAAACTTGATCAATTTTTAGTATTTATCAAGTCAGGTTGAAAGTAACCCTGGGCTAAATTCAGAGATAACTTAGCCCGAGCTTCAAGATGGGGGTTATCTCTGTTAGCCCGAGGT
Source organism: Rutpela maculata (assembly GCA_936432065.2). NCBI lineage: Eukaryota > Metazoa > Arthropoda > Insecta > Coleoptera > Cerambycidae > Rutpela > Rutpela maculata. The sequence continues at coordinate 177,865,455 of OW386286.2, forward strand.
TAACCTAAAAATTTTTAATTACTGTTAACAGTTGGGTGAAAAGCCAAAGATATTTTTTATTAAATCATTAAAAATTGAAGCTTTCGACGAAATAAACGATGGTGAAGCAGGTATTTTGAAATTTTTGGAACACGAAAGACATAGGTACTTAATTTTCCAATGTTGCTAAAAAGCAAATATTTTATTTCTATTCTAATTTATTGTATTGAAGAAATCGTTCAGCTTCTTTGTCCCTGCAAGATGTTGCAACATTTTTTTTTATTCTACGACGTGTTTATAATTATTTGGTATTTTAATTAATGGCAACCGCTCTAATGATGAACAATTGGGGCCTCTGCCTACCTTTGTTGGGATTTTCACTAATTCAATAATTCTAGTTTTATTTCCACATCCACGGTGAAAGTATAGTAACAAGAAAATTTTTCAAAATTTTACTGTTCAAATAGTAAGCCTATTTGAATGTCATGAAACGTCGAGATTTTAAGTTTGATAAAAAAAAAATTCTGTCCGTCTTTTTTTTACTTGATCCATTCCCACTACCACCCCCCGCCCCACTACCGATGTGGGATATTGTTATATGGGTTTTTGGGGTAGACACTTTTAAATATTATATTATTAACGTTCCATAAACAATTATTTCCACATACAAGATTTTTTCGTTGTGAGAGACTTTGGTAGCAAATCTGGATGTGGAAATAGTGATTCCTTGGGCAACGGTTTTTATATTATAATTGTTGCTCGTTACTGTCACTGTTAGGTGATTTTTCGACAGAAACAAACAAGTGCTTTTAACTTAGTAACAAAAACTTAAAAAGCTAACAAACAAAAAATTACTCATTTTTCGGCCAATTACAATCAGCTGGCAACTCTATAGAGAAAGCGTTACCATCCTTAGTAGTGTAGTGATATTAAGCAAAAAAATGGCCAAACCCGGACATTCTAAACAACGAAGGTCTGATGGTCCTACGATGTTTGTTACTCTCCCCATTGCACGCCCTGAAAAGTTCAAGAGGTTAGAGCGTCGGGTTTGGAGTGTGGGAGGGGGAAGGGTCGGAATGTGGTTTTTTTCTTCTTTTCTCAAATATCTCAAAAAGTATGAGGTTTAGAGCAAAGATGTCCTTATATAAAATCAAAGTACTTTAAATTTCCTACCAAAAAGGTCCAGTTCATTTTTTTTGTAACCCTAACCATTTCTGAGATATGGGAAAAAGATCAATTTTTGCGAAAATCGTGGGTAAATTTTTCTAAGATCGTTTTTAAGTCTTTTTTAAATTATTCTTGGCCTATTGGTCGATTGGTTATTACGTAATTAGGTGCACCGTTACATTTTCGGTCAAACTGCAATGTACTTATGTGAAGGGGGTGGGGGGTGGGGGGATTTATTTTACATGCGTTCGCTGTAAAGAGAGGTTCCAGTCACGGCTTGTTTATAAAAACGAAAAGTGAATTGAATGGGCAGGTATTGATGGTTTTTTTGAAGAATGTAGAGGCTCTGGGTATGGGGGAACTCACAAAGGGAAGGGGAGAGGAGCATTTTAGGGTGAGAAGGGGAATCCATCTTTTTTGCGTGCGTCTCTTCTCAGCCGTCCCAATCAGTTGTTGCCGAACGGATTGTCGGACAAAGTTGTTAATGCATTAATTTTTTTAAAAGAATATTTTATTAAATTAGGAAAAAAGACTAATTGATTGGACAAGTGCGACGATCACGGCGAACCGCGACCGCCTAGTAAAATCACATTGTTTTGAGCCTTTCCACTCTCGGAACTCCAAGAGATATCGTTGCCATTTTCGACTAGAAAGGATACGGCCTTAGAGGCGTTCAGGCGTAATTCCACGGATTGTAGCTTCGCACCACCGCCCGCCCGCTTGAGCGAGTGCGTGAACCAGATGTCCGAACCTGCGGTTCCTTTCATACTGAGCAGAATTACCATCGCAACGACGAATCATCAGTGGGGTAAAATTAACTTGTCTCACGACGGTATAAACCCAGCTCATGTTGTTATATGACTAATGGCTAGAGACTAAATGATGAATATTGATGATTAGTATGATTACTTTTACTAAGTCTGTTTTATGTTTTATAATTATAAGATTTTATTTCCAGAAAATAAATCTGTGTATGCGAATTAAACATACGAATTGTTTAGGCTATAACTAACGTTAGAAATGTTAGAATTTGATTTTATGTTCAATGAATGTTGATTTTTACAATTATTGCGTGCAGTGAGATAAAGCAGGATGGTGTAAAATATAAGTTTGTGAATAACTCAGTTCGTGAAGTGCATTCCGAGTGTCGCAAATGGTACACCCGCAACCCAAAACCTCCACCTTGCGCATCCACTGAACCTCAGCAACGTCCTTCACGTAGATCAGCATTTGACTTCAAATCACTGTGCTTGTTGTGTGGCCGACGATGTGTCGATGTTTCCAAATGTAGAAATCCATTCAAACAGGAATGGAGTGAGGTTGAGACTGTGGAAACCTTACAATCTATGATACGTTTTGGAAGTGTTAGAGAAGATGAGTGGGGGCGAGAAGTACTGACTCGCTTGAGTGGTATTATCGATCTGGTTGCTGGAGATGGACGTTATCATAGGTACACAACATTTCAGCACCTAAACAGCATAACAGCAGTAAATCAGAGGAAGGTTTGGATAGGGGGGCCAAGGGAAAGTTATTAGGCTTTTCAGAAGTTTTGCAATTATCTGTCAGATAATGATGAATGTCAGTACTCTATGGCCGAATTGCAATACAAACCCTGAAATTGAATGTTACAGTGACAAACATCTAAAAAGAAAGCTAACTCAGCACTTTGGTGAAAGTGTACGTATTACAGAAATTCCTGGAAAAAGAGCTATAGTGTGCTTAAACGGAGCAAATGGTAGTCACCACTCTCAAGGCAGCTGCACCTGATGACCTCTTGAACCTAATCAGCTGCAGCTGCAGCGATGATTGCACGACCAAGTGTGTGTTTTAAAAATGCACTGAAGTGCTCAACCATATGTGCCAATTGTGCAGCCCATCGTTGTTGCAACAGAGACATAGCTGATGAAATAGTACCTGAAGATGACTTTTTGTTACGGATCAGGATACTGAAATTGAACAGGAAATCCACCAAGAGGAAGTTGACTCAAATACTGAGCAAGAGGATATTTAGCCACAAATGGACTTCTAGACACTGTGCTACCATGTTTATACTACGCTACTTTTATTTCATTAATATTAATAAATAAAATTGGTTTTGTTTGATTTTTAAATAAAATCATGTTTTATATAAACATACCCACTCTTTTATTCCTGTTTAATCATCCCCCCCTCCCCCCCCCCCATATACACCAAAAATGTAACTGTACACTGATAACGTAATAACTAATCTACCAATAGGCCAAGAACAATAATTAAAAAAAGACTTAGAAACGATTTTAAAAAATTTTACCCACGATTATCGCAAAAATTGATCTTTTATACCATTTTCCGCTCCCTATATCTCAGAAACGGCTAGGGTTACAAAAAAAAAATGAAATTTAATGTAGGAAATTTAATGTACTTTGATTTTGTGTAAGACACCTTTGCTCTAAACCTCATACTTTTTGAGATATTTGAGAAAAAGAGAAAAAAAACATTCCGACACTTCCAACCCCCCTCCCAACCCATACCCGGCGCTGTAACTTCTTGGACTTTTTAGGGCATACAGAGGGGAGGGTAACAAGCATCGTGGGACAATCAGACCTTTGTTGTTTTGAATGTCCGGGTAAAAGGCTAATGTTACTAGATAGGTTATTCAAGGGTTTCCTGATCAACATATAAAATGTGGTGAATAAACGGATGCGAGTTTAACACTCACTTTGCCCCGAGGTTATAGTTAGCCCAGGACTAGCTTACACGCAAAGTTAACCTTACGTCGATAGACATACATACGGTGCGTGAAATTTTGTATTCTTTTTTATAGTGCTTTTAATAATAACTAGCTTTGTAGCTGTAACAAATGTGTATTTGTGATGAATTATTCTTTAGGTAGGGTTAAAAAATACTTGATAAGGTGTCTCGTAAGAGAGATTTTTCTTGTTGATATACTAACGTGATCAGGCTTGGATCTATAGTACATGGAAAGAACGAATGGTTTCTTTGAAAGTTAACTGCTGAATACCAAAAATAATATTTTTCAATCACCCTGCATAACTTGGTGACAGAGAACTATAGAACTTTCGTTAGCTTTTTGAAAGGTGTTATGGTGAAAGTGTGCATTTTTTGCCTACTTATCGGTTATAAAAAAAATATATAAGGTGGAAAATACACATCAAGATGTTGGAAAAAGTTCCTATCAACATAAGTCCGCAAATCACTTTCTACCGAGCTTCGGCATTATAACTTTTGAGTTTAATTTAAATTATTTGAATTTTTGCTTAAGGAGACAACTTGTAGCAACTCAAGCATATAGTCTATTTCTGATATTTTTGACCAGTTACCACCGTGGAAGGACTTCATCAACGTGTACAGTACAGGATGAAAGTGCAGAAATACGTAATACTCCTGGTATCCTTAAACGAGTTAGGATGATCATGAGTAGACGAACCGAACAATGTATTGTCATGCGAGGACGTCGCGCCACGCCCTTACTTCTAGACTGATATGGGACTGCCACGAAGAGCTCAACATTCTGAATTAGCGAAACAAAGTTAGACTACTCTGGGTGCCGGGACATACCAGTATAGACCGCAACGAAAAAAGATGAACTTGCTAGACAAGGAGCAGCTCTTATATTCTCGTGCTGGGTATCACTAAAGGCTCAGCCAGAAGAGTGATTAAGGACTAGGTTAAGAATAGACATAACCATCACTGGAGAGACATTCCAGGAAATCGACATGGGAGAATACTTATTAATGGATCATGCCGAAGACGAACTGAAGAACTGCTCACAAAGAACAAGAAGCAGCTGGGAATTATAACAGGTCTTCTGACAGGACACTTTCCTGTTAAGAAGCACTTGTACACAGTCGGAAACTTTGTTGGCGACTTTAACTGCGGATTGTGCGACAAGGTATCAGAAACTGTGGAGCTGTGGAGCACATTATGTACGACTGCGAAGCGCTGGACCGTAGAAGATATAATACAGGGTGTTTCACGAGGAAACGGACATGATTTAATGGCAGACAGAGGGCGCCGAGGGTAATCATAATAATCCATAGAAGAAGCTGTCCTCGTTGCTGAAATACAGGGTGTTTTATGTATTTTTGCCAACATTTCTTTTGATTGTTATTTTGTAAAGGAATGGAATAATAAGTTCATATTTGGCACATTTAATACACTAGTGATCCTGAATAAGCACTTGATCACACACAAAAGAAATCCAGGTCCGGACTTGAAAAAAAAGTTTTTGTTTTTCTTCAAGAAAACAATACCTTGTATATGTTTTTCTTAAATTTCATATAAATTCGAAAAGTACACAAAAAAACTTAACAAAATGGCTTCATTAATTTTTTTGCCACACTTTTACCGCATTCGAAATAAATTCCACTGGTTAATGCAATATGAGACTAGAAAATATCGATGTATGACACGCGCGAAAAATGCTTCCACTATTAAATTAGGCATTTAATCTTTTTTCAGCAATAATTATTATGTTTTAATTACCAATTTTTATTGAGGGGGTAAAATTAATAAACAAATAAATGTTAGAAGACACCGAATCAAGAATCTGTTTCATTCCTCTCATTTATTAAAGTCTAGTAATACAGCAACATTAATAACAACAATAACTATAATAACAAAGTTGCACATCAATAATGCACATAACAACAAGATAACAACAAAATATCAGCAGAATAATTGTACCAAAAACAAAAAATGCAGATATTGTCATAAAATGCATTTATAAATTAGAATTTTAATTAAATTATATGATCAAAATGTCCTCCTCAGCTTCAGTACATTTTCTAATGCGGTTCACGAGATGATCCATTGATCTTCTTATCACGTCTGGACTGTTTCTAATTTCTTTGTGGTATTCAACAATTCTTTGAGTTAATTGATCCCTGCAATCAATGTCCACATTGTATACCTCACTCTTTAAGTGATAAAAAATAATCTACATGGTTGAAATGAGGTGAGGTACGGTACCGGTTTCAGTGGCGAGATCTTGGTCGACGAAGTTAAGGCCGTACTGGTTAAGTGGTGGAGTAGCATTAGCTAAACTTCGCCAGGACGTTAAAATTAAAATAAAAAGATAAATAAAATTTTAAAAATCCGAAGACCTTGTCGGTCACACATGAGGACCTTCGTGACCAATCCATCTATTCATATGGAATTATAATTGAATTTAATCAAAATGTCCTCCTTTTCTTCAGTACATTTTCTAGTGCGGTTCACGAGATGACCGATTGATCTTCTTATCACATCTGGACTGTTTCTAATTTCGTTGCGGCATTCAACAATCCTTTGAATTAATTGCATCTCTGCAATCTCTTGTAATATGTTCACTCTTTAAGTGATTCCATAAGAAATAATCTAAAACTAACTGATTTTACGTTTAAAGGCATTGTTTAAAGTTGCCATTGTTGATTACTTCAAAATGACAACTATTAGAAAAACAAATGTAGTGATAACTTTAAACAATAGTTGCTTTCTTTCTACTAGTGAACTGAGCTAAACAAGAATTCTAAATTAGTTGGGCTTTCTGTTTCTATTTTTTTTTTACCTTAGATCAGCTCAGTCAAATACCTTTCACCTTACCTACGTCAAGTCTACCTGATTTCTTCCTAAACTTTAGAAACTTGCCCAAGTTGATTTCAAGGTGGCGATTAGTCATAATATCCAAATCTTAACAACGCGTATGCGTAAAATTTCTGGTCTGTTTTCATAATTCTTTTTGCAAGTTAGTTTAGATAAGAATCTTAAATTTAGATTTTTACAACATATGTTACCGAATCTTTTAAGAAATGTAAATATCCGAGGTATGTTCTTTCAACATGATGGGGCTCCACCACATTTCCCCAACTAAATTAGAAACCATTTAAATGATACATATCCAAACAGATGGATTGGTCACGAAGGTCCTCATGTATGACCGACAAGGTCTTCGATTTTTTTTTAATTTTTTTTTTACATTGTCTTATTTATTTTAACGTTCTGGCAAAGTTTAGCTAATGCTACTCCACCACTTAACCAGGACAGCGAGATGAGATACGGTCACCCATCTATGTGCCGGACTCACCTGGCGTGCCTTAACCGTACCGTACCTCACCTCACTTCAACCATGTGGATTATTTTTTATGAGATCACTTAAAGAGTGAGGTCTACTTTGTGGACATTGATTGCAGGGATCAATTAACTCAAAGGATTGATGAATACCACAAAGAAATTAGAAACAGTTCAGATGTGATAAGAAGATCAATGAACCGCATTAGAAAATGTACTGAAGCTCAGGAGGACATTTTGAACAACATATAATTTAATTAAAATTCTAATTTGTAAATGCATTTTATCACAATATCTGCATTTTTGTTTTTGGTACAATTAATCTGTTGATATTTTGTAGTTATCTTGTTACTATGTGCATTATTATTGATATGCAACTTTGTTATTACAGCTATTGTTGTTGTTGCTGTATTACTAGTCTTTAATAAATGAGAGGAATGAAATAGATTCTTGATTAGGTGACCTCTACTATTTTTTTTTTATTAATTATACCCCGTCCATAAAAATTGGTAATTAAATCATAATAGTTATTGCTGAAAAAAAAGTAAATGCCTAATTTAATAGTGCAATAAAAATAAGTCTAAAAGTCCTTGAAAACCTTAAAAAAATTAGTACAGGCAAGAAATTTGGTGGAGATGTTGCGGTTATCACCTTATTGAATATACTAAAAGTCCCCAAAAATCTAAACTGTGCTACGCCTGCCATATTGAAAAATGACGGCCCATTTTCAGATTCTTATATATAAATCCTTTACCGTTGCAGATAGGAAAACAAATTTCAAATAAAAAATATAGGCAATAATAAAACAAACAATTTTTGATATTAACATTTTTTCTCTAAATCGAACGATTTTTAAATTACACAGGTCTACAAAAAAGAAAAAATCAGCTCCAAGGACTAAACCTATCATGCCTTAAGTATTTTTGTGTGCTGAATCCGAATTTTCAATTTAAAAAATTTTCTACCATGTAGATTTCGAGTAAACGTCGTCAAAATTTGTCAAAAAACGTATTTTGATTATAATAACCGAGATTTACTCGAAATCTACTCGGTAAAAAAATTTTTTAACTGAAAATTCGAATTCAGCACAAAAAAATACTTAAGGCATGATAAGTTTAGTACTTGGAACAGATTTTTTTTTTTTTTTGATAATGAACTAATGTTATAACGTATTTTCGTATTTTATTCTATTTGTTATAAGGCTTTATAATTAAAGTATATTTTTCTTCTGTAATGGTAATATACCTAAAAAATGTTTTTTGTTTTACTTACAACCTGTAAACACGCATTTTACAGTGTATTTTGTACACAATTGTGATTTTTGAAAATTCAATAAAAATCTACACCTCATAATTCAAAAACCTTTCGATTTAGAGAAAAAAATGTTAATATGAGAAATCGTTTGTTTTATTATTGCCTACATCTTTTATTTGAAACTTTTTTCCCTATCTGCAACGGTAAAGGATTTATATACAGAAATCTGAAAATGAGCCGCCATTTTTCAATATGGCGGACGAAGCACAGCTTCGCTTTTAGGGACTTTTAGTATATTCATTAGGATGGCAAGTGGAACATCTCCACCAAATTCTTTATTTGTACTAATTTTTTCAAGGTCAAAATTTATTTTTCCTGCACTATAACAATGGAAGCATTTTTTGCGTGTATCATCTTTCATATTTTAAGTCTCATATTGCATTATCTAGTGGAATTTATTTTGAAGGCCGAAAAAGTGTGGCAAAAAATTTATTGAAGCCATTTTGTTCAGTTTATTATGTACTTCTCGAATTTGATATTGAAATTAAGAAAAGAACATAGACATATACAGGGTATTGTTTTCTTGAAGAACATCAAAAACATTTTTTCGTGTATGATACAAGTGCTTATTCAGGATCACTAGTATATTATATGTGCCAAATATGAACTTATTCCATTCCTTCACAACGTAACAACCAAAAGAAATTTTTGCAAAAATATATAAAACATCCTGTATTTCACCAACGAGGACCCAACTAGCTTTTTCTATAGATGATTACGATTACCCTCGGTGTCCTCTATCTGCCATTAACCGTTTCCTCGTGAAACAATGCCTGTATATATGGGCAAACACAAACAGACCCTGACACTATCAAAACTCGCCCATCTCAGACCTGTATCACCTTGACAGCGGCACGGGAGTATTAAAATGGGCAAAGTAAGTTAAAACAGCGAGAGCATAATTAGCCCAGGAGTCTGTAGTAGGGATTGCATTACCGGTTAACCGGTTAACCGGTTAACCGGTAAACAGGACAAAAAACACATGACGATAATTACCGGTTATTTTAATTTTTTACCGGTTATTTCGGTAAATTCTGAACTTACGATATGTCGCGTATTCAACGTTTCTATTTATGTCAGTGACTAGTATTCACTAAATATAGAGTGACTGTCCCAACACTGAGTACTTTTAGCAATAAATACATAATATTATAAAAAATAAAACCCAAACACCAAGTCCTAAGAAATACATGTAAGAGAGACATTGACAATATCTAGCGACAGGAAATTGAATATTTCACTGCCTCAAATATCCGTGGAAAACATTTAGAAGAATGTTATTACCAATTCTTATTAACTTATCGACCTACCAATATCGATAGAGAAAGGGCATTTTCAGTTGGTGGTATTCTATATAGAAATATAAGACGACTAACAGATACAGCTTTTTAGCTATTTTTAAAAAATATTGTATTTTTAGATTAGGTATTCAGTACATGCCCTATTTGAGTTTATGTTTGTAATTTTTGTTATTTACAGAATAATTATTTATTTAAATTTATTTCATTTATATTTTTTCCTTTTGATAAAAAAACCTTTTATTTGTTCATTATAATAATAATAATAATACTACATTTATTTTACTCAAAGTAAAAATGGTGCAAATTGAACTGTAGAGCTCTTCTTCCATTTCCCCAAATACAAATAACCTATTTCTAAGATTATAAAAAGATTATAAAAAAATATTAATACATATAAATCTAAAATTTCAAGAAAAAAATAATAATTATTTTATTTGTTAATATTCAGTAATGAATTGTAATAATCTAACAAATGTTATATTTTATAATAATAATAACAATAATAACAACAGCAGCACTCAGACATGCGAGCAGACAAGGGGAACGGGCAGACCCCGCGAAGCGAAGCAAAAAGGTTAAAAGTAAATAAAATTATATCGGAAAAAGAAAAAGAAATATACGCGCATCCACAACGCAGCATCAAGTCTCCTGCTTCTGATCAGCCAAAATGTAATTTTTAACAACTTTAATAAAAAAAATTTTTTATTTATATTGTTTATATTCATTTGGAAGTTCATTCCAAAGATGAGATGCAAAATACGTAAATGATCTTTGAAAAATCGCAGTTTCATGCTGAGGCACCAAAAAATTTTGTATGTATCTTGTATTATGCAAGTGATCTGGTGAAATTAACTCATTTTTTAAGTACTGAGGTTCATCATTATGAATTATTGGCCAAATAAGTGTGAGCAGGTGTAAACGTCTGCGGTTTTCCATGTTTAATATGCTATGTTTATTTAGATGTGGTGATATATGTTGTCTATATATGGGATACTGTAAATATAACGCGTACATGAATTTTGAAGTTTTTGAATTTTCTTTTTTGCTGTCGCCGATAATAACTTTCCATATACATCACCATAATCAACAAAATTTTGATTTACACTTTCTAGATATGTCTTTCGCAAAACTGTATAATTTTTTCAATCGACTGTAAGCAAATTTCCATTTGGAAAAATATGTTTCTCAAAGCCTAATTATATTAATTATACGTATATAAAAATGTTTTTTGTTAAATTTAGATAATTTTGTACATGGAAAAAGACAATTGCCATTTTCGCCACCCTAATCATTCATTCTAAAAATTACCGGTAAATACCGGTTAACCGGTTATTTACATTTTTATTTACCGATTTACCGGTTATTAAAACTTCCGGTAAATTGCAATCCCTAGTCTGTAGTAGGCCCTAGGAGTATTTTACAGGCGAACCCTGGGAGGAAGGGTTTTAGTCTAATAAGAGTAATACATTTCCTATACCAGCGATGGGAGCCCTCTTCCTCGATAAAAAAAAGCCTATAAAGGTTTATATTAATCAAGAGACGCAATTATTCTTTGGGATTAGTTGAGAAAAATACTATAATAATAATGACTTGTTCATAAATTAATTAGTACCTTTGGTGTGGGACCAATAGCTAAAAAAAAATTAATTTAAATCTTGTCACGACGCCAATATACTTGTCTGTTTAAACAACTCCTATCGTCTTCAAGTGTTGTACAAAACAAGCATTGCCGAATCTTAAGCTAGAAATGTTAGTGATAAATTTTCTTGCTTCCAAACAATGAAACCAAGTGACATTATTTGCATTATTGTCAGATTAAGTATATTGATGATTTGGGTTGTCAATTTTACCATTCACTCCACTTAATATGAGTATCAGTTACTGACCCACTATTATAGTATTAAGTTATATTCAAACAAATATTTGTTCGAAAGATAATTCGCAGGTAAATATTAACTGTGTTCATAATAATGTTTACCAAGTTTAACTTGTCCATGAATCTAAGTAAATGATTTCGTTACACTTGATGGTTCAGTGCAAAGCGTTAATCGAAAATATCTTAAATATTATTTTACTTCCACGTCCAGTGGAAGTATAGTAACGACAAAAAAAATTAAAAAAAATTTTTTTTGTTCAAATAGGCTTAGAATGTCACGAAACGTCGAGATTTTAAGTTTGAGAGGAACAAAAATTTCTGTCTGTCGGTCTGTCTGTCGGTCTGTCTGTCTGTCGGTCTGTCTGTCTGTCTGTCGGTCTGTCTGTCTGTCTGTAACTTTTTTTGTGCGCACGTTTACTCTGGAACCGTTTGAGATATTGACTTGAAATTTGGTACACGTATGTACTTTAACGAGATCTAGAACTAGATTATATTTTCATCTTGTTCCGTCGAAGGGTTGGGGGGTAAATTTGGGGAAAATAGGTAAATCAAGCAGGTAAGAGTCCATAAAATTGGTATTTAGTATATACAAGAGAAGCTGAGGTCTCAAAAGAAATTTTGGCATTAGCCACCCCCATTACCACCCCCACCCCATTATTAAAGGAGATGAAAAAAAATTGTGAATTAGGGTGTGTACAAGAACCAGAAACCTCAAAATGTTTTTTACTTCATGCACCCCCACTACCACCCCCTATCACCACCTCCACCCCGCTACCGATGTGGGGTATCATTTTATGGGTTCTTGGGGTAGAGGATTTCAAATATTATATTATTAATGTTCCATAAACAATTATTTCCACATACAAAATTTTTTCGTTGTGAGTGACTTAGATAAAAAATCTGGATGTGGAAGTAGTGATTCCTTGGGCAGCGGTTTTTTATGTGTACTTAGCCTAGCATTTTCTGTGAATGTTTATAATTTTATTATTTTCTGTATTTATTACTGCCGGGTTGTATAGATTGATTTTAACCATTAAATTAGATTTATATTTATTATAGATCTACCGAGTAAATATTTCTGGTTTCGGAAATGTTTCTGAAATATATGATCAGGGGCGGCCCTAGGGCGGTGCGAGCGGTGCGGCCGCACCGGGCGCCTTCTTAGGGGGGCGCTGAAAATGCAATGGTAGTTCTTCTGCGTAAAAAATAAAACCCAAGCACCTTAATATCACTTGACCTTACAACTTCCATTTCCGTGAAAAGATCTATATTCATTTGTTTCAGTTTTTAATTAATTTACGATGTAAATTTGACATATGCCTGTTTTTTTTATTTGAACTAAAAAAAATTGTTTTTTCGGATTTCTCCCCCCCCCCCCCCGCTGTTTTCGGACTAAAAAATTTTTTTTTTATCTTCGGTCTCTATGTACAGCCTAATCACGAATAAGCGATTGCATATTGGGGGGGCGCCACAATGAGATCTCGCACCACCTGAAAAATTTGCAAGGGCCGCCCCTGTATATGATATATGTATTGAAAAATGAAATGTTGCTGGAACTAGAAATATCCTAGCCAAGAAACGCTGTCTTTTAAATTCCTTGTAGTCAATACCGTGATTGACTTTTATTTCAAATCATTATATTCGACCGACCCTATTCATGAAAGTCTGGGATGTGTTTTTGAGTTTATTTTCTTGAAAAAAAAAAACGAAATATACATTTCCCCAGTTCTTGAAATTACGACGAAGGTATACTTTTGTTATTTACTTTTGTCAAGCCAACACACCTTATCAACAAAATGCCGAATACATAAATCTCATACAAATAAGTCGTATCGTAAACTGACAATACAAAATCTGGAAGCAAGGTGGTGTTATTTCTAAACTCAGAATTTTAGTGGAGGGCATTTGGACGAAAAAAGTAAGTTATTAGGAAATCGATTGCACCTGAATGGATTTCCCTGAAAACATTTTTAATGGCTTTTTATAATCGTTTTCTACCACTTTTCCTTGCGCGAAAATCTTTTTTAGAACTCCAAAAACTCGATTTTTTATGAAAAAAACCGCTGCCCAAGGAATCACTACTTCCACATCCAGATTTTCTATCCAAGTCACTCACAACGAAAAAATTTTGTATGTGGAAATAATTGTTTATGGAACTTTAATGATGTAATATTTGAAATCCTCTACCCCAAAAACCCATAAAACGATACCCCACATCGGTAGTGGGGTGGGGGTGGTGATAGGGGGTGGTAGTGGGGGAAGAAGAAAAAAAATAATTTGAGGTTTCTGGTTCTTGTATACACTAAATCACATTTTTTTCATCCCTTTTAATAATGGGGTGGGGGTGGTAATGGAGGTGGCTAATGCCAGAATTTCGGTTATCTTGGCTTGAAACTATTCACGGGGAGGTTTTTGAGATCGTTGAAACACCAGATTCGTGGTGTTTAAACAAATTGAGAAAATTGCGACTCAAAATGGCCGGTAATGCATGCAATATTCTTCAAATAAAAAAAAGTTCGAAGGATATCTAATTATAAATATTCAATTAATAAAGTTAAAACATTATAATGTGATGGTTTCTTAATAAATTTGAAAATGTATTTTAACTAAGAAAACATGCATTATTATGATATTACAATACCAGGTGACACAGGCTAGTGGCTCACCCCTCTATTTCCTTTATTTTACTTCCACATCCAGCGGAAGTATAGTAACGACAAAAAAATTTAAAAAATTTTTATCGTTCAAATAGGCTTAGAATGTCATGAAACGTCGAGATTTTAAGTTTGAGTGAAAAAAAGAAATCTGTCTGTCGGTCTGTCTGTCTGTCTAACTTTTTTTGTGCGCACGTTTACTCTGGAACCGTTTAAGATATTGACTTGAAATTTGGTACACATAAGTATGTACTTTAACGAGATCTAGAACTAGATTATATTTTCATCTTGTTCCGGCGAAGGGTGAGGGGTAAATTGGGATAAATTTGGGGTAAATACGTAAATCAAGTAGGTAAGAGTCCATAAAATTGGTATTTAGTATATACAAGAGAAGCTAAGGTCTCAAAAAAATTTTTGGCATTAGCCACCCCATTACCACCCCCACCCTATTATTAAAGGGGATGAAAAAAAAATTGATTTAGTGTGTGTACAAAAACCAGAAACCTCAAAATATTTTTTTACTTCATCCACCCCCACTACCACCCCCCTATCACCACCCCCACCCCACTACCGATGTGGGGTATCGTTTTATGGGTTTTTGGGGTAGAGGATTTCAAATATTATATTATTAAAGTTCCATAAACAATTATTTCCACATACAAATTTTTTTCGTTGTGAGTGACTTGGATAGAAAATCTGGATGTGGAAGTAGTGATTCCTTGGGCAGCGGTTTTTTAACTTATCCATTTGAAATTTGGGGTGCATAAACTACCGGTAAAAATTGTTTGGCAATCTGCACCAACATTCTTCGAAGGAGATTCTGCAAGACAAATTGTGTTTTGCGAGTGGTTAATTAATAAGTTTCAAAGGAACAATAATTTTGACTTCAACATCCTTTTTTCGATGAAGCACGTTTCACAAATAATGCGATGTTCAACCGGCAGAACGTATAAGATACTGGTCCCAATAAAATTAAAGATTAATTAGACAAGGGAGGTTTCAATTTGGGATAAATGTATGGGCAGGTATTTATGGAACACGAATAATTGCCCCAATATTCTTCCAAGGTACGCTAACAGGACAGAGGTATCTCGAATTCTTACAAAATCAAATTTGGCCAGAGTTTCTCTAGCACAATACCGATTGCTGTATTTCCAGCAAGACGGAGCACCGCCCCATAACAGCCGTGTTGTTATGGATTATCTCAATGAAGCGTATGGCCCACAACTTAATTCAAACCAGGGTTTCATAATGTGGCCTGCAATGTCACTTGATCTAACCTCATTAGACTTCTTTCTTTGGCGTTATATCAAGGGGCAGGTCTACAAAACGCCCGTTATAACCATTGAGGATCACGAATTGAGAATAAGAAGAGCTTTTAATAGCGTTACTCCACAAATAATGGAACTGAGGAATGTAATGAGTAACACAATTGTGTGAGCAAGAAAATGTATTGATTATGATGGGAGCCATTTTGAACAATATTTGTAAAATTCAAATGTTCGCCATTTCTAGGAATTTAACACTTATAGTTGTGCGATTTTCACTATTCTGGAAAATAGCGTGCAAATTCGACGATGAAAGGTTACCGTCTGCAAATCGGTAATCGAAGCAGGGTTACCGTTTTCAATTAACCGTATTCTACCAACATTCCGATCAGAATCTACTAAAATCTACTAACCTAAAATTAAATTCTACTAAAAACTACCGCTATCTGGTGTCGGGCGGAATTTTATGAAACATTTAATTCCTGCCTAGTGGAAACCTATAAATTAATGTTTGTGAGTTAACACCGCTACAGCTAGATGGAGCAGTATTACTTTTAACAAACAATAAAAATAAGAGGAGTAATGAAAACTAAACATTTATTCAAATAAAACAGAAAATAAAATATAAAATAAAATGAAACGTTTATAAAAATAAGAAGTAAACAAAAGTGTTAAAACATTTTGAACGAAAAATTCATACTTAAGTACCTTGTACTTATCAGGCGCGGATTTAGAAAATTCTTGAGGGGGGGGTCGCACTTTTAAACGAAATATATGATTCGACATCTATCGGAGAAAGACTGAACTTACCTAAATGACTGTAGCAAGCAGTTGTCTCTATAGGTCGCGTGCGCTGACGTCACAGATTCTGAGACCTTAGGAAAACAAACAGCTGTCATCGAGTGACGTGCCGATTGAACGTGTTGTTTTAAAGTATGTTTTGCCGTTTTTGTGATATTTTGAAACGTAATTTTGGATTATTTAACATCTACAACTATTCTTAGTTATTTCGTGTGGTGAATTTTGTTCGTTAATATGGAGATAAGTTTATATTTTACAAAACCGTCTCATAATGTAGAGGTTAGGTACATGGAAAAAGTTGGTATCATCGAATTAAATCCTTTATATTTTGAGAAATGATGACTTCAGTACAAATATTGGTGTATTTCATATTATTTCACATGGGGATATTGTGAATTATTTGGTTTTGTGTGTAATGCATAGACAAAAGGATGAGTTCAAGGCATTCAAAAATCTTGAAGCTATTTATGGTTGGGTGAAAGAAGTACTCTCCAAGAAATTTACAGGATAAAAGCTTTTTGCAAAGGTAAGAATTAGTTGGCGATGATCAACCTTTTTTTTTCAATATATGCTTACCTAATTAAATGTTGCTTAATGAGTAATTGCTAACATACAAATTCATTTTTCAGGTTATGAATTCTTAACTTACCATCTTCAACAAAAGCCATCGACTACTTGGACTATTATTGATCCAGATGATCCTTCAGTACTCATTGTGACTGTGTTACTAGTCTAGACAAAATTTGTTCACTACCCAGTCTTTCCTTTCAATTTTTAACAGTAAACGGTGGCTATGGTCGAAAGGTTAACTGTTATGAATTTTATGAAAAATACCATATAAATTAAAGATGAAGGGCTGTGAACTACTTGAAATATGTAAACAGATGTACACAATTTCTTCCACTGTACCTATGATATACTATAGATTGAACTATACAAACCATTGTAATTTGTGCAAGAACTTTTCCTTATCGTGTCTTATTGTTATATAATATGTCTAACATGCATTTTATTATTTCATGTAGGTAGGCAAATTGTTAAATATTTATTGTATTTTATTAAACACGTATGTTCACTTTTTTTTATTTATCACTCGTATTATTGTTGTTAGCAGTGAATTGAAATAGTGGATTATGTTGAACTGATATATACATGCTCTTTGCATCTAACTGAAAATAAAACAAAATATACTTACTAAATATCAAATTCTTTATTATCCAAGGTTCCATATGTTCCATTGGTACTCGTAAGAAGAATCAACAAGAAACTTAACAGGAGATACAAAGAAAGATCTATATTGCAATAAAAAAATAAATGATTATATTATACACTTATAGGTACGAAGTATCTAAGTAGTAACATTGTAATTACATAATTCACAGAACATTTATAGCTACAATCTGACAGTTTCAACGCCCATTTGGACTTTATTCATGTGTTCACTCACTTCAGATCACTTTGTGTTAGTTTCATAGTTTTTGAATGTTAAAAATCCAACACTGGGTTTTTGAGCACAACACAATATAATTTAAAAGGACGTTTAGTTGCCAGATCAATCAATGACAGCAATACTTGGAATTTCCTTAACTTATGCACTTCATCAGATATCTTAATGTAGCCTGTGTATTTTCCTCTTGAGGTGTACAATAATTTCTGCTGTTACGCTTCTTTCTCCCTCAGCATCAGTTCTACCCTCACTCAACTAAAATTTAAACACAAGAAATGATTATTAAAAATGCTGACAAATCAATATAGTGTTATTTTTTTACCATGAATTGTTTCTTCTTTGGTTTAGCAGTAGTCATTATTATCACAAGCACTTTTAGTTTCACATTTGGGTTTTAAGTTGTATCTCATATTAACAGAGAACACCTAACTGGATGGATCATCGTGGTTTTGAATTATGGCTGTCTTTCCTACAACATAAATCCACAATAAAAATCAAATTCTTAAATTAATAAGCAACAACTTACTATTAATAAAATGCTTGGAATACCCCAGTAAAATAATTCCTTTTAATTGCCTGGAATCTTTTAATCCTAACCTCTTCTGGCTGTAAATCGACGTTATTTTATAAAAACTGATGTTGTCTCTGTATTGCCATACTTCCACAATTAATAATACAACAAAAACTTGCCATTTTGTACGATATAATGTCCATAAAAACTCTAATATTATGAAAAATTCAGTTCTTAGGTTGTCAGTAGTCATTTGACAGCAATGACAGCGGTTTGTTTTCCTAAGGTCTCAGCTCTGTGACGTCACGCGCACACGACCTATAGGTCGCGTGCGCCGACGTCACAGATTCTGAGACCTTAGGAAAACAAACAGCTGTCATCGAGTGACGTGCCGATTGAACGTGTTGTTTTAAAGTATATTTTGCCATTTTTGTGATATTTTGAAACTTAATTTTGGATTATTTAACATCCACAACTATCCTTAATTATTTCGTGTGGTGAATTTTGTTCGTTAATATGGAGATAAGTTGATATTTTACAAAATCGTCTCATTATGTAGAGGTTAGGTACATGAAAAAAGTTGGTGTCATCGAATTAAATCCCTTATATTTTGAGAAATGATGACTTCAGTACAAATATTGGTGTATTTCATAATATTTCACAGAGGGATATCGTGAATTACTTGGTTTTTATGAGTAATGCATAGGCAAAAGGATGAGTTCAAGGCATTCAAAAATCTTGAAGCTATTTATGGTTGGGTGAAAGAAGTACTCTCCAAGAAATTTACAGGATAAAAGCTTTTTGCAAAGGTAAGAATTAATTGTCGATACTTGGACTATTGCTGATCCAGATGATCCTTCAGTACTCACTGTGACTGTGTTACAAGTCTAGACAAAATTTGTTCACTACCCAGTCTTTCCTTTCAATTTTTAGCAGTAAACGGTGGCTATGGTCGAATTTTATGAGAAATACCATATAAATTAAAGATGAAGGACTGAAGTACCGTGAACTACTTGAAATATGTAAACCGATGTACACAATTTCTTCCAGTGGTTGACCCTGTACCTATGATATACCTATAGATTGAACTATACAAACCATTGTAATTTGTGCAAGAACTTTTTCTTATCATGTCTTATTGTTATATAATATGTCTGCCCTGTATTTTATTATTTCATGTAGGCAGGTCAATTGTTAAATATTTATTGTATTTTATTAAACACGTATATTCACTTTTTTATTTATCACTCGTATTATTGTTGTTAGCAGTGAATTGAAATAGTCGATTATGTTGAACTTATATATACATGCATCTTTGCATCTAACTGAAAGTAAAACAAAATATACTTACTAAATATCAAATTCTTTATTATCAAAGATTCCATATGTTCCATTAGTATTCGTAAGAATCAACAAGAAACTTAACAAAGAAAGATCTATATTGCAATAAAAAAATAAATGATTATATTATACACTTATTAGGTACGAAGTATCTAAGAAGTAACATTGTAATTACATAATTCAAAGAACATTTATAGCTACAATTTGACAGTTTCAACGCTCATTTGGACTTTATTTGTGTTCAGTCACTTCAGATCACTTTGTCTTAGTTTCATAGTTTTTGAATGCTAAAAATCCAACACTGGGTTTTTGGGCACCACACAATATAATTTAAAAGGACGTTTAGTTGCCAGATCAATCAATGACAGCAATACTTGGAATTTCCTTAACTTATGCACTTCATCAGATATCTTAATGTAGCCTGTGTATTTTCCTCTTGAGGTGTACAACAATTTATTAATTACACTTCTTTCTCCGTCAGCATCAGTTCTACCCTCACTCAACTAAAATTTAAACACAAGAAATGTTTATTAAAAATACTGACAAATCAATATAAAGTGTTATTTTTTTACCATGAATTGTTTCTTGTTTGGTTTAGCAGTAGTTATTATTATCACAAGCAGTTTTAGTTTCACATTTGGGTTTTAAATTGTATCCCATATTAACAGGGAACACCTATCTGGATGGATCATCGTGGTCTTGAATTACGGCTGTCTTTCCTACAACATAAATCCACAATAAAAATCAAATTCTTAAATTAATAAACAACAACTTACCATTAATAAAATGCTTGGAATACCCCAGTAAAATAATTCCTTTTAATTGCTTGGAATCTTTTAATCCTAACCTCTTCTGGCTGTAAATCGATATTATTTTATAAAAACTGATGTGTCTCGGTATTGCCACACTTCCACAACTAATAACACAACAAAAACTTACCATTTTGTACGATATAATGTCCATAAAAACTCTAATATTATGAAAAATTCAATTCTTGGGTTCAGTCAGTCGTCATTTGACAGCAATGACAGCGGTTTGTTTTCCTAAGGTCTCAGCTCTGTGACGTCACGCGCACACGACCTATAGATATTTGATTGAGTTCGGTGCTATTCGATGAGGTGTCACTTAGGTTACTAGCTTAAATTATCATAGATGGCGATAAAATATAGTTTCTAAACTGGTATTCAGAAAATCTACTAAAATCTACTAAAATTATTAATTCTACTAAAATTCTACTGCCCACCCTCATTTTTCTTGAAAATCTACTAATTTAGTAGGCAATCTACTGCAAACGGCAACACTGAATCGAAGAGACCATGTAAGTACCAAAGTTTTTTCTCCCTGGAAATTTTTGGTATGGTGGGGGGATAGGAAGGGGGGAAATATTCAATTCTTAATCGAATTTTTATCGATATCTGTCTGCCTAGGTAGTTAGTATACTTCACATACCCCAATTACGCTGGTAGACGAAACTTCCAGCCGGCGCACGCGGTAACCGGAAACAAAAAAAAATTTTTAGTTACCGAACCTTTGGCGCAAAATGTTTGTTTCGACTTGTGCAGTACTGTACTGTAGTGGTAGACATTTCTGTTTGGTTTTTGAACAAGTGGCGAAAAATGGCCACTTTGTACAGTACTGTAGACGCAAAAAAAGAAAACATTTCGCGCGGAAGTTTCGTCTGCCAGCGTAATTGGGGTATGTGAAGTACATATATAGTTGAAAAATTCTTTATAGTGATAGTGTTTCTGACGTTCTGCGGGGAGAGACGAATAAATAGGGCGGGAAACAGATGTCCTGATGTCGGTCATTGGATGTCGGCATCTTGCGTAGCGGTAGGAACAGTCTAAAGAGGTCTACAGACGATCCAGCGGCAGGGAGCCGGCCTTGTCGGCATGCTTTGAACTCATTCGTAAAAGTGAACTGGTCCGCTGGAATTCCAATTATCTTCAAAGCGTACCGACAATGTCGGGTCCCAGCAGCTAGATCGTCTGTAGACCCCTTAACGGTTTTAACTTCAGGACCGCAGTCGGCTGATGTGTTTGTACAGTAAGTAGCATGTGGCAGTATAATTCAATAATTACTTTTATATTTCTTTATTTGGTAATATGGCTTGGGTCTCATGACTCAATACTAAGATATGGTCAATCTAAATTTCACAAGCCACGGCTGACAAATACCTACAATGAAAAAGTAAACGAGCGAAACAATACAGTAAAATCCGGCTCTGCGTTCTGCACTCCTTGCCTCTCGACAACACCGCCTACCGATTATTTCAACTATACTAACTACCTACGCGGACAGATATCGATAATCATTCGGTTAAAAAAGAAATCCCTGTCTCTCTACCATACCAAAAATTTCCAGAGAGAAAAACTTTGGTACTTATACATGGTCTCTTCGATTACCGAATTTGCATTTCCAAGATTACACTTGTATGATATGTTCAACTTTGGAGGCTTAATAAATAGTTATTAATGACGAATGTCTTAAAATGCTTAAAAAAACTGAACATCGACTCAAAAATTCGCGAAAGTCTCATGGTATACTCAAAATGTTATGTTGAATCCAAAAATGTAAAATATATAGGGCGTTCCATTTAAAAACCGAATAAACATTTCCGGGTAAACCGGAAATGGTCTCATATCGTTTTTATGTCCAAAAATTCATTTTAACAGGTAGTTTATGCAACTCAAATTATAAGTTAAAAAAACCGCTGCCCAAGGAATCACTACTTCCACATCCAGATTTTTTATCTAAGTCACTTACAACGAAAAAATTTTGTATGTGGAAGTAATTGTTTATGGAACATTAATAATATAATATTTGAAATCCTCTACCCCAAAAACCCATAAAATGATACCCCACATCGGTAGCGGGGTGGGGGTGGTGATGGGGGGTGGTAGTGGGGGTGGATGAAGTAAAAAACATTTTGAGGTTTCTAGTTCTTGTACACACCCTAATTCCCAATTTTTTTTCATCCCCTTTAATAATGGGGTGGGGGTGGTAATGGGGGTGGCTGATGCCAAAATTTTTTTGAGACCTCAGCTTCTCTTGTATATACTAAATACCAATTTTATGAACTCTTACCTGCTTGATTTACCTATTTTCCCCAAATTTACCCCCCAACCCTTCGACGGAACAAGATGAAAATATAATCTAGTTCTAGATCTCGTTAAAGTACATACCTGTACCAAATTTCAAGTCAATATCTCAAACGGTTCCAGAGTAAACGTGCGCACAAAAAAAAAGTTACAGACAGACAGACCGACAGACAAATTTTTTTTCTCTCAAACTTAAAATCTCGACGTTTCGTGACATTCTAAGCCTATTTGAACAAAAAAAATTTTTTTAAATTTTTTTGTCGTTACTATACTTCCACTGGATGTGGAAGTAATAAAGGAAAATTGATTTTTTAGGTTATAAATTATTTTTTGTAAGAACGAATGAGAATACATTCCCGATTTCGATTTTCATAAAAATGCATTTTTTGAACAACAAATAGCCATAACTTGGCCAACTTTTGTTGCAAAGCATTACACTAAAAACCAAATTGTAGGGAATTAAATTATCTTTCAACATTGTTCTTGTAAAGAGATCAGACCCTAAACAACAATTTTCTGCAAAAAAATTCAGATCCATCGATTTCCCTATTAGTTTAACATGTATTTCATATATTTTCCAGAGTAAATTTACTAGTGGCTACAGTTTATAATAAAAAGATTCTTCAGGAAGTAATTACCCATGTAATTATTACACCGTCTTACAATATTTTCTAGTAGTTGTGAAATCATATTGAAAACTCTGGAAACTATGGCTTGTCTAATGATTCCGTTGTCACCCGTTATCTTGCTTATAGTAGTAATGTTTGTATTTTAATTGGGCTTTATTAATCTGGTGTCGCCGGAAGACTGTAATAAAAGTTATAATTGAATTCACCACCATATGTAATATAAATAATTATTTAACTTGATTACAGTTCAACCGCCTAAAGCGAAAAATTTTAAACTCATATATATATGCCCATCGCGCGCAGGATAAAATTCCCAGTACGGAAAAATAAAGGGCATCGTCCTTGTATAGCTATGTCTAATATATAATTTAATTAAATTCGGGATATGTACAAGTCATAAATTTCCTCATTGTTTAATGGTATCTGCTCCATCTAACCATGTAGATTTAAAGTCTGCTATACTAATGAATTAAAATTTACAAAGTAGAACGAGTTTAATTAAAAATTACAAACATTTTTGTTGCTGTAAAGGTTGTTTCGAAATGAATGTTTAAGAAACATAATTGAATTATTTTTTAATGTTATAAATAATAATTTTTAGTCTAGATGATCATGATCTGTCGACACATGCTGGAGTGGACTCGTTTCCATCTTTTCCATTGCATACTTCTTGGAGAGTTCTCGTACACTCGAATCTTGAGTTACCCTACAAAAAATATTTCAGTGGAGAGTCAAGTTGGTACTTCTGGACCGCCATTTAATAACACCCCTACTCGGAAGTATCTTTTCTAGAAACAATTCTCATACAATCTCTAAAGAAACTATTATTGTATCGTTAGTGGCCTTGTCTTACTGGAACCATTTTTTGCCATTGATCAGTTGATTGACTTGACGTGAAGTCGGCCTACAACAAAAACCCATCCTTTTGCTGCCACCTGTAAGATCTATTATACCCCCACTTGTTTATAATTCGTTTCCATATTCTCGACTTTAGCAAATCACAAAATATAGTTGGGGTTGGTATGTCTTGTCTCGTGTCTTATAGGTCATTGGACTTGAAGTTATGGATAGAAAGAGAGAACTACAAATAATATGTTTGCTATTTCTTCTTCCTTGTAACAGAATCTGTACATGCCGTCTCTGATTAGGATAACGATATGCTTTAAGAGCAGCTTGACTCTTCCTTCTTGTTATTCACAATGTCTTGGCAGATGTTTTGTCATTCAGTCTTTGCTGTATGTCACGTTTGACAGCATTGCGCTATCTTAGGAGCACCGCCTCGCCAACGCTTTTCCCCATCTTGCTGGTGATATCAGCCCAACGTTTGATTTTTTAAAGGAGTATATTTTTGTTTATTTTCGTAGTTTCTATTTTTTTATTTACATATGTACATATTTACATATCCATATTCTTGAATTTATTTTATATCCCTGAGTAAAATTAAACTTTTGATTCAACTGACATAAAAGATTATAATATTTAGTATTACTTGTCAAAACATTTTTAAAATTACCATAGGTGCATTGTCTATTATATGCACGTAATAACAATACATGTGAAAAACTTTAGTTAACATATAAAACAAACATTTATTTCAACACTTTTCCTTGTTAATGAAGTAGTTCACTTATTCACTTTATTCGTTCTCACAACATCAGCAATTTTCGGTAATGCTTTGTTTTTGACTTGGCTATGAAATTATTCCTCCAGCAAAATTTATGACACTCCTGAGGTTGATCTTCCAGTTTTTGTACAGCCTTCAAAATCAGCATCGTTGTAATATTCTAAATCTCTTGTTAATACAGAACGATAGATAATACTCAGGTGAGTCATACCCGTCAAGTATCTGAAGACTCTTTTTAGTCTTAGAACATCTTCGTAAGAAGGATTTTCGAGAGTTCTTGGTAGAACTCCAACACTATAGGCAATATCTGGTCTCATTCCGACCATTAAATGCATCAAGGCGCCTAGTGCTTACCTGTATGGAAATTCGGAATGTTTAAATTCTTTCCCTTATTTTAAAATTTCTGTACTTTTTTTTTTATTGGAATTGAAACTGGTCTGCAGTTAGAAAAATTAAAACGATCGAGAAGTTTAACTGATTTTTATTTCTCTCCCAAGGCAAGTTTCTGTCTCCAAACTCAAAAAATGAGTGGCTGATTTTCAGGTAATTTTGAATTCTTTCTTCAACTCATCGATAAACTTTAACAAATCGTCTTTACACGTTGTGACAAGCAGCCCATCGTCATCGTACAAAACAATATAAAGTTTGTTGTTATTTCTTTGCCTTACGTATAAACAGAGATCAGTTTCATTTTTGTCGAAGAAAACGTTTATACCACCAACGAGGTGCTTATTTTAACCCTTAAAGGCTACGCTGTAACCTCAAAAAAATCATTTCGGTTTCATCTTCATACCCATCCGGTTGCTTCGTGTAAATGGTTTCAAGTTGTCCATAAAGAAAAGCTGTTGAAACATCAAACTGCCTCAAATACATATTTTCACTTGCGATAATGCTTAAGATTGAACGTGCTGTGGCTAATCTTGCTACTGGGCTGAATGTTTCAGAATAATCAATACCTCGACGCTGGTTGAACCCTTTGATTACTAATCTTGCCTTGTATTGCTCAATAGTCCCGTCTGGATTGGTTTTAATTCGATATACCCATTTGCAAGGCAAAGCTTTTGATCCTTCTGGCAATTTTACCATTTTCTTTCAGAGAGTTTATTTCACTATCCAGTTATTCCACTCTGTTTTTTTCTTTACCGTTTAATGCTTCTTTATAAGTTTCTGGTGTTTTGATTGTTTGAACTAATTCTTCGGCATTTAGGACAACATCAGTAAGAAATAAAGTTTTCGTTAGTGAAGATCGACTTCTTAAATTGTATCTTAAGCACTCAGTTTTTTCTTCTTCATATTCTGAATCTCCGTCTTCCCATTCTTTTTCAGGTTCAGTTTCACAATGAGTTTCTCCAAGTTCATCTAGTATATTGTGATCTGTATAATCTTAGATTTTAAAATTATTTTTTCTGTATTCTTGAATAGGTAGATAACTGAACTCTTTCTTCACAATCGATTAATTTTTCAAGGAATTTGACATTTCTTGATAAAATAACTGTTCTTTTCTTATTGTAACTATATTCTGTAGCGTTATTCTCTATTATATCTAATCAAGTAACCTTTGATGGCATTTTTGTCCATTTTTCTTTTGGTTTGAATACGGACTTACATCTTTCACGGATGATTTTCCTGTCCTGTTTAGAATGTAAATTGCTGTGGTTACTAATTCTGTCCAAATAGCCTTCGGAAAATCAGTTTGTGAGATGAGGTATAGTACCGGTTTCACTGACTGGACTCGATCGGTGAAGTTAAGCACGACCGGGCGAGTCCATCACTTGAATGAGTGACCGTATCTCGACGTCCTGGTTAAGTGGTAGAATAGCATTAGTTAAACTTCGCCAGGACGTTAATATGAATAAGGCATTAACAAAAAAAAAATTCAGAATTAGAATATTTGAAGGTTCTTGCCATTTCCACTATTGTGCGATTTTCTCGTCCACTAGCGCCATTCTGCTGAGGTGTGTAGGGTGTTGTTAACCTTTGAGTAATTCCTTTTGCTCTTAAAATGGATCTTACTTCTTCATTGTCGAAGTCGCCTCCATTATCACTTAGCAATTATTTAATCTTGTGACCCATATTTCTTGTATGTGCTAACATATTTCTGATTGCGGTTTTTGCTTCCGATTTTTCTTTCAGAATATAATCGTAGCGAAATTTCATTTTAAAAAAGGATATATTTGCTTGTAATCCTTAAATACAAGCAAATATATCCTTTTTTAAAACGACATCTCCAAAGGTCCGCAAATGTCAGTAGACACTAATTCTTCAGGTGCAACTGCTTTATCTCGGATTCCAAAAGACAAACGATGAGCTTCTCAATATATACAAGGTTCACAATTTTCTCTATCGAGTTTTACATTAATTTTTAAATCTCTCAGAAGTTTTTCTTGAACATAACGAATATCCTGATGTCCCCATCTTTCATGATAAAGCTGCAATAAGGAACTGCCTGCAGTAGCAACATTAACATTTGGTTTCTGGACTGATTCTGGTACAACTGGTTCAGTTAAACTTCTAAATAAACTACCTCCTACTTCTCTGGTTTCGCTAATTACAGGGTTTCCATTAATTTCTAGTATAGATTATGTAAATGTTGACTTAAAGATCTGTCCTGAGCTGCTAGTACAGAAAATATTTTTTTAGAAATTTCTGGTACATACCAAACATTATTCAGGGTAATATTTACAGTTAAATTATTTTGATTCTCGATTTTGATTTCAACAGTACCTTTTCCGTATGCTTGAAGAACCTCTTTTCCTGCTGCTTTAATTTTACAAGGTGGTTTAAATTATTGATATTCGACAAAATATTTGCACCATTAAAAATCCACCATACTTTATTACCGGTATCGACTACAAAAGCTTCGTCAGACATAAGCATCAGATCTATGCTAGTGTTTACTGCAAGTTCTTCTAATTTTGTTTATTTTTAGGTGGTCTTCCATCAGCTATCTATTTTCTGCAAACTCTTATCCAATGACCTTTCTTCTTACAATAGTTGCAAACAATATTTCTTTTTAAATCATTGCTAACTGCTCTACTTGGCTTTTCTTCTTGCTTCCTTTTGTCTATTTTTACAACTAGGGCTTCTTGCGCATTTCCTTCTTGCTTTTCATTCTTAGCGAAGTTTCTCTCAAACATGCACCACTGAACAGTAAGCTCATCAAGTGTCTTCTCCTTGCCTTTTGTCAACAAAATCCAGCTTGGTCGAAAGTATTCAAATTTGCTAGGAAGTATATGTAAAATCGTGCAAATCGTGAAGAGTATTATTTCCTTTTGCCTTTAAACCATTGTTTAATTCGTTAAATAAACATTTTAGCTTAGCAATATGTGTAGAAACATCTTCACCGAGTGTCGAATTAAACGCAAAGAAATCAGTACAAAGCTTCAATAACTGATCTTTGGAAGAAGATTCACACTGACGATTGAAAGCTTGCCATGCATCATATGCTGTTTCTTTACCCATGATTTTCAGATAAACTCCGTCACTTACAGCACTAGTTATCATAGATTTAGCGTAGCTATTTGCTATACGATATAGCTCAGACTTTTCTTTATGTTGCTTTAGCTAAGCATCTGAAGTAGAGTTATCTTAAGGGATCAGGCTTAACAAGCTTGCCTTTTATGACATTTAAGCTCCTTCATAATAATCCAGCATGTCACGCATCTTGTGATTCCATATCGGCCATTATTCTTCACCATTTAAATGTTTGATATGACGAACTAGATCCATCACTTCGAATAGGTACTATCACAAAATTGAAATAATCTTTTCTTGGTAATAAAGGACCCCGCACGTTTCTTATGTAAAATAATGCACGGCGGATTTGGTTAATAAAATTGAAATATGTTATTTATGAAATCATCCTGAATAAAAGTCTCTATGGGAGTAAGGCCGAAAAATTAATAGTTTTTAAGTTATGGAACTTTGAAGTTGTCTATCCGTGGTATATCAAATTCGGAACGAATTATGATGTGGATAAAGAAGAGTTCGAGTTTGACACGAATTTTCAAAATTAGACATCCAACAAACTAAATAGCCTCCTCCCTAGATGTGGACCACAATACGAACCGGAAGTTGCATGATTAAGTCCATTTTTTAGGGTGAAAAATGAGTTGCGATATGCTTTAATGCAGACAACAACTACTGTCACTATAAATATTGAGTTTCAGTTATAGAAAAAGGTTGATGTAAACGTTTCGTTTATACCTGGTACATAAAGATGTCGAGAACCTACATCTATTGAAATTTTATTTAGTTTTAAGATCTTTGTCGTTTTTGTTACATGTTTTTGATAAAAGAAGTAAACATAAACTTATTTTACTCTGCCTGTATAGTAGTACCGTAATGTCGATGGTATCAAAAAATAAAACTGTAAAACGGAATAATCTGGATAAAAAATTTTACGTGAAAATGATTTGAAATATCTTTCTAAGAACTCAAGGCATCATCATTGATCGGGTCTAATATTCAACAACAGCTGAAAATAGCAAATTTATACATACTAGTTAGCTATAACATCATCAAGAGATGCCTCTCCTTTTAGAATAACACAGAAGGTCGGTAATTTCGAAAAGAGAAAATCAACTTGTCGTGCCTACATACCTAGTTATATTCTTACTTTTTAGCGGTTTTTTTTATCTACTCTTATTAAGTTATATACTAATTAATGAACTGCTTTTGAACAATTAATAGTATCCATAAATACATAGCATGAGTTACAATGAGTAGTTATTATAAATCACTAGGTACAGAGCCAATCAGCTTTATCTTCATGCCTAGCCTGTCCAATCGACGTAACGCGCGACACGAAGAAGGTGGCTCTGCCCGAGAGAAATTCTTTTCCGATACGGTGAAATAGAACGGTCCATTGTTATTGAGGGGAGCAAGGTGATTTATCATGTTTGAATAGTTTCGACGTTTGCAAATCAAGTTAAGTAATAATTGTGCCAAAGATGATAAATTCGGTTAGTGAAGATGAACTAATATGTAGTTAGTCCACCAGAAGACAATAAGTAGCTAATTATACAATACATAATTTATTACCCGAAAAATCGCAGAATAAATTTAAAAGTGTGTACAAAATTTAAATTTTACAGTTAAATTTATTAATAATAAAAACTGGGTAATTTAAACAAAATTTTCTCAATTTAATATTTATTGTTATAATCGTAGATAAAGTATAGTATTCAACTTGCGGTAATGGTAATAACTTCATCTGCGTGAGTTATTACCTACATTACCGCTCGTTGAATAATGTACTAATTATTCACAGTCATACAGAAATAATCAAATTGTCTTACATGTGAAAAGTTGGAAAGTATGACATTTCTACTTCATTCGATAATTGAACTGAAATGTGACATTTCAGGTTGGAAAGTAGCCACTTTCTTACCAGTTTTCGGGTTGGAAAGTGAGCATTTGCCAACCTGTGTTTTTTACTGGTTTTCTTTTAGTTGTAAAGTTGTGAATATAAATTATAAGAAAAACATAGAGAGTATGTTTATTTATTTTAACAGAAACCTCGATATAGAGCAATTAATTTTACAAATAGCTGAAAAAATTAATCGAATAAATAATGACAACAATGAAACACTTTCCACCTCGGTATGTAATATACTATTACAAATTAACAAATTATCTAAAGTTTTTTCATAGGTTTCGTTTGGTTTCATTCAAAATTTTATTGTGAACAATTTGGTATTTTTATTCTTGCGATGCGATTACTAGGAACGGAGACAATGACGAAAATCGCAGAAAATTTAAATGTTGAAACGTAAATTGTTTAAATTTTATACGAACCAATGGACAGACTTAATCCAAAACCTCTCATTACACTTCTCACACCTGAAAAAAATTAAAACCTGCAGCTGCAGCAAAACAGTTCCATTACATATTTATTTTGACTCCACTACAAAATAGAACTAGAAAATGCGAGTTCCAAATCTACGTGAATTTTATTGTTATAAATCCCGTAGCTCAAAGGACGTTAATATGACTGAATAAGTGATTTTATTTTTAAACTAACTCTTTAACAGTTTTGTTATCGTGAATCACTCGCATCATAAAAAACATATGTTTTGAGACACCCGAAGGATTTTGTGGTTTCTCTTTTTTTCCATCACGTTTTAAAATCGTAAAATGTGTACCTTCAGTCACGTGGTACTTCCTCTTTCCTGTCAGCGAGTTTTAGAGTACAAATCTGTTAGTTGACAATGGAAACTGTTTGTTTTGTTAAGCCCCAGATGCAAGTAGGCCTGAGCGACTCATCTTTAAAATTATGTCAATCATTAATTTCCTTAAAACATGTAATTAAGTTACTAATTACTACGAGTATAGCGTAACGGGAAAAACCTTTTGCTATTTAAATCGTTGTATAAACATTTTTATTTACCTAATTATACCGTTGAATTATACGGAGTAATAAGCTCACAACTTATGTAAAAACCGCTGCCCAAGGAATCACTACTTCCACATCCAGATTTTCTATCCAAGTCACTCACAACGAAAAAATTTCGTATGTGGAAATAATTGTTTATGGAACTTTAATAATATAATATGGTAATTCTGCATTTTAGCGGGGCATCGGAATTTTTGCGAAATTTTTTCAGGATACACTAATATGGGGTCGTAGAACACGAATCTGAAGTCAGTTTTCCGTGCAAATGCATAGTTTTTCCAAAAAAAATTTTTGAAATTTTCCACCACAACACTCACTTTCCGTCACTGTAGACAGTAAAACTCTCCATTTCGGCCAATTTTCATGTCATGTTCACCGTGTAAAGTGTTTCTTAGAACAAACACACCAAAAAAATTGCTTTTCCATAAAAAGTAAATTATTATTTACCAAAACTCTAGAAACCAGAAAGTGAAAAATAATCAAACTGTCAAACTAATGCGCATGCGTATCCTCACTTTAAAGCTGTGTCTAAGATATCAGCAAAATCAGCAGGCGATTGTTTTTGATTTTGAAATGTAATTTGCATTTTTGCGGACGAACTATGATGTCACCGTAACATTTTTGGGATATGCTAATTAATTTAATTACCTACAAATGTTTGATTAAATAAATATAATTTAAATGTGCACGTTTTTATGACCATCTCAGCCAATACCAAAAACTGGTGTTCAGTTAACAATATTTTTTTTATGTGACATGCAGTAGATACTATTAGAAGTATAAGTACCTACCTAATGAAATATTGTGCAAGTAACAAATAGTCCTACGATCTTACGGGAACGTGGAGCGAGGTCAAGGTCAAGGTCGCCTAAAATATTCCTTGCCCTTCTCGGAAAAAAATTTTTGCGCGCGCAATTTTTCCGAAAAGGGCAAGGAATATTTTAGGCGACCTTGACCTTGACCTCGCTCCACGTTCCCGTAATATCGTAGGACTATTTGTTATTTGCACAATATTTCATTAGGTGGGTACTTATACTTCTAATAGTATCTACTGCATGTCACAAAAAAGAAATGGCGAAATACGATAAGCGAATGTCGTAAACATTTACCAAAAATTGAATTTTGGAATGAGACTCTTGTTAAGGATTCATATACTTCTCCATTACTCTTGTTACATCTATCCTCGAACATACTGTGCAGATTCCTATTCGATGTGAAATTTCGTATACACTGGCGAAACGAGGAATGTCATTGAAAATATTGTTAACTGAACACCAGTTTTTGGTACCTATTGGCTGAGATGATCTTAAAAACGTGCATATTTCAATTATATTTATTTGATCAAACATTTGTAGGTAATTAAATTAATTAGCATATCCCAAAAATGTTACATTATCGCAAAAATGCGCCGGCGCATTAGTTTGACAGTTTGATGATTTTTCATTTTCTGGTTTCTAGAGTTTTGGTAAATAATAATTTACTTTTTATGGAAAAGCAATTTTTTTGGTGTGTTTGTTCTAAGGAACACTTTACATGGTGAACATGACATGAAAATTGGCCGAAATGGAGAGTTTTTACTGTTTACAGTGACGGAGAGTGATTGTTATGATGGAAAATTTCAATAATTTATTTTGGAAAAACTATGCATTTGCATGGAAAACTGACTTCAGATTCGTGTTCTACGACCTCAAATTAGTGTATCCTGAAAAAATTTCGCAAAAATTCCGATGCCCCGCTAAAATGCAGAATTACCTATAATATTTGAAATCCTCTACCCCAAAAACCCATAAAACAATACCCCACATCGGTAGTGGGGTGGGAGTGGTGATAGGGGGTGGTAGTGGGGGTGGATGAAGTAAAAAAATATTTTGAGGTTTCTGGTTCTTGTACACATACTAAATCACATTTTTTTTCATCCCCTTTAATAATGGGTGGGGGTGGTAATAAGGGTGGCTAATGCCAAAATTTTTTTTGAGACCTTAGCTTCTCTTGTATATACTAAATACCAATTTTATGGACTCTTACCTGCTTGATTTACTTATTTACCCCCATTTACCCCAATTTACCCCATAACCATTCAACGGAATAAGATGAAAATATAACCTAGTTCCAGATCTCGTTAAAATACATATGTGTACCAAATTTCAAGTCGATATCTTAAACGGTTCCAGAGTAATCGTGCGCACAAAAAAGTTACAGACAGACATTTTTTTTTCGCTCAAACTTAAAATCTCGACGTTTCATGACATTCTAAGCCTATTTGAACAATAAAAATTTTTAAAAATTTTTTTGTCGTTGCTATACTTCCACTGGATGTGGAAGTAAAATAAGCAGTCACAGAACTTGGAATAATTTACTTATTCGAAAAAAGTTTGTTTTTATGTGTATAAGTTACGTTTTACAGGGTATAGTGTTGGGCCGTATTTTACTTAAAACAAAATATTTACCGTTTACTTCATATTCCAACGAATTACGCAAAAAGGAAGACTTATACAATTTGTCCCCGGATTGTGTTTGCGATAGGTGTAAAATACCAAAAAAAAATTAGTACGGCTTTCATTTGCTGCTGTCTCGGTCTGCTCGACGTAAAATGGATTTTTACCAAATTTCAGTTAAAATGGGATCTAACTCGCTGAGTTAACAGAAAATAAATCAAACTGGTCTTTCTGTTAATTTTACGGAAAAATTCTATTTGGATAAAATATTTGACATTGAAAGTTAGAGTCATATGCCAACTTTCATTGCATTTGAATTAATTAGCCAGTAATTTAAAAAAATTATCTCAAATACAGTTTTCCGTTAAGATGTAGCATTACCTAGATGCTCAAATTTTTTCGTTCATTTAAAGCACTTGCTTTAGAAAAAAACGCATTTTAAACTTTAAAGGTAATTTCGAAACACTTGGATACCAAATATAAACTTAAATATCTCCGAAATTATTAATCCTACATCAATAAACAAAAAATATAATTAATTCCCAGTTTGTACTTTCTGTTATTGGTCTGTAACATTTTTTCGATAAAGTAATACTTTTCGAGATACTTGACGAAAGCCGTTTGGAAATACCTTTTTTTAAAAGCTAAAATAGCAATTTTGAAGTCGTTATAACTTAAAAACTATCAATTTATGTGAAAAATTGCATAGAACCTTTTCTTCTTAAAATTTGATTCTATTTCAGCTCCAATAAATATATATATTTTTTAAGTGCCACCCCCTGAGAGGAGGTGGCATCCACCCCCTATAAATTAGCAAGCCCCCGCACAATATAGAAACTTTTCTGTGAAGCATTTACTATTATGCTGCCAAAAATGAACGAAATCCGTTCAATATGACATTATTCCGAAGTTAAAACCTCTAGTTACTGTACTATATAGGGACCACCCTAGTGTATATAAAGGGATCAGTTACCTGTCACGTCGTTGATCCTTGATAATGATAACAGTAAGAGAGGAAATATGAAAAATCCTACAATTACTGATTTTTCCCATTTCTCATTTCCCATAAATATTTGGAGACTGTTCAGGCTTATAAGGTTCTAATTTGGTACACAATTTAGCTACTTTACAAACTTGAATTGATACTAAGCTGAAATTAATTGAAGTGCTACGAATTGTTTATTAGGTGTGTGTGACCCGAAAAATTTCATAAAACGGTCTTATCTATCCATTAATCTGCAAAATTTTTATTTCTGGATAGGCGGAAATTAATTTTAAACCTTTTTTATTCCTAGTAATTTTTTTGAAAATTGATATTTTTTTCGAAAAGCGAAAATATCCGACTTTAACAATATTTTAATTAAAATATATACTAGCGGGCTATAATTTCCATTTCAATATTAAATGAAATTAAAGTAATTGTTCAAAATTTCGACCATTTTCTCTAACACAAAAATGTATTGTTTGGCTACTAATTTATACATCGCATCTCGGTAAATATTCAGTGTAAGGGGAAACCACATTTTTGTAATTGAGACGTAAATTAATATAATACCAAAGACAACATTGTTTCTGCTAATATCTTTAAAAGGAATGCACTTTTAGGGGTGCCTTCTACTTTTCAAATGCATAGAAGTCATTTATATGTAACCAATACAACGATTTTTTACCTTTATTTAACCTAGGGTGAATTCAATCCGCGCTTAGTACGTAATATTTATCTTTAAAAATGATCGCCATAAACAACTCATCGATACCAACAATGGGTAAGTAGCTCTGAAACTTGAAAAAATATTTTTTATACTTGCCTTCTAATGTCGTGAAAGTTTCAGGGAATATAAAAGGATTTACAGTTATTATATTTATTTGAATTAATCTGAATTAATATTATAACTGGACAAACATTTTTAATGGTCACAGCAGAAAGACATTTTTTATGCAGAACATTTGTTCCTTGACAGTAGTCTGAACACGCTAAACTCAAATATCTAAAAAGAGATGCCTGAGATATGAAGTTTACTTGGGTTTTTTTAAATGAAATACCCCGTATATTTTTATACCATCTGGAAGGCCATAAAACAGCTTTTTAATGACATAAAGATTATTATTAGAATAAAATTAATTTTAAGCAGATTTTTCAAAAAAGAGTGACGCTGTATCCCGTACTATATGTGTATATGTGTAATTTATTTTAAAACCACATTTTTTGTTATATGAACTCGGTAAATTTATTTATTATTATTATAGCTGAAAAAAAAATCAAGGAAACTATCTGCTGTTCATTATGGTGCAGGTAATGAAACAAACACATTTCCCAGGGGTATTGGAAACTTATTATAGAATCTTTGACGTGGTGATACTGACATTGTAGGGAATAACGATCTATAAAACTTCGATTTATGTTGTATTAGGATATAAAAAACCATTTTATTAACTACAAGTAATTGATCTCACGTGTATTACAGTTTTTCTGAACTTGCAGGTTAAAAAGTGGCAAAGCAACGAAAAATTTGTTAAGAAATTTAATTTATTTGCCTGTTTTCTTTTGTCACGTAAAGGCGTCACATATTTAAATTTCAAGTTATATGAAATTTATATATTTTTTAATCATTTGGAAATTATGCGCAAAAGTGGTAGGAATTTTTTTCCGCTAACATCTAGTAGTCATAGGGCCGCCTGCTTTACATCCCCTCTGAAGAATATCCACTACGCAATATTCTTCTTAAATTGCAATATGTGTATCAGCTGAGATACAAGTCGCTAGAAAGTGAAACGAGATCGTTGTAGAGTGGTACTACTATGAGAAGATGACAGCAAAAAAAATATGCACAGAAACTAGTTTGTGCACTCCATCATTCTAAGCCAATAAGAACGAATTACGTGACATTCAGTGTCGACACCAGTGGCGGTGATGGCCTGCAGTAGAGCGGCGGCGGCGATGATAATAATAATAAAACAACTTTATTAGGCAAAGTTTAGTACAAATTACTATTCTTACACTTCTGAACATAGGTTACTCGTAACAGTTGGCAAGTTTTAATCTACTTCATAACACAGCGAAATTTGTATTGCAATTACACATCCCTATACCCCAGATGCCGCTGTGCCACTGGTAAAAATATTCGCGCATGTTTGCTCCGCCCGTTATATTCTCGTAATAATGCTACGCTATTTCCCTGAAGGTCGCCCGTTCAAGTATGACCGCGATTAACGATGCTTAATTCTGTGTTCGCCCCTTGAAATTATTTAAAGCGCTTGCAAACTTTTATTTTATTTAGGTGTTTTATTTATTTCACACATCCATTGTGTCGTGATATGGAGTGTTTATGCACTTTTTTGTGTGTATTTGCTTCTAAAATTCTTCTTCTGAGTCTTTTGTTTCCTCCGTTTCTGATTCTGGCAGGGCCTTCTATCATTGATATTTCTTTACGGTATTAATTTTTTTTTCCTCGCTTTTCTTTCCCAGTATGCTTGATCCTTTCCTAGTGTGTTCATGATCCTCTCAATTGCTGTTTTCCACGTGCAGCATATTCTCCCTCTTTTTAGTTTGTGGCTATTCAGTATTAGCGCTTTCTTCAGTAGATTGTGCTGAACCCCTTCTTTGGACATGTCTCCAGTATTCCATTGCGAATATTATTTTGTAATTGGTTTTCCTCCTAGTAATGTTGATGTATTATGTCGTTGCTTTAGTCTTATTATTTTTGCGAGTAGTTGGATGATATCCCTTTTAGCTCTTCTCAGGCTTCTTCTGTTAGCTTTTGTCGTTGTCGCGTATTTTACTCCATGTGTCATCGTTGGCAGAATAATGGCTATGTATATCCTCTTGTTGGTGGTTTATTTTCCTCGATGAACGGGATAATTGCCCTTGTAGATTTGTTTTAGTTCTCTCATATACAGTTTATGTCCTTTTAAGTTGGATCGTTAGATATTTCAATTTGTTCGTTGTTTTGTATGTAGTGCACTACTCGTTTTCATGGGTTTTTCATGACGTTGGTGTATGCCTGAGTTATTATGTTTTCTCCTTCTAGCTGGTGGCTTAGTGCTCCATATAAGCAATTCCCACTATCTGTGTTTCTGTGTACTGTAATAGATCCATTGTTTTTAGATTTTCTGAGAAGATATTATTTTCCTGAAAGAATCTTATACCGCATGCTGATGTGCTGGAAACAAATTCAGTTGTGGTGCAATATAATAATACTGCGTCACTGGTTAGTTCGGGTTTGATTTAGATTCAATATACAGAGAGTGTTCTGACAACAAGTTTTAAAGGGGTAAAGATAGGGAGTCTATAAGGCCATACATACCATTATACAAAGTGTCACAGATTTTGTGATATCGGCCTTGTTAAAACATAAATTCCGGTAAAAACAAAAATATCTGAAAAAGCCGATGTCTAGAAATCCGTGATACTTTGTATTACACTATATATGCTCATATAGGTGCTAAATAACTATCTCTATCACACACATCTATGTACCAAACACCATGTATGTTTTTTAATCGTCTTATTTGTAGTCTTCGCAAATACAAAAACCACGAGTATATTGCATATGATCGGAGCATTTCTGTCATTGTGTTAGCGAACGAATTCTGAATAACTTTCAAAATATTCGTCCATCTGTCCGTCACGTTTATTGTAAGCACGATAACTTAAGAAAGAAAAATCCAATTACATTAAAATTTGAACAGTAAATTAGTGTTAGCTAAAGGAAGAACCATATTGTTTTTGAATAAAATCGATCAGTAAATAAACAAGTTATTAATTAAATTTAAAAAAAAAATAATATTTTTATGTTTTTGAAATTGAACGGAAACCTGGTGAAATGATATTTTGAATGATTTTAATATCTATTTATATATTTTATTAATATACATTTCATAATATAGTTGAAGCAATCGCATTTGTGAGCGATGTTGAGAGGCAAGGGGTGCAGAACGCAGAGTCGGATTTAACTATATTGTTCGCTCGTTTGCTTTTTTTATAATGTTACACTTACAATATTCCCCAAAGTACTGCTATGAATTGGCAACAAAACTTACTAAAATTATTTTCAAAAACACATTACCAAACAAAGAAATATTAAGTAATTATCGAATTATATCTTCACCCCGACAGTATAAGCTCGATTGCGGTGTCTCTAACTGCGGTCTCTAACTGTATTAAACAACACTCTCATAATGTATACTCCCACAGCTACGTCAGATAGCCGACATCGAATGGCCGGTGTCTTCTTTCTCACTTAATGTAAAAGTGAAGTAAAGACGGGAGATCTAGTTGCCGCCTATCCATTCCTCTCGCCCCTCATAACAGCTCACTATTAAGATTACTTCAACTATACAATATCTAACCGTGGAAATACATTTCAACTCATCGCTTATAATGTAAAAATTTACATTTTTTTTCACGTGTCAGGTGGTGGTGTAGTTCTTACGTTTTTGAAAACGGTTTGAAACCCACGTGGATTTTGGATGTAGTTCTTTTTTTTTAGAAACGCACGTAGGTTGTGGATGCAGTTTCTTTTTTCTTTACTTCATACTGAGTGTTTCAGTAACCAAGTTCGTATGATAAAATTAAAAATGTCTAAAACTAACATTTACAAAAAACTGCGAAGAGTATCCTATATAACTATAGAATGTGTAACAATTATAAAAAAGGCCCAGTAAATCGGCGAAGGGTATACTGCTTCCTCTAGTTTATATTAAAGTCCTAGCCGTAAGCTATTCCACCACTCGACCATTATCCACTGGTCTCAAGCCTAATACGTAAGCCACTAAGCCACTGAATCGGTTAACTTGAAGGTTAAGCCACAGTCAATCAGCCTATGTTAGAGAAATAGCAGAAGGACTAGGATTAAATAGGGAAACAGCAAGAAGAATTTTGAATCATAATTACCGCTCGTTAAAGTACAATCTGCACCAACATTTGTATGAAAGAGATTATGTAAAACGAATTGTGTTTTGCGAGTGGTTAATTAATGAGTTTCAACGATACAATAATTTTGCCTACAACATCCTTTTTTCCGATGAAGCACGTTTCACAAATAATGCGATGTTCAACCGGCAGAACGTAAGATACTACACGAATCATTGGCCCAATGTTCTTCCAAAGTATGTTGACAGGACAAAGATGTCTCGAATTATTACAAAATCGAATTTGGCAAGAAATCGAACAAGTTCCTTTAGCACAATATCGATTGTCGATATTAGCAAGACGGAGCACCGCCCCATAACAGCTGTGTTGTTATGGATTATCTCAATGAAGCTTATGGTCCACAACTTATTTCAAACCAGGGTTTCATAAGGTGGCCTGCCAGGTCACCTGATCCAACCCCATTAGACTTCTTTCTTTGGAGTTATATCAAGGGACTGGTCTTCAAAACTCCCGTTATGATCATCGAGGATCTCGAATTGAGAATAAGAAGAGCTTTTAATAGCATCACTCTACAAATGTTAAAGAATGTAATGAGTAACATAATTAGGAAGTTTCCTATTTTAGAAATATCTTCAACCTCATTTAGTAGTCTTGTTGCTTGGCTTTGCCGAATTCAGCAACACGTCCACATAACATATACATCGTAGCCAAAGGCATCATCTATTGATATAGTTCAGTTAGTCGCGAGCATAATGTTTGACAGTGACGATGTTCTTATTACAACAGCAGCTTTTATAGTAATCGCAAATAATAAAAAGAAAGAAAGGAGACCAAATAGGTTTTGGGTGCGGCCAAGTCTGCGTAGTAGAAATAGATATAGTGGAATTGATTTAATAAATGACTTGCTTCAAGATGATGTTGATATTCTAAGCTTGGAATATAGATGCAGGAATTTTTTTAGAATGTCTAGTAGTGAATTTGAGTATTTATTAAATCTGATTGGTCCAAAAATTTGTAAGCAAGATATCACCTTTAGAAAAGCGATTTCTGCCAAAGAGAGACTTGCTTTAACACTCAGATTTTTTGCGACGGTTGATTCGTATCATTTTCTCATGTATTTGTTCAAAATTTCTAAGCAAACAATGTTCACTCCATCTCAATGCAAGAAATCAACTAAATTAAAAACAACTGAACTATTTGCAAAGCCGGCGGCCGGCTTACGTCCCCACTGGTATATTCGGCTTGGATTCTTTTGAAGTTTCCGACAACAGGCGGTAAATGTTTCGGCATGCCGATCGGCTTTTCATGCCGACCGGTATAAGACGAATTGTACGTACCCACTCGCCAACAAATGCCGGACAGCCATGACGATCGGCAAAGCCGACGATAATGGAGACGCGCCTTAACAGTAATTGTATTGACACGTCTTTGTAGTACATTATACTTTTTGCAATTTTTTGTAAGACCAAATATCGTTTGGTGTACTATACTATTGCGTACTGATAATCAGAAATTGGTAAAGGAAACTTCCCAATGAAAGTTTCCGGAACGAATTTTTGATTAAAATCAAAGATGGATAAAGAAAACTTTTCATATTAAAGTTTTCTGAACGAAGTTTTTTGATAAAATTTTAAGTTTTCTATAAAATATTTGAATATTACGAAAGTTTCCAAAGGAAACTTTCACGGAATTTTAGAAACTTTCAAACATTCATATATTTTACTGAAAACTTTCATTTTTATTAAAATTTCGTTCCGGAAACTTTCAAATGGAAAGTTTCCTTTACCCATCTCTGCTGGCAATGTTACTTGAAAATACTGTTTTAACGCAACAGACGATATAATACTAGATCCCTTTACTTACTCTTATATTTATGTACTCGTATATTATTATTTCTAATAATTTACTTTATTATTTCAGCTATTTACAACTGGAAAGGCGACACAAAGTTTGGTCTTCCATTGGAAATAGGCGACACAGTCCAAATACTAGAGGAATGTCAGGGATGGTACAGGGGTTTTTCAACGAAGAACAGAGCCATCAAGGGGATATTCCCCCATTCTTACATACACTTGAAACCGTGCAAAGTTGACAATGAAGGACTTTTCGAAAGTGTAGTGCCCGTTGAGG
Source organism: Rutpela maculata (assembly GCA_936432065.2). Taxonomy (NCBI): domain Eukaryota; kingdom Metazoa; phylum Arthropoda; class Insecta; order Coleoptera; family Cerambycidae; genus Rutpela; species Rutpela maculata. The sequence continues at coordinate 177,907,350 of OW386286.2, forward strand.
ATCCAGTCGTAAGGGAAGTCACGCTCGTATTAAGAGAATGGGGGAGGATTTGGAAAGGAATATTTGTGGTAAGATTAAATGTTTGCTTTGTCAATTATCAGTATGGTTTATAAAATTTTTTGTAAACGGTAAATGTTAGTAGCATCGTCAAATTTAATCAAAGAGCATTCTTGAAGTACGTAATTGATTCAAACCAGTACGTATTTATTAAAGATCTGATATAAAAAGTTATGAAATTATACACGAAAAGCACAATGAATCTAAATTACAGTCGAACTTTCTGAAATCCTAAACTAAAACGAATGAATAAAAAATGAAAAAAAAATGAATACGAAAATCCACACGAAAACTTACATGATTTTCTGTGACTTTTTCCCCCGCGGGAATCTGACATCTGACATTGTTTTTTCCGAACTGAATGCATTATAATTATCATTATCAAAAAAATCATCCTTACAGTTTTGGGCGCGTCTGTCAGCTCTTTAGCCCTCGTCTGCCGAGTTGACTCCGCCATTTTTTTTAATAATCCTTATAGTAATAATTAGACCGGTAAAAGCTATTAGTGTAGTTATTTTTATTTACTTTCGTTGCAAAAATGTAAACTGAATAATATTGTGCTTACTGTGCCCGTTTTAAAAAATATATTGTACGTAACACGTCCCAAAAGTGCTTGGACTCGCACTTTATCTATTATAGTCCTGTCCCAGTACTGGAGTCCCGTACAAATTTTAGTACTGATTTGTCTAACCAACGGAATCGAGTGAAGTACATAAAGGAGAGTCAGAAAAAGTTGGGCAGACCTCACCTTATTCTGGACCGGGTGTTTTAGACGCCATTTTCCAAAATGGCTGACACCGATTTTATTTTGTATATATTTCTGCTTCTGCGACAGTCATAGTCATCATTTAGGTATCTAAATATATGTTTTTAAGGGCAAGGAATCGATTAAGATGGTTTGTGAAGTTGCCTGACGCTATTTATTAAAGAAAATCAGTACTAAATGCACTTCTCCACGTCAAATAAAACATTTAGTTTTTCTTGGCGAACAGTTGCCAGTCTCATTCCCATCCTTTGATGATCATCCATGTTCATCAATGTTAGTTTACCTGTAAAATAAAAATGTCTTTATGAAATGAACATTCCAGTTTTTAGGATGTATCGGCATAAATATTACAGTAAAGTAGGCCAGTTTTTAAATTGCGGATTACACCCTGTAATAGAGAAGTCCTGTAAAACTTGTAGTACCGATTTTCTTTAATAAATAGCGTCAAAATACAAAATAAAGTCGGTGTCGGCCATTTTGAAAAATGGCGTCTAAAACACCAGGTCCAACTTTCTCCTATATGTATTTCACTCGATTCTGTTGGTTAGACAAATCAGTACTAAAATTTTTACGGGATTCCACTACAGGCACTATATTATTAAGTAATATCTTATATTTATTATTTAATATACCTAATGTAGAAAAATAAAGCGTGCCCCAGTCTCCCCTTATATTAGCTCGGTCGGCAGCTTTGAGTTTTTGATGTGCTCTATACAGTTGTAGACATTAATCATTTTTTGTGTAAGGTATATTTGGTTATACTGTACCTACACCACCTTATTTTAGTGAGTTAGCTTTTTGGATTTTTAAGTTCCATTTTTAATTTGTCCAAAGTGTCAAAGCGATTTTTATTTGTACATTTATAAAGTTGATCTGGCCCCTTCCAGTTTTTCAGTTGCCACCGCGCTGTGCCTTTTTTACGGTCTTATTTATATTAACGTCCTGCCAAAGTTTAGCCATAACCATTCCACCACTCAACCAGGACACGCACAGACAACAATAGAAACCATTCTCTACGACATTACCATCTGCCGCAGCTTAGACTCGAAGAAAGATAACAGCGACCAGCCATCTTGTTTCACTCAACTGCAGCCTAGTCCACTGCTACTGTCTCAGCAACACATTTAAAACTCCACGGAACATCCATACCCTGACCAGAATTCGAACCAGACCCTTTAGTCTCAAGCCTAATACGTATGAACTGAGCCGGTAGGGAAGGAGGGTTTGTTTATTATTTGGGGGTAAAAGGAAGCGAAACACTGGATACAAACGTGTATAGAGTAGTTGTAGTTAAGTAACACGATATCCTAGGAAGGAAGATGGAAGAATCCTTCAATTCGTTCGATGAACGGGTTTAGGGTGGTTCTTTTTTATGTAGTTTGGAATTCGAATTGTCTCATCCCCAAAAGTTCTTCCTTTCGTAGATATATAAAGTCCAGCAAAACTTTAGATAATTCCAAAGATGTGTGCCTCACTAAAGACGAAATATTCCTAAAACGCTGAAAACGTTGAAAATTTCATAAATTTCGAAGTGTGGTTTGTGTAGGCGCGAAATAGTTTTTCAGACTTCTAATAATGTGAAAATAAAATATGATACTTAAGATTGACGTGTCTGTGCATGTCAGCAAATGTGGGATTTGCCGTCATATATAGTTTGTAGATGCGCTCAAGTTCAGTATTGTTCTAGCCGTCAGAGCGGAGTTTTCTAACCAGTCTTTTTGGAAATGGCTTGTTAGCGTCAATTGAGAACAAATATATATTTATTAAACGCGCCAGACAGACTGTTAACACTCCTAGACTTGTAGCTGCTTTGGGTAGATACAAAATTATGATAAAGACTCAGTCATCAACAGATCTTCAATTAACCATTGTCGAAAACGTTTACGATCAGAGCTTACTTCTGAGTTAAAAGGACAATTGTTGACCTTGAGACAAACTGATGCCATTACGCTCCACTGGGATTGTAAACTGCTTCCTGATCTGATTGGAAAAGAAAAAATCGATCGTCTGCCAGTTATTGTAACTTCTAATGGCATTTAGCACCTGCTTGGTGTACCCAATTTTTGTCTGACAAGGATGATGCCATAACGATTGCTGTATACCAATTACTTGAAGAGTATTACCTGGCAGAATACATTCAAGTGCCTTGCTGCGATACAACAGCCTCAAATAATGGGCGCATGGATGGAACATGCGTTTTTCTTGAATAAAAATTGGAAAAGAAATTATATTTACTCTGTCGTCATCAGAGATGATGTTAAAGTAATGATGAGTTGAAATTTGTATTGGTCATTGTCCATTCAAGTGCTTTCAAAAAGCATGATCGCATATTAATTTATTACATTATGAGCCTGGAATCTAAGTTGCATATGAGAGCACCACGATTAGAGGTGATCGTGATCACATCTTGCAGTTCAGTGTCAACAAGTTAAATCTGTATCGTCCTAGGAGAGACTATAGAGAGTACCGATTCGTATTCCATGTTATACGCAAACTTCTTTGCTTTCCACCATGTTAAATAGCGGGCTTAAAGATATTTCTCTTCAGGAGTCAATTCAGTCTGGTGTTCCATGAAATAAATTATATTAAGAAAGTTTGTATTTCTCATCCATCTATACTTATATAGTAGCAGTAGCAGCTAAAACCACACTTCAGGATCTCAATTTTCTTAAGGACACACAAGATCTTATCGAGTGAGGCTTTGAAACAGTTTTATAGTCACCTCTGGCATATTTCAGTTGAGTCAATTGTATCGACATTTTACGATCACAGTGAGCCCTTAGAAACAATAATTGAGCTTGTTAAAGTGATGCAGTGCGATGAGGACAGGCAAAGAGAAGTTTGCGTATATCAATCAACCGCTACAATTTTAAAAATACTGTAGCGTTTTTTAAACGATTTAAAATTTTCTGCGAGTTGTTGAAACGGGACCTTTCTCGAAGATTTTCAAAAAAGTCTGTTGATCGTTCAGAATTTTAAAAGTTGTTAATGACATGGCCGAAAGAGGCTTAAACTCACGGAGGAGTTCAAAAGCGTTTTAACTAAAAAAAAAGGGGGGATTCAAAATAATTTCTGCTACAAGTGGTCAATGACTACCGTAGAAGTTTCCAGATAGTAGCAAAAAGACTCTTTCATCGAATGTTTAATGCTTTATAAGTTTTTTGTAATTTTTATTTCTTCCCTGTTTAATACTATGTATTTTCATTGCCCTCTTTATTTAGAATACATGGTTTTTACCATTGATATACAGATTACACAGGCCTACAAAAAAAAGATCTTGTCCTGAGGTTCTGATCTAACTTTCCTGAAGTACTTTGACGCGCTGAAGCCGATTTTGTACAAAAAAATCTATCGTGTCAGTTTCCTTCTACCACCTTCTTTTATCCCCCCAAAAAAGGCAAAAATGAAGTATTACTTGTCCTAAGGTTCTGATCTAACTTTTCTCAAGTACATTAACGCGCTGAAGCCAATTTTGGACAAACATTTTTTTTCTATCGTGCCAGATTTCATCATCCCCTAAAAAAGGGCAAAAAAAAAAAAAGGTCTCGCTCTAAGATTCTCGTCTAACATTTTTGAAGCATTTTGACGCACTGAAGCCAATTTTGGACAAAAAAATATTCTATCGGGTCAGTTTCCCTGTACCACCCCTTACAACCCCTAAACCCCTGAAATTTGGAACCTTAGGACCAGCAATGCTTTATTTTTGCCTTTTTGGGGGGATAAAAGAAGGTGGTGGAGGGAAACTGATATGAATTTTTTTTCTATAAAATCGGCTTCAGCGCGTCAAAATACTTCAGGAAAGTTAGATCAGAACCTTAGGACAAGATCTATTTTTTGCCCTTTTTAGGGGATAACAGGGGTGGTAGAGAATAACTGACACGGTAGAATTTTTTTTCCCCCCAAAATTGGCTTCAGCGCGTCAAGATAGTTTTTTGTAGACCTGTAATTTGTAAATTTTCCTACATCAACCTCCAAAATGGATACCTATCCAATTGGGCTTTTTTACAGGACTTTTTATTTTTCGATTCGGAAAAATTTGAAGGTGTGAGAGTCTTAATTTAAAAAAAATCCTATAAATATAAACCACCCTCGCGGATATTCATGCCAGAATATTATATTATTAGGGAATTATAGCAGGCATTCTTAATCCGAACTTGTGATGTGACGAAAGGCAATCGGTGTATTAAGTTGATATCACAGCCCCACAAAAAAAAAAATAAAAGTTCAAAGCAACGAACCAGACCCATGTATCCCTATGTATTTTCGGTCGCTGAATCCGAATCCGGGGTCAAAGAAAATCGAACACCCCCAAAATCATTAGCTAGAGCCAAAAAACATCCCTGAAATAGGGTAAAAAGAAGCTACGAAAATAGTTGTTACATCTTAATCAATCAAATTATACAAATTAAAGTTAAACAGCAGCGTACGTACAATAGATATGAAACACACCCCCAGGGAGGGGCAAAAACTAGCCCCCATATATAAAAAAATCGATCCAAAACAGCAATGACTGCTGAAAAAGCTCGAAATGTCTAAGTTTTGTTAAAGTGTTAAGAAACTACATCAGGTCCGACGTAATCTTCATAAACTGCCCCTATAGGGTTGAGAACAACCACCTTCAAGTTCAAAGGACACGAGAAAAACACGAAAAAACGTAAAATCCAACAGGATTTCTATTTTCGTGGATGCTATGATTGGTTAAAATTGCGTAGTACTCTAAAATAGAACCAGAAACTTATGTACCATTAACATCCTACAGAGGTGTGAAAACTACCCCCTATATAAGATTTAACTATAAAAAGTTATAGTGACTTCTATACACGAAACACCTGGACGATGTGCTTGAAAACCACCCCCACGGGGTTGCGAAGTACTACCCCTACATCTCTAGGATGCTGGAAAAACAGAGAGAAACTAACCGGATTTACATTTTTATGGATGCTATGATTGGCAAGAATCGCGTTGCACACTAGAGTTTGAAACTGTCCTATAAATGTTATTAAGTAACACCCCCAGAAAGGATGTAAACTACCGTAATTCAAGATGTAACGAAAAAACTATACTGTTGCTTATTTGTTTCATTTTCATAGTTTTTTTTATAGGGATGGCGTCTCTCAACCCCGTGGGGGTGGTTCTCATGCACAGCGTCGAAGATAATCTAGTTTCTTCTCTCTTCCACACAACGCAGGTGTTTCGAATTTTTATAGAAGTCACTGTAACTTTTTATAGTCAAACCTTACATAGGGGATAGTTTTCACACCCTCTGAGGGTTGACACTGTAGAATGTTGATGGTACGTAAGTTTCTAATTCTATTTTAGAGTACTACGCAATTTCAGCCAATCATAGCATCCATGAAAATAGAAATCCTGTTGCATTTTACGTTTTTTCTTGTTTTTCTCGTGTCCTTTAAACTTGGGGGTGGTTGTTCTCAACTCTATAGGGGTAGCTTATGAAGATTACGTTGAACCTGATGCAGTTTCTTATCACTTTAACAAAACTTAGATATTTAGAGCTTTTTCAGCAGTCATTGCTGTTTTGGATCGATTTATTTATATATGGGGGCTAGTTTTCGCCCCTCTCTGGGGGTGTGTTTCATATCTATTGTATGTACGCTGCTGTTTAACCTTGATTTGTATAATTCGATTGATTAAGATGTAACAACTATTCACGTAGCTTAATATTCTTTTTACCCCATTTCAGGGGTGTTTTTTGGCTCTAGCTAATAATTTTGGAGGTGTACGATTTTTTTTGACCCCGGATTCGGATTCAGCGACTGAAAATACATAGGAATACATGGGTCTGGTTCGCTGCTTTGAACTTTTTTTTTGTGGGGCTATGTATTTAACGCGGACTTCTTAACATCTAAATTTACTTATAGTGCCCATCATTGAATTTTAAATGAAATCCGAAACTAATCTCAAATTTTGACTTTTGTTGCTGCCAATCGGCGTCTCTAGTGCGATAACACCTCAACGAGAATACTAGAGGAGCTGGCAAACAATTTGATGAACGATAATGATCGACAATTTCACTGATGGGAATAAATTAATTGATCTTTGGCTAGGTCAAAACTGATCGTCTGCTTTTTCAAAATGGTAGCATTAACTTGGGGAGTCCATGTATATACAACAGGAGGGATAAAATAATTTAGTTAAATTATGCCTTTTGTGATTTATGGTGAGTTACGTATTCTAACTCATTGTGCGTCGGAGCTGCAGTTAGACTCTCATTTCACTGGTATTTTTTTGCAACTGATGTATAAATATTTGATTATGTCAAATCAATTTTATTATAAGGGCGAGTTGTACCAAACTACCCCAACCCGGTATTAAGCTAACCCCGTATTAAAATTTAACACTGGTTTAAAAATTTTGCGAGTTGTACCATCTGAATTAATCCTGGTGTTAACAAACACAGAAATAACTAAGTATAAGCACAGAATAAAAACTACCAAAAGCGATACTCACAGCACGTCCTTTGATGTTTCTTGATCAATTTTTGTGACCTTCACCATCTTTTTGTAGGCGTTTCCGTCAGTTCGTTTATTGCTTTAACCTAACATTCTGTGAAATAATATCCAACAATTCGACTATATTTGTCAATAAATGAACTGACGGAAATACCTACAAGAAGATGGCGTCAATGGAATTTGGGCGGGAAGCTTAAGTGTCGTTTTTGCGATGCAAGATACCTATATAAAAGAATACCCTGACTGACTCACTGATCTATCAACGCTCAAACCGCTGGGTCTAGAAACTTCAAATTTTGCATGGAGGTTCCTCGAATGGCGTAGGCAACCACTAAGAAGGAATTTTTCGAAATTCGACCCCCAAGAGGGTGAAGAAGGGGGTTGGAATTCCACGCGCACGAAGTCGCGGGCATCAGCTAGTAGAATATAAAAAACTTGTCAAGTTGTGTCAAATGCATCATAAACATTAATATCACGTAGATTATACATATAATGAAAATTTTGAGTTGGAGGAAGAAATAGGAGCTGATAAAACTATTATTAATATAAGTAATTACAATGTACACTGTATACTCAAGACAGAAATGTCAAAATTTCAAATGACATTTTTACTAACCCCGCTTTAAACCACCCCACGACCTAGTTTAAGTTTTACGGGGTTAAGTGCGCCCAATGGTGACGATGGTGACAATACCTACTCTTCAACCACTACTCTTGAACCGAAAAAACCACCCCTTTTCCGACTTTCCGGTGCTAGGCATTTTTTTGTCAGAAAATTTAATTAATTAAAGTTGTTCAGAATTGTCCAAAAACCCAATATCCAATATTTCAATCAAAACAGAAAATTGAAAAATTTTAAAAATTGACAAATTTGAAAAATATAAAAAAGACTACTAATTACTTGACAACTATCTGACAGCTTGGGTTTAATTTCAAACAAAATTGTCATGAACAAAAAAAACCCATTTAAATGAAATTTTCGGACAATATTTTAAATAAAATTTCAATATTTTTTTATTTTGGTTAAATTTTGGATTGAGGATGTTTGGACAAATCTGAACAACTTTCGTTAATAGAATTTTACGATAAAAAATGCCTAGCATAGGGAAATTGAAAAAAGGGGTGGTTTTTCCGGTTTAGGAGAAGTGGTTGGTCGGTCGGAAAATATTGTCTCCATCTTGTTCCCCGCAAGATGTTTTGCGGTCCAGTCGCAGAACTTTTGGACTTTTTGCCTTCTTCTGGTTTACCTCAAGGGATTATAAGGTTAGGACCAATCTCGTGTTCGTACAACTCGCCCTAAATGAGCAGGATTGCGTTGCAATTACAAGCAAAAGTAAACTTATGCGTGACTACTTCCTGTCAAAGAAATATGGTCGCTAATGAGAGAAAAACGATTAAATAGAGTGCCTTGGTATGTTCTTAGTAACGGATATAACAGTTTAGCGACCATGAATATTGTTTATAAATAGGTGATATAATAAGTGCATGGAATTTTACCAAGCATAATTGATTTTTTCCAGTTGCATTTTGCATATCGCTAATTTTATAAAACGAAGCACGTAATCGAAGGTTATAAATACATTTTTTACAAAGGTAACGATATGAGCGTTAAAAGTATTCACGACTTAATTTACCCACTCACATTTATTTTTAGTCCAATGGAATAGTTTCATTTATTACATTTATGGGGCAATTTGTTTTCATAAACTTGGTGTACTATCTGAAATTTGTATTAGTTTGTAGCTTATATCTGATATGGCAGAATTATTGGTGTTGTGTTGGTAATTTTCAACATTTTCATTAACTTACTTTGCCACTTTGACAATTTAAATTGGATTGATGTACCCATGTACATAGCCACCGGTTTTTCAAAATCGAGATATCTTGAAAAGAAAAATCCTTATACCGAGTGTAACAGGATCATGTTTTTAGTTTTGAAGATAATTGATTGAAATTTGGGAAATCCTACATACATAATAAGCGGCACTTTTTGACACACAAGTGATTTTTTTTTCACTTCCGGTTTCGCCGGAAGTGACTAACTTTCGATTTTTAAACAGAACACCCTGTATATTATTACATTTTTGTATAATTTTCTGAATCCAACGATACCAAATAAGTGACATTTCAAACGTCAATATTTTTGATAATATAATTTTTAGTTTTCCATTTAAGTGTGCCATGAAGTTCATCAAAATGGATTTTGGGGCAAAATTCAATTTTTTCAAATGGAACCATATTGGTACCGTTATACCCTTTATTAGTACTATTAATAAGTGTTGAATTACATGAAACAATTCAATATAATGTTTAACAACTCATATTAATTAATTATCATTTTTTGGTCAGAGATAGTACCAATCAATAATTAAATAAATCTGTCAATGTAATAATTCACATATTTACAAACAAAATAAAAGTTCATCTTTGTTCCTGATATTGAATCAGTGCCTATTTATTGTCTTTCCACACGGATATCTCAATAGGTTAAGGGCCCAGATATACGCGGAATTGAGTAAAAAGACAATAAAAAAAATTATTTTTGAAACAATAGATAGATAGATAGATAGATTTATTCATGTTAAAAATTTATAAAAAATTGTACACCCGTCAAACAGTTACACTTACAAATAGGTAAAACACAATACAATAGATTTAAAATTATGTAAAAATGGCCGAAATTGTAATAAATGGAATAAAAAGCTATATAAAATCAAACAGAAAAAAATATAGTGTTTGTCATATCACAGAACATAAGTTTAAGTAAAATTACAATTTACAATTTCTCTCACTATATCTTCATTTGAGAAGAATGCATTTTTTAACAGAAAACCTTTTATTGTGGATCTAAATTTTTGTTTAGGTAAAACTCTAATACGGTCATCTAATAAGTTGTATAATTTAATACCATGGTAATTAACACCAGTCTGCCCTCTAGTTAGCCTTGTGTACTCAGTTCTTATGTTATCTCTACGACGTGTTTCATAGTGATGAAAGTCAGCATGGGTGTTAAAAGTAGGTAAGTTATCATGGACATGTGTAATACATTGTAACGCGTAAATGCTAGGTAAGGTGAGTATTTTAAGTGAAATAAAGAGTTGTTTGGTGTCATCCCGGTATCCCAAACCACCCACAATCCTGATTGCCCTCCTCTGGAGACCAAAAATTCTATGTCTACCAGAAGAATGCCCCCAGGCGAGAATGGCATAAGATAGTCGAGAGTGACATAATGCATAATACGCAGTTTTTAATACATCCGACGAAACTGTATTTGACAATTGTCTAAGAGCATATATACCTTTAGATAGTTGTTCAGCAAGATAATCAACATGGTCATTCCATCGTAAACATGGATCAATAAGGACACCTAGAAACTTTGTACAAGTGGGGTTATTTGGTACATTTCTCAAATCGCGAGTACTTGAAATAAGTTTTACAGTTTTCTCTTCGTTAAGTGCAAGAGCATTAGGTGTAAACCATTTTTTTGCATTAGATAATACATTGTCAGATTTTAACATTGTTCTCTAAGTTAGGGTCAGAGATTTGTAAAGTCGAGTCATCTTCATAAAAGATGCAATTGACATTCTCGAAGGCATTTGGCACATCATTAATATAAATCAGGAATAAAACTGGGCCCAAAATTGAACCCTGTGGAACTCCCGAATTTATATGTAACACTCAGAAGATATTCCATTTAATCTGACTGATTGCATACGATTTTCTAGATAGGATTTGATAAGTTGGATACTTGTCCTGTTAAAGTTGTATTTGTTTAATTTCTGGATCAGCAAGACATGAGATACACAATCAAATGCTTTGCTGAGGTCACAAAACAAGGAGGCAGAATAATATCCTTTTTCAAAGCAGTCTAAGGTATAATCGGTAAACTTAATGATAGCATCTGTTGTAGATAGATTTTTACGGAAACCAAATTGGAATTTATATAATATATTATTTTTCTCTAGATATTCAATGATCTGAATTTTCATAATTTTTTCGAAAATTTTTGCAAAAATAGGGAGAAGAGAAATCGGTCTATAATTATTAATGTCCTCTGGATCACCTTTTTTGAAAACTGGGATAACCGACGCGATCTTGAGTAAATCTGGGAATACTCCGGTCCGTAAGCTTTCATTAATTAATTTTGTTAATGGAATTATAATATGGTTTTTTATAGTTTTGATTAGAGCTATATTTAAGCCGTATATATCCTTACTGTTACTATTTTTCAGAGAATTTAAAATGTGTCTTACCTCAATGTACGTGACCTCGCGAAATGCAAAAGGTTCAGGTGTGTCTATCTGTTTAACATATTGTAATGGATCAATATCTAGTAGCGGGAGACCACCAGTAACCCGTCCCGCAACACCGACGAAAAAGTTATTGAAATCTTTCGGTTTAATAGTTAATTCCGATTGCGACATTTTTTGTTTCCTCGAGGAGTTTATTATTTCCCATACAGTTTTTGCCGGGTTTCCAGATTTCTTTATGTAGCTATCATTTGACTGGATTCGTTTATTTTTTAAAGCATTTTTATATGTTAGTTTGAAATCATTTCTAATTTTTTTATTTTGCTCAGTATTGTGCCGTTTGCAAACTTCATTTAGAAATTGTAAATGATTTCGCATTTGCCTTAGATCGTCTGTATACCATGCAACTTTCGACGAGTTTATGTTTTCAAAGCGTACTAACCTTTCAGGAAAAGAGATATTGTAGGCCTGTAGAGTAGTATTTAAAAATACTTGAAATTTTTCATTGATGTTGAGAGTATGGTCGGTGATGAACTCCCACGAGCAGCTAGACATAATTCCATGAAATTTATTTTTACCTGTTTCTGTAATAGGTCTAATTAATTTCTCGTGCTCATACAATTTTTTATTAACTTCTATCTGTACCTCCAAAATCTGACTTAGGTGATCCGACAATAGTGGTTCATGGTTAAACGCGTTGTAATCGTCTATTGAAAAGTTTGTAAAGATATTATCAATGCAATTTGTTACTCGGGTATTTTCAAAGATTGTTTGTTCTAATCCGAATATTTTTAGTAAATCTGTTAAAGTCAAATTAGCAGAGTCGGATGTATTAAATCTTATGTTAAAGTCACCGCAGAGTATTACCTTTTTTTTTATATCTATTTTGTTCAATAACTTTTCCAAGATATCAAAGAATCTAATAAGACTTCAATTTGGGGACCGATAGATGTTAACAACAATGATATCAAAATTTTCTACCATTATGGCTGATATTTCACAATCTTTTTCGGACGAGAGATTACTTAAATGACATAGAGGTTTATAATTTAAATCGTTTTTGACTAGTATTAAGGTTCCACCATGAATAAATTCAGCTCTACAAAATATACTGGCTAATTGATAGTTACTAATATTTTTAAAGGAATCTAACTCGTTACGGTGTAACCAGTGTTCGTTAACACATATAACGTGAAAAGGTATGATCTCGTCGCAAATAACTGCTTCTAGTTCATTGGTTTTATTTCTAATGCACTGGATATTTATATGCATAAGTCGAAATATACATTTTCCTACTTGATGTTTCTCAGTGGTCTGCTTTCTAGATGTCGCCCTGTTGTCTATAAAAAAGGGAGCCCTTGATTTTTATTTCGTTCTTTTTGAAAGTCGAAGCGTTTGATGCCCACGCCCTTAGGCCAAAAGGACATGTCGTAGAGTACATCCTTCCTGTCAAAGGGAGCACTCACCACATAACATTTATTTTGGTTCACCTCATTAGTTGGGAGTTCCTTTACATCGAAATCCACGTCTTTGAATGCTGGTTTCTTTGAGATATAGCTCTGTATATGTTCTGTATTAACACGGCTTGGTAATCGGTAAAGATAAATCCAGACCTTTTTCTCGATGCCGCAGAACCCATTCTTCTTTTCGTCTTCTGAAATCTCTCCCTTACCTAGTTGTTTTATGGAGTTGACCCTTCGGGGCTTTCGTTTCTTCTGGTGTACCAGTTGGAAACCATCTTGGTCGTTGGATTCATTAACACTTTCATTACTGGGATGTCTAGGCCTAAGTTGTCTTGATATTTTTTCCTCCTCAAAAGGAACTTTTGCAGCTGTTTCTTGTCCCTTAATGGTCTTTTCTACGTCAGTTTCTTCGTTTTTATGATTGGAGCTCGGTTCAGCAGATTGTTGTTTTTTTGTGTAAATTTTGGATTGTGGTTGAGAATTATGTAATTTATTGTTTAATATGTTACTATAGGTTGGTTTACCATTGTTTAATTCGGTTTGGGCTTCTTGCAAAAGTTTTTGTGTCTCTGCTAATTTCGAGGTTAAATTTCCGATTTTTTCTAAGAGAAGACAATTACATATTCTGATATGTCGGAAGAGGTGGAAAAGTATCGCATTCCCTTGTTTGATGGTACAAATTTCAGCAACTGGAAATTTAGAATGCAAACTTTGCTGGAAGAAATGGACTTATATGAATTTGTAAAAAAACCATACATCAATATGGTGGAAATTTTAGAGGTAGACACGGTGCAGCAACGCACAGAAAAAGAAAGGCGTCTGGCTCAATTGGAAAAGCGCGATCGGAAGTGTAAGTCGCAAATCATACAGAGGATTACAGATAGTCACCTAGAATATGCAAAAGATAAGCAAACTGCATTTGAATTGTGGACTTCTCTGTGTGCAGTGTTCGAGCGTAAAGGTAGTGCCAGTCAACTTCTCATTCATAAGTCACTCCTCACAATGAAATTCAATGCAATGAATGACACGCTTGCAAACAATTTTTTAAAATTTGATAAATCTGTTCGTGAACTTCGTTCAACAGGAGCCACATTGGAAGAGACCGATATTGTATGTCATCTATTGTTAACAATGCCAGTTGAATATGACACCATTGTAACGGCTCTTGAAACTTTAACAAAAGACGATTTATCAATAAGTTTTGTTAAAAACCGACTCTTGGATGAGGAAACAAAACGGAATAATTTTGGGACGAAGCAAAACAAGATTGAAATACCCTCCACGACGGCTTTCTCATCAACAGCAAGAAGAGGAACACAGAAAGGCGGATGGAAAAATTCTGGTTCAAATAAAACTAACAAACGTCACCCATTTCCTTTTCATTGCCACCAATGTGGTTTGTTTGGACACAACAGGATTGATTGTCGCAGAGGAAATCGGAACGACGGAAACAGCAAAGCTCACGTAGCATCTGATGAACAAACAAATGAAGAGAATTTTTGTTTTTCAGCAACAACCAACTGTGAGTCAGAGAATCAACTCAAGTATTTTTTGGATTCCCGAGCGACGGAACATCTTGTCAGCAGTAGCGTTCCTCTGTTCAAAGTTAAAAATTTGAAAGAGCCCATTAAAATTAACGTTGCCAAATCTGAAATATTTTTAGAAGCGAGTAGAATTGGGGAACTTGAAGTCATCAGCAGCGTAAATGGAAAAGAAATTCCGATAAAAATTAAAAATGTTCTTTCTGTACCTGGACTGAAGTATAACCTTCTCTCAGTACGCAACTTGGAAATGAATGGATTCGAAATTATATTCAAGAACGGAAAAGGGGTTATTCAAAAGGGTAATCGTATAATTGCTGTAGCATCCAGAAGTGAATCACAACTATATGCTTTATGTTTCAAGCAAAAACCTATTTTAGCCAATACTTGTACTCCTGCTGAGGACCTGAAATTATGGCACAAAAGATTGGGACATTTAAGTTACGAAAGCGTTAAGAAACTTCAGGGACACGTCGATGGAATGAACGTGGATTCAATGAAATTATACACTGAAATATGTGACACGTGCATTAAAGGAAAACAAACGCGAATGCTGCACAATCAGACCCGTGTTCGTGCTACAAGATCCCTACAGCTCATTCACAGTGATCTTTTTGGCCCCATAGGTCCGACGTCTTATGATGGAAAGAAGTATGTTTTGACCTTAATAGACGATTATATTCACTTCACAGGGCGTATACAATGAAATCAAAATCAGAGGTATTTAGATATCTTAAAATGTATGAATCCATGGTAACCGCTCATTTCCATTTAAAAATTAGCCGGTTTCGCTGTGACAACGGACGGGAGTATATTTCAAAAGAAATTAAAAAATTTTTCGAGGAAAAAGGGATCCAGTTTGAATTCACTATCAGATATACGCCTCAACAAAACGGAGTTGCGGAAAGGATGAACCGGACTATCATTGAGAAGGCAAGGTGCATGATCCTCAACTCGAAGCTTGGAAAAGTATTTTGGTCAGAAGCAGTTTTGACAGCAGTATATCTTATAAATCGAAGCCCTACATCAGTATTGGATGGAAAAGTACCGGCATCACTATGGTTTAATAAGACACCGAACGTCAAGAAATTGAAGATTTATGGATGCGTCGCATTTTTGCGTGTTCCAAAGGAAATTTTATCTGGAAAATTAAGAAATGTTTTATGGTTGGCTATTTTACAAATGGTTACAGATTATGGTGTCCAGAGGATAGAAAAATCATGTTCGGGAAGGACATTATTTTTGATGAGGCAAGATTTTCATTCGAGGGACTTACGAGTGAGCAGTGGATTAATAATGAGGAAATTCAAGAGGGCGAGAACATCGATCAAATCGAAGCAGAAAACTCTCCAGAAAATAGAGGTTCTAATGAAATTGTAATCGAAGAAGAAGAAAATGTGAAAGAAATATCTAACGCGGAAGATTTAATATTCAAAGAGCCTGATTACAGTGCAACACTTCGGAAAAGTAAGAGAGTAAAAATGAAACCATAATACCTCAACGATTACGCAGCTTCATCCCTAAATGCTGAATCGTTTGTAGATAATGTTCCGGACAGCTACGAAGAAATTCAAACACGTGAGGATAAACTAGAATGGACACGTGCGGTTGAGGAGGAGATAGACTCTCTGATAAAAAATAAAACGTGGGAATTAACAAATTTATCTTCAGGAAGACGTCCTATTGACAGCAAATGGATTTTTAAAATCAAACGTGACAAAGACGGAAATATCGAGAGATATAAAGCACGATTGATCATCAAAGGTTGTGCTCAACGAAAAGGCTATGATTACGAGGACACCTACGCACCAGTTGGCAGACTCGCAACGCTGAGGACGCTACTGTCGGTGATCAATGAAGAAGATCTTCATGCCTGCCAAATGGACGTAAAGAACGCATTTTTGCATGGGGACTTAAAGGAAGAAATATATATGAAAGTTCCACTTGGATTCGACTGTGATAATGACGAATCTGCAAATTGAAGAAAGCTCTATATGGCTTGAAACAGGCCCCTCGGGCTTGGAACGAAAGATTTGATGGATTCGTAAAAAGCATCGGTTTTCAACAATCAGAGGCCGACAAATGCTTATATGTTGCAAAATTTGAAAATGTTACGATTTATCCTCTTTTGTACGTCGACGATATGTTAATAGCTGGAAATTGCAAGAAGCAGATCACAGGCGTGAAATCAGCATTGAAAAACAGATTTCATATGACGGATTTGCGTGAACTTCACTCATATCTCGGAATCAGCATATCAAGATCTGACGGAGGAATTATACTAAGTCAACAAACATGCCTTCTAAAACTGTTAAGCAGATTCAATATGGAGGAATGCAAACCAGTGCAGATGCCAATGGAACTGAAGCCTCTGGTACACGACGAAGCAGAAATCTGTGATGAGTCGAGGCCGTACCGAGAGCGAATTGGCTGTTTAATGTATGCGATGATGACTACTAGACCAGATTTGAGTGCCGCCGTAAACTATTTTAGCAGATACCAGAATCATCAAACAGAGACTCTGTGGAAAGGATTAAAAAGAGTATTGAGGTACATAAAAGGTACACTTGATTTGGGCCTTCGTTATCAAAAAGGAAAGCAAGAAGTGCTTCTGTGCTATGCAGACGCCAACTACGGGAGCGAAACCGACAGAAAATCAACCTCGGGATTCCTGATGAAGGTATACGGAAACACAGTACTCTGGGCTTCAAGAAGACAGACATCAGTCGCCCTCTCATCAACGGAAGCTGAGTATGTTGCCCTCGCAACGGCTGCATCAGAATTGCTGTGGTTAAAACATTTGCTAACTGACTTCAGAAATACCAGTTCGAGGCCACTAAAGATTTTCGAGGATAATCAGTCCTGTATACATTTGCTGCACAAGTGGGAACATCGACGTCTTAAACACGTTGATGTTAAATATAATTTCGTTCGGGATCTATCAACGAAGGGTTTAATAGACGTTGAGTACTTCAGCACGAAAGACTAAATCGCCGATATCCTAACGAAAGCCTTACCCAGTGACCAGCATCTGAAACTGTGATTACGCTTGGGACTTGTCAGAGAAATTATTTGAAGACATCAACGCACGAGTTTATTCGTTTACCTATTTCTTTAATTAATAAAACATTTTTTTTGAATTCTGTTATCGAATTGAGGAGTGTTGAATTATATGAAACAATTCAATATAAAGTTTAACAACTCATATTAATTAATTATCATTTTTTGGTCAGAGATAGTACCAATCAATAATTAAATAAATCTGTCAATGTAATAATTCATATATTTACAAACAAAATAAAAGTTCATCTTTGTTCCTGATATTAAATAAGTGCCTATTTATTGTCTTTCCACACGGATATCTCAATAATAAGGAATTTATTCATATGTCGTATTAAAATGTGCGATAAATACAAACAAAATTACAGCTAAAAGAAAATAAGAAAATACAATTTTGTTCTAATTATCTTGTTACATAAGGTGGCTTTGGAATATAAAAAATGAACACAAAATATTCCAATTGTTCAAAATGCTGTCCATTAAGGTCAGTGCACTTCCGAACTCGCATAGATGTTACTCGAAGAACATTCGCTCGCCAATTACTACTCGTAGCTCCAGGTCTTCACGGGTTGTAGCGGCGGTTGCATAGACAATATTTTTTAAATGACTCCAAACAAAGAAATTAAGGGGTGTTAAATCAGGTGACTTTGGAGGCCACATCACAGGACCATTCGTCGAAATCAATACCCCCATACACCACTATTCTTGAATTAAGGAGAGAAGCGCCATCTTGTTGGAAATACATTCTCTGTCCTAAATCCAAAGATAACTCATCTAAAATATCCTCAATCTCATTTTGCAGGAATCTCAAGTATCTGGCACCAGTCAACGGTCCTCCAAATATTATTGGACCAATGATTCTACTACCGATTGTTCCAATAGTAGAGTGCCGGTGCCCAGATATACGCATAAAAATAAGTTCTGTGGGGGTTTCGTTGTTACAAGCTGAATTTGATATAAAATTAATGATGATATACTGATTTTGAAACATCAGTATATCATCATTAATTTTATATCAAATTCAGCTTGTAACAACGAAACCCCCACGGAAGTCACAACAAGCGTATTAATGCACTCTACTACAAGCCAAACATTGAAACCGAACCGCAATTGGAAGTTACCCTCCCGTAATAAATATTGATTTTTCTTGTGACCAATATTTTGTATTTTGTCGGTTAAATAATCCCAAACCTGTAAACCTAGACTCGTCCGAAAATAAAATCATTCCCAAAAAATCATTATTTGGCTGCACGTTATTCTGCAAAATCCAATTGCAATATTCCATCCTACGTTCGTAATCATTTTCGTACAAGTGCTGGTGCAATTGGTATTAAAAAGATTTATAGTGGTATTTGTGCAAAATTTGGCTTACTGTTTGGTGACTGATTTCCAATTCAAACCGAATTTTCCTTAAAGAAACAGTCTTATCAATTTCTATTCGAGCCAAATCATTAATTTCCGTCCCTTCGTCAAGAATGAAATTTTATTCGGGATCATTGTTGGGCTCTTCGAAATTGATTTTCAAGATGTTTAAAATAATTTCTCGCTGGACATTGTCTATCGGGATATCGTTCGGCGTAAAGGTGTCTAGCCCCTACGGCACTTTTTCATCTCTTGTATAAATTTTCGGCATTTTGAACACAATTAACAAAAATTTTAAACAATTTTTAAAGACAATAAAAACACTGGTAAACCAACAAATGTTTGACGAGCTAAATATTTCATTGTTTTCAAAGCCATCTCAGTTACTTCTTAACATTTAATTAGAACAAAATTGTATTTTCTTATTTTCTTTTAGCTGTAATTTTGTTTGTATTTATCGCACATTTTAATATGACATATGAATAAATTCCTTATTAATAGCACTAATAAATGGTACCACAGTACCAATATGGTTCCATTTAAAAAAAAATTTAATTTTGCCCCAAAACCCATTTTGATGAATTTTTTTGCTCATAAATCACGTAATTTAGTATTTTTGACGGGATTTCGATTTTTCTAGTATTAGACGGGTCATTTAGAATAAATCGGAACCGTCATGGCACACTTAAATGGAAAACTAAAAATTATATTATAAAAATATTGACGTTTGAAATGTCACTTATTTGGTATCGTTGGATTCAGAAAATTATGCAGAACTCAAAAATGCAATAATATATAGGGTGTTCCATTTAAATCGAAAGTTAGTGCCACTTCCGGCGAAACCAGAAGTGAAAAGAAAAATCACATGTAAAAAAACTTTTTTTGAAATATTCTACCGTAACATCGTACACGAACTCTCTATCAATGTAAACACTAAAGACCTTAAATTTCAACCGATTCGGATTTCGTGTTCACAATATAAGCGCTGTTTAGAACAATGCATCTTTTACGCAATGTAAAAAAATAACTTTCATAGAAAATATTATTTACCAAAACTATAAATTAGGAAATGAAAGGTAATCGAACTGTCAATATGCACGAGTCTCCGCAGTTTTTAAAATTGTGTCTAAGTTATCGAGCAAAATCATCATGCGATTTTTGCTTCTCAGGTTTTGAAGTGGTTGCTGTATTTTAGCAGGGAAGATACGGTAAGTGTTCTTTTTTGGGCTAATTTAAGCGGTCGACATTGATGGCTGCAACTTTTTAATTATATTAAGAAGTTATATTAAAAGTTTTAATTTTTTTATCCGCGTGCATGGAAAATTCAGATTTCAGAAGGGGGCACCGCCATGCTAAATTGAGCAAGGGGCTCAAGCTCTGCAGTCCCTGTGATTCCGGCGCTTATGCCCATACACCACTAATTTAAATTGTTATTGTTATCCTTGCCATATCTTAACCTTTCACCGCTGTCGCCTGGGGATCCCAGCTATTTGTCAATGTAGGCATTTCATATCCAAAGTCATCTATCTATTTCTGGTACAAATTCAAAATCTATTTTCTACAGTTAGGCCAAAGACTAAATAATAAAATATATAAAGACGCGATACTCGAAAAGAGAAGTTCGTTTCTTGAGAGAGACAGACAAGATGCCAAATTAAACTCCCGTAGTTTCTTTACGCATGCGTCAGCAGTTTCTCTTTCCCATATCTGTGTCAGAGACGGCTTTTACGTAGATGTATTAAATGGAAGTGGAAAATTTTTATTTTTAGAATAGAACAACCAAATTTCATATCTCGATATAACATCATATTATAAGCAACTTTTGAAAATAACATTTTTCGATATCTTCAAAAATAAAGATAGTTTACTCTTGAGCCAATTTAAAAAAAAAATCGACCTAAGCACCAGGACTAACACAAATTTCTTCAGCCTCTTTTTCGTTTGAGAACATGCACTAACTTTCATCAGGAATAGAATTTTTCAGAAAGTCAATAACAACAAAGTTTCTCATATGGTGCAGACTTTTTGGCCAACATGCACTGTATATTATTACTAATCTTTGGTTAGGCACAATATCGTATACTACTCACTTGATTCTGATTGAAGTAGATTAGCTTATATTCTGTTGCGAGATTGAACTTTCTAGAAACGTACAGAAAAGTTCTTAGTTTGTAATATAATATTTGAAGACATTTTCCCACACACAGATAAGATTGATGTTTAAGCTGATGACTAAAATGTCCTGTCATTGAAAACACTTTTTGCGTGGTTTCACTGGTTTTAAATTGTTTCGTCAATTATTATAAAATACAACTATTTGACAAATAAGTAAAATATATTATGAGATATTAATGTAAGCGCCTATGTCATCCTGTAGGCTCCATGGTGTAACTAGCGTGCGGTATTTTTTTGTTTTGTTTTATAGGCATATACCAATACAAAAACGATTATTGGCATAAACAGTGAGTAAATTCTAGTTTATTTTCGGCACTTTCCCAGCTATAATTTGGAGTATGAGGCGATTTGGATGCGGTTGTAGCTTGGCTTTGCCCCATACACTGGAAATGAACCCCAATAAGCAGATCAGATTTCAAATATTCTCTAGTAGGAGAAAGGTGTTCTTTCTGTAACTGCCATTTTATGTCACTTCTATCAATTGTTGTCATCTTGTTAGGAATGTATAATACAACTTTAAAACAAATTTTTCCATCTTATTGGCGTTCAATTTTTCAGCTTTTCCCAGTATCTGGAACGCTAGTAATGCGTAATCAATAGCCTTGTCAAAAATCTTCAAACAGTAAGTTTTACCTTTTCATGAGTAACTTCCTATTATATTTAAGGCAGTAAATGTCGCAAATTTCACTGAACAAAGTTGGTACAATTTGTCTGAGATGGAAAGGTATCTGCTAACTTTTCCACTCCCAGTTATTATGGTAACTGTGGACGTATATTTAGCAAGTTGTGAATATCTCCTAAAAGTTAACACTAGTATGCCTCACTAGGCCAGAAATATCAACGGATTTTTATTGTACAGCAAAAATTACGTAAATGAATGTCTTTTTAAAATTATTTTGCTTCAAATATGAAGAAATGCATCATTAATGTTTTTCTTCTCTCTTCCTGTTTGGTTCTGGATGAATCATTGGCTAGTAGCCCGTGATTTATAATGAAGTCATGACACATGCAAACGAGGCTGAGTCGGTAGCAGTGGGCTAGACTGCGGTTGTATGAGAGATAACACGGCTAATCGCTCTCTTATGTACTGTTCGACCGATACCGATAACGGTTATAGACGACAATAGCGGCAAACTCACTATATGTGATAGATTTCATTCAATAGAGCACATACATGATATAGGACAAGTCAAAAACATTACAGATATCAAATGAAAGAAAAAAAAATAAAATATATGATAACAGTAAAACAGTACTGCAAAATAAAGATATGTATAAGTAAGTGTGTAGTATAAATTAATACATTAGAAATTCAGAAATTCATCCACAGAATAAAATGCATTTGAAGTAAGAAGTACTTTTAACTTTGCCAAGAATGTTTTTATGCTAGCAACATTTTTTAAATTTGGACTAAGTTTATTATAGAGCACAGGGCCCATATAATATGTATTAGATTTGTATAATTCAAGTCTGTGTATTTCATGTTGCAAATCAGAACCATGATGAGTTTGATAACTGTGTTAAAGAATTAAAGAATTAAAGTTGGATAAATTCTTTTTTACCAATTTCAAAATTTCATAAAGATGTAAATATGGTAGAGTAAACATTTTTTGTTGCTTTGTCATTTTACAAGATTCCCTATATTTAATTCCAAACATACAACGTATGGCCCTCTTTGTAACACAAATACTCTATTTGAATTGTTGAATTACCCCACATAGTAATCCCATATCGGAGACGGGATTCAATGTTAGAAAAATAAAAAGTTTTTACCGTACTTACGTTTGTAATGGTTCGTAATCTTTTCAAAGCGAAACGGCTGCTTTCACATTTACCACATAGATAAGTTACATGAGTTTTCCAATCTAGAGATTGATCTATATTAATACCTAATAATTTGAATGACGTCACCTGTTGAATCAATTTCCCATCATTTTTCACATATACACTTGATGTGTAATGTGATCCAATAGGATGAAACTCCAAAACAAAAGTTTTATTTTGATTCAACACAAGGTTTTTATTTTTAAAATACTCCGAAATGGAGAGCAAGTTATAGTGTTCAATAAGTCTGTTGCATCAGTTAAGGCTTTACCATTAGCAATGATTGAGATAACATCTGCAAAAGCACAAAAGAATGTAGACATGTAATTATCTAAGTCATTTGTGTATAAAATAAACAGAAGAGGGCCCAGCACACTCCCTTGGGGAACTCCAATGTCCACCTCCAATTCCTTAGATCTTACACCCAAAAAGTTCAACAAATTGTGTACGGTTACCTAAATATGTTAAAAGTTTGTTACATGTTCCTAGCAGACCATAACGCTCTATATTTTTTTAACAGGATACTATGATCAACACAGTCAAAGGCTTTGGACAGATCAATAAATAAAGCTATAACTTTATTTCCTTGGTCTAGATTTTTATACACAAAGTCTAAAATATTTGTAAGTGCTGATATTGTTGATCTATCTTCTCTGAAACCATGTTGATTTGATGATCAGAATTTCTTACTCTCTAAAAATGCAATTATACGTTTAGCTAATAATTTTTCAAAAATTTTAGAAAACACTGATAATAATGATGTCGGACGATAATTAGAGAATTGCTTACTGTCTCCATTTTTTAACAGAGGTATAACTTTTGAAAGTTTTAAGAGGCTAGGGAAAGATCCACTCTTAAAACATTCATTAATAATATGTGTTAGTGGTTCCGCAAGTTGTCTTGTACATTGTTTGATTAATTTTACAGAATAGTCATCTGGACCAACCGAATTTGTTAATTTTAAGTTATTTATAACATCAATTGTCTCATGGAGAGTGACACGTTCTAGACAAATTAAGTCATCAGTGACAGGTAATAAATTGTTTGCAAAAGTATTAACATTATCTCTTTACTTAGAAACCAAAGTTTTTGGTAAATTAACAAAAAAGTTGTTAAATTCATTGGAGATCATTTCTTTATCTGTGGTGGTCTCATTTTTTATTTCCATTTCCAAGTTACGGTGCATGTTTGGCTCATTTTTAGTACAACTGTTTATTATTTTCCATACAGTTCTAGATTTGTTTGCGGAGTTTATAATAATATTGTCAAAATACATATTTTTTGCTCGTCTTATGACTCCTTTATACACTTTTTTATATGATTTATAATACTCTTTAAAGATATGACTTTGTTTTTGAATTTTAAATAACTCTTTAAGCCGTACAGATGATATCCTAATACCCTTTGAGATCCAGCTCTTATTATTTTTTTTGTGACAAATTTAAAACTTGAGTTATAGTAACCATGCAAGATGCTGTTGAAAGCTATATACTTAGCTTCAACAGTTTGTGAGGTATTTACATTAAAGACAATTTTTTGGTCAGTGTGATCTGACTTGTTTCTAGGATACTTTTTTCTATTAAATTATTGTTAAAATTTGTCATTATATAATCAATAGCTGATGCCCTAGTATTCTGAATATAAGTAGGTTTGTCTAGTACAGGATTAACACAATAAGAATTTACAATGTCGATAAAATTCATAGTGTCTCTGTTCTTACATAAAAAATTAATGTTAAGATCACCACATATAATTATATTAGAGATGGTATCATTACTACATATTATATCTAAACATTCTTCTAGTTTGGATAAAAACACATTTACATCTGAATTAGGCGTTCTGTATAAACACATAATACAATAAACTTTATCACCTAGTGTAATTTCAATAGCAGAACATTCGTATAACTTATCTATGCTTAAATTTACCAATCGTTTATTTTCTGTTGTCTTAAGAAAATTTTGAGACTTTCTACAATAATAACTAAATATGTTGTAGCCAGGAAAATGTACATACTTTATTTCACCAGGATCAATCCAAGTCTCAGAGATACAGAGGACATCAATGTTTTCTTGAGATAAGAGAAGTTCAGTTTCTTCGATTTTGTTTTTTATACACTGTAGGTTGTGATGTACCACACATAATGTATTTGTCTGTCTTAATTGCTATTCACTGTTTAACAATAACATAGTTTTTTTGTTTCACAATATACAATTTATTTAAATAGTATGGGCACTTATTTGATTTCGCAGAGTGATTTATGTCATAAGATGTCTTAAAATTTTTATTTGACTGTATACAATTTGCACACCTATTGAAACTGGAACTGCAAACTTTTGATTGGTGGCCCTCAGCGCATGTATTACAGATAGGGAATTTGTTACCACACATTGTCGAAAGGTGGCCGAGACCACAACATGTATTGCATCTTTTTATATGATAAGAATCATCAGCTCGACAATTACTCCAATTTACAAAAAGATGCCCCATTTTGAAAATAAACAATATTGTCTGTGGATCTACAGCTACAATAAGGTTTATAAGGCCATTGCTGTTGATTTTTTAACAATTTTGAACACAAAATTTTTTCCAGTCGAAGGAATGTTGTTTGCCAAAATTATGTCATTTGCCATGGTGACGTCGTCTGTTGTTTCATCATTTTTTTCAGTGCCATAAATAATTAGTTTAGGACTAATATTTTTGGAAATAGTAAGGTCCTCAAATTTGGTTTCCAATGTTTCTTTTAATTTTTTTACTGACTCTGTATTTTCACAATTTATTATAACACCATTGTTTGTTGATTTTATTCGGTTTACAGACATAGATAATTTTGCAGAATTTATCTCAGATTTGATTTGTTTACAAAGTTCATCTGGATTTTGATTGGAGCTTCTCGGTTTAATAAACAAAGAATGGTTGGTTTGAAGTGTTCTAGACTTAGCGACTGTACTATAACTTTATTTACTTGAACGTGATATGAATTATCTTGACCAGGGATTATAATGTTTTATTGCTCTGCGGTATCGGATGGTTTTTTGTTCCAGGCTGTTTTATTTGTTGATACTAATTTATCTGGGACATTTACTGTATTATTCAAAATAGTTTCTAACATAACCATTTTTTCGTTTTCAAACTTATCGTAGAGTTCGGAAAATTTTACATTTAACAAATTTTCAATTGTATTGCGAAGAGGTTGAAGAATATAGAATTTTTGCTGCATACCTCGCATAACCATTTTATGGAGTTATAAGCTTTTACAGTTTTTGCCACACTGTTTTTTAGATCACTGCAATCCACGTTAAAAAGAGAATTACACAGACCATCGCTTTTTAAAAGTAAATTATCATCTACAATAGATTCATTACACTTTGTACATGAGCGTTCAGACACATCGTCCTCACTTTCCGCCATCGCGGAATTAGAAATATATATGGTTTCGGTTTACAGATCCGCGACAATTCGCCTTCTCTTAGAAAAAATTAGTAATTACGGTGCGGTTTTTGGTTTCGATTTCGGTTTTTGGCTTTTTACTTGCCTTTTACCTTATATAATCTTTATAATGGACGAATCGACTTAGATATGGTTTTCACCGTACAATTTGGTATTTCTACATCATGGTTTAAAGATTTGAATCTTGGATTTCAACCATATTTTTTGAACTTTAAAGTCGTAAGTACGGTGCGGATTTCGGTTCGGTTTCGGTCCCTGGTCCAAACACAAGTCAAAAATTGGGATCTCGACATTTCCCTCTAAAAACCATTCATTGACAGGACTAATATGTCTGTTTTAAATGTGCAATCCGTGTACAACTTTGTGATACAATATTGTGTGATATATCAAAATTTTCAGAAACATGTTCAGATTGCGAATATCGATGGGTTTCTTTTCGCAGAGGTGGACATAGGGGATATGTAAAACAGCATAGTACAATAATCCCTTACATCAACCCTTTTGAGAAAAAATAAATTAACTACATAAAGCGTGAAGAAAACTCTCAAAGCTCATATATGATTATTTTATTTATTCTAAAATATGGCTGTCACCTTTATACACTAAAAGTTGGAGGCTTTTTTCAAAGATTTTTCAAACTTATCACAGCTTTTTAAAAGTAGTGCGAACAGTCAAAATATTCAAGTTCATCCCCTTTGCAGTTTATTCAGTAAAGCCACTTCTTTGCTACAAGCCCCTATAACTGAATTAATTCATTGTAGTTATTATAAAGAATATAATTTTACGTAAATGATCGCTGTCATTTCTTTTATCTCTTGACCCCTATAAGAGTCCTAGAATATGCAGGGTGTTTATATGGGGTTTCTGGATAAATGCTATAGTTGGTACCCTTATTGGGCAGGGGCTGGACATCTATATTTGGATGTAAATAAAATTTTACGCACAAAGGCTAAATTATTTGTTCTGAATAGTCACATTTTGTTTCTGTAGTAAGAAGTATAGTTGAAATGTTTAGTGACTTAGATTTACGCCCTCATGAAAGCCCCATCTCTTTTTCACACAGCTCCGTTTGTTTTATTGACCCCAGTTAGTAGAGAGTCGCTAGATTTAAGCCGGGGTCCCACGGCCTGTGACTTGGCGAGCCTGGTCTGAAGTTTGTCATACCTCGCGCCATGGGAACATAAATACTCGTTATTGCTCGAGGTGACTCGTGATGGCTTGATCTTTCCCGTGAAATGTCGGTAAATTTTCGGACATCAAAGGCTTGTGGATCGACGGATGACAAGCCAGTACGACTCGTGTATCCGTTCCCACAGCCTGTTGTGGATTGTGTGGCTCAGTTGTCAGTTGTTGCATAGTAGTGTTTTTTTGTTTTTACTTTATTTTACACTGAGTCTTTCACCAACTAAGTTCGTACTATAAAATTAAAAATGTTTAAAACTAACATTATTTACAAAAAACTGCGAAGAGTATCTTATAGAATGTGTAACAATTATATAAAAAGTTTAGTAAACCGGCGAAGAGTACGTTTTTAGCTTGTTTAAATTTTATATTTACTTCATTACTTTCGGTATTATTATAATTACCTTGTTCGACTTTTATTTAATGACACCATCCACCAACGCCTTTTGCGTTTCACTATTTTCCTCTTCAAGAACTCACCACTAAACAATATATAACCCGCTGCGGCACACGCTACTTCCTCATCACTGTCCGATTCATAAACTTGATTCATTTTTTTTTAAAACTATTTGCATTAACCAAAAAAAATTTAAATTGAGGAACAACGAAACAATTGAAACTGAAAATACGTCTGGCAACGGTGTATTGACGAGAAGTGGTCGACTCGAGGCTACTCGAGATTTGCCAAGCCACGCGCCGTGGGAATGCGCGTGGCTTGGAATTCGACCGATCACAAATCAACAGATACGAACCTCGAGTAACTCGAGGTTTGCCAAGTCACAGGCCGTGGGACCCCGGCTTTAGACCCCGAAGGAATTCGCCAGTGATCAAATTGTTATTATTTATTATAACTTTTGAAATGGGTTTTTGACACTACACACTAAAATGCTTATTTGTTGATTTTTCTCGATTTTTAATTTGACTAAATAACAGCAACACAATGGCGACATTTTTGTTAAGAAAGTGTGAAGACGCACATTGTTTCGATTATTAAGGTGGGTACTGATTTGAGCATTCTTACTCGCACAAAAAGTGTGCGCGTACAAAACACGAACGTGCAAATATATTCGTTTGCGAAAATGGTTTTCTTAATTTAAATTTTTGTGCGCAAATTGTCGTTCCAGTGCTTTTGTGGAAATGTCGCAAAGCAGACGTAATATCATTATTGCACGTGCCGCCTGCTTAATATTGGAAGCAGAGGCAAAGAAGAAGAAGCCTAAACGAAGGTGGGTGACAAAATTATATCAAAGCCGGCAGTCATACAGGTCCCTTGAGGTAAACCGAAAAAGGCAAAAAGCCCAAAAGTTGATGATGACAATATTTTCTCCAACGACTACCCCCAAACCGGAAAGACCACGGATAAAAAAATGCCTAGCAACGGAAAATCAAAAAAGGGGTGGTTTATTGTGGCAGGAGGGTAGGTCAGAAAATATTGTCATCATCGTATTCTCCACCCTCGAAAACGGGTCCAGTCTTGTGATTCAGTCGCAGAACTTTATTACGCGACATGAGGCTACAGGAAAACAGTGGTCACTTTCAAAATTTTATTCGCATGTCATCTGAAAAAGTATTGGCGCTAATTCATTGCTCCATTCCATTTTTGTTTCGTAGTTTATATGAACATGTGACAAACTAGCTAGTAAATGCAAATAACTAACTCTTTGTTCTTTTAAAAAGACCGACAACCGCCGGATCTTGTTTGTACGGGTAAAATACCTAAGCACACATGCGTGCGTCAGTACTCATCTGATCATTTTTATGCGTAAACCGTTCGTGCGAATAAAAATGCTCAAATCAGTACCCACCTTAACGTGTTTATTTTTTATTCTACAGAATCAAACAAAAAAAACACATGAAAGCTTAATTAACAACCTTTAATTTTGATTCTCGTCATTTTTGACGGAAGTGCCATACTATCAAAAATATTTAACATTTAAACTAAATACCTTGTTTCATAAACGTTCGAACGCCATCTTTAAAGTTCTATATCTTTGAAACTCTTACAGAAATTGAATAAAAAAAAAAAAGAAATGCATTCCCAATTTATAAGCTTTTTTCGCTAAAATTAATACTGATTGAGATATTTGTAAAGAAAACAAAATTTTTACTTTCTTACGAAAATATTTTTATAATTTATAGTGGAATTTTTTCTAAAGCAGGTGTTTTAATGAGCAAAATAATTTTAGCATCTAAGCGCGGCCTTACACGAGCCTCATTTTGCAGTTGAGATAACCACAAATGTTGTCAAGTCGGCTGCAATTTTCCATTTACCCGACCACGACTTGACTACTTTTATGTGGTTGAGTTGTGATCGTATCAACTTCCCTCATTGTCGAGGCGACTACACAACCTGACCACACAACATACAAAATAGGAACATCAGTTCTAAATATGTATTTCGAAAAAGAAGCACTGCTACTTCTTATTTTGAGGAGGAGAAGAAGAAGGCGTAGGAAAGTACGATCACCCTGGATATATCCGCTGCTAGTTTCTCGACAACAACAAAGGATTATTTATAATTTATTTGGAAAACTCCAGCAGGACGAATTTATTTTTTTCTTAAATTATTTTCGAGATTATTTTAGAACGTCAACTAGTTTCTGGCATTGTTTATACCATCAGAGACGTTTGGTTCTTTCCCTATAAATAATGTCCACCAACGAAATAAATTCCACGTATCGCGGCGAGTACGAAAGCAAGATTATGGCCCGTGTATAGCAGTGCCGGCGCGCGGGTCGATGTGACCACCCCCGGTGGGTATCAGCCAGAAGCGGACTGCAGATGCCCGTTTCGATTTCCGTAGACTTCCGTGTATGGATGGCACAGTATTTCTTATTCTGTGCCTCAGGGACGCGACCGCAATTTTGTGGTCAGTCCGACTGCAAAATTTTGCTCGTGTACGGCCGCCCTAAGTAAAGCTATATATTAATGAAAAATGGTATTTGAGAATTATTTCTTTTAATCACTTACTAATTGTAGTAACAAAATTGTGAAATATTTATTTAGAAAATGTGAACACGCGCATTGCTTCGGTCATAACTTCTTTGTTTTTTATACTACAGAAACAAATAAAAAAATCATTTGAAAACTTAACTAATAGCCTTTAATTTTAATTTGTAAAATTTGTACGTAAATGTAAAGTTTCTGAGTTATTTAACCTTTAAACTAAATACTTCGTCCCACAAACGTTCGGACGCCAATTTTAAACTTTTATATCTCAGAAACTATTAATCATACGGAATTTTGAAAAAATACAAATTCTTTCTTTTAGGCCTAAAGCATTTATTCGGTAGATGTGATATTTTTCGAGTTATTTGATATACTTTTGAAATATCTGTTTTTTCTCAAGCTAAAATCGCAATTACTTCCACATCCAGTGGAAGTGTAACGCAAAAAAAATATTGAAAATTTGTATTGTTCAAATAGGCTTAGAATGTCTCATGAAAAGTCGAGATTTTATGTTTGAGCAAAAAAAAATTCAGTCTGTCTGTCTGTCGGTCTTTTTTATGCGCACGATGACTCTAGAACCTTTTAAAACATTAACGGTTAAGTATATGAAATTGGGCCCAGCGGCTTATTGGGCTATTCATTCACATGAATGTTGCTTATGACTAGGAATGCTCAGTAAAATATATAATAAACCTCTATCCCCTATATTACCAGAGTTATGGGGGTGTTACAACCCTCAACTTTAAAATTAATTTTTTTCAAAACTATTAAAGATGATTAATTGAAATTAATAGAAGACGTTGATATAAAATAGCTTTATATTTTACATTTTCTTTTACATTCCTATTACGTCATTTAATATATAAAAAAAATAATTGAATTTTTGTAGGTGTTGTTTTATATCAACCCCTTGAGTGACACCTACCAAATAAATCTATATTATTTAACATTAACATAATTATCATATGTAAAAATTACTTCAAATCAACATGACGTTAGAACACATCTGTCATTTGATTAGCCGTTACATTGTCGCCATATATTGCTAAATATGTTTTTAAAAATGTAATCGGCATTAAAAATTATTTAAAATATTTGATAATTCACACCTGTTATTATTATTTTTGACATCACAAAATTAAATTTTGTGGATGAATATATAAAAATTGATTTAATAAATAAGCTTTATACTCCAGTTTTCTTCAATTATCTTTACTAGAACTAGAGAAGAGATTTCAACTTGGCAACACCACACTGTTTTGTATAAAACCAATTAACACAGACTACCTACGTCATCGGCAGATTACTTACGTCACGAATTTAAATCGCTTTTCGCGCCACTTATTTTAACTTTTGTTTTCTCAAAAAATTGGGTGGCTTGTTTATAGATATTCTATGATATTATGCAGTTAAAAAAAAAATAGGAAAGTTCCCCATTGTAAATTGAACAAAATCAGTGTTAAACAATTTTATATTCATACAACGACCACCATTGTAATAAAATTATAGAAAAAAAATATGTTTAAGAAAAAGCTTTTATTTGAGAAAACAACTAAAAAGTAAAAATAATTTTTTTAAAATTCATACATCTGGAAACTAAAAGCTTTGGAGACGGTCATATAGCGCTATTGCATAGTTACTTTGCTCAATTGACCGCCCCCAAAGTTTTTTATTTTAAAAAAAATTATGTTTTTTCTTTTTAGTAGTTTTTTCAAATAAAAGCTTTTTCTTAAAAATATTTTTTTTTATATAATTTTATTTTTACTTTTTAGTCTACTTATTTTACTTTATTTGCCACCGCCATCCACCCCTTCCCTCTCCCGTCTTCTCACCACTCTAACACTACTTCCCACTTCTTCCCACCTCTTGCCACCCCTTCCCCTCCCCTTTCCTACCTCTACCCCACCTTTCCCACATCCGCCAGCTTGGGACGTCCGCCATATTGAATTTGGAATGACGTCACATAGTTTGTCGTATTTTGATACACATATCAAGGGGGTTGTGAAGAAAAAGGCGATCCGCCAGCTTGGGACGTCCGCCATATTGAATTTAGAATGACGTCACATTATTTATCGTATTTTACTCGTCAAACCCTTTCATGTGATACCCATATCAAGGAGGTTGTGACTAAAAAGCCGATCCGCCATCTTGGGACGTCCGCCATATTTGATTTAGACCGATAATGGTTATACTATGTTGCATTGTCATCGGACTTATACACGTGTGCCAAATTTCAAAGCTCTAGCTTAATTAGAACTAGTCGAAATTCAGCTTGCAAGATTTGACCTAAACAAACATACATACAAACAAACATTGCAAGTTAAATAAAAGCTTTTAAAAATTATCCACCATATCACCATTAGAGGTGAGTTTTCTCACAGAAAAAATGTATTTCTCGTGTGATAAAATATTTTAAATAGCTTATTTGTTTGGATGAATTTACAGATTTATTCTTTAAGATGACGTGTTTTTTTTTCTTCAATCTGTCACCTTTACGAGAGGGGGAACATATCGATTCGTAATGAATGAATTTTTCTGAAATTTTTTATGTATTGCATGATATACTTAATAAAGCTGCACATGGAATGAAATATCTGACAATTTCAACATGCACTAAGTACCTGTATGATACATTTTAAAATGTATCAGTACTGACATTTAATTTATCTACATTATTGTTATAAAATTATTTTTTTTAAACTAATGATTCTAATAAGTTCAACATTAATTTATAGGAGAGAAACCACTACAAATTCGAAACGGTGGGAAAGGTCATGCGGGATCTTCTGGAATGGAGGAGGCAGCTAGTTTCAGGAACATTGACCCATGACCAAACGAGGGAGTTAAAGTTGAAAATTATACAGAAAATTGATTGGGGTAATCGGTAAGTCATTAGCCAATTATCAAATTGTAGCAAATATTTGATATTTTTTGTTATGATTCTTTTCCTGATACATAAACTGCAAAAAAACTACAGAAATGAATATGGTAAAAAATTTGTCAGTAAACTGCCGTAATTTGTAAATTATTTACAGGTATTATTTGTAAATTATTTACAGGTATTTATTTAAGATGTGTGTGTAAATTCGAAATATATTAGGATCATTTTAATGATATAAAACTACACGAAGCTCAATAAGATTTTGTTATAACGATAATATGTGGCAGCTTAAAGAAATGCGAAATACATACATGAGGGTATCAGTAATTGTTATTTTTAAATTTTATTAAGTAATTATTATAAGTAATCGTATATGCAGGGTGTCTCATAAATAAGTGGACATAGAGCAACTACATGTAGACCAGCTCAA
This sequence comes from Rutpela maculata, assembly GCA_936432065.2. Lineage (NCBI taxonomy): Eukaryota > Metazoa > Arthropoda > Insecta > Coleoptera > Cerambycidae > Rutpela > Rutpela maculata. The sequence continues at coordinate 177,941,213 of OW386286.2, forward strand.
AATATGACGATTTAACGTGTCTCACTTCTATACCAAGTTGCACCCTTGAGGAGGTATAAACTTCCAGAGCCTCTGCTAAAATCTTGAAAGAAAAACTGCTGCCCAAAGAATCACTACTTCCACATCCAGATTTTATTCAAGTCCCTCACAATGAAAAAAATGTTGATACTATATTTGCACTCCACTATGTGGAAATAATTGTTTATGGGACTTTAGTAACATGATATTTAAAAGCGCCTACCCCTAAAAATGATATGCCACATTGGTAGTGGGGGTGGATGAATTAAAAAAAAATTTGAAGCCTTTGGTTCTTGTATACACACTAAATCACAACTTTATTTTCACTCCATTTAATAACAGGGTGGGGGAGGCTAATGCCAAAAATTTTTTTGAAACCTTAGCTTCTTTTATATATTGTTGCGCGTTTATACCCCCCTTTGTATCGTGGATCCGAGAATTATAACGCCAAACACTATTTTATTAACTTACGTACTTAATTACAACAGTTAATTACTTTTCTAATATTACACTGAGTACTATACTTCAATTATTCAGTCACTTGATCATTTGGTCTATTAGTCTGCTCACTCTCTGACCATCTAAACATCAACTAAAACTTAACCAAACTGACACCACGTGCCATCTCTGGGCCAACTGCCAAACTAACCAAACCAGCTTAGCTTTCTGTTGCCTTTATCATTGGCACTTAGAGGAAATCTCCACAGATATTTCTGGGGGTATGAATGTCACAATATACTAAATACCAATTTTATGGACTCTTGCTTGATTTAACTATTTATCCCCCATTTACTCCCCCTCAACCCTGGATGTGGAAGTAATTAACATTTTGAAAATTATCGGTATACAATTTAGGAACATTACAAACCTTAATTGACACTAATACTGAACAGGAAAATTATAGCCTGCCAGTAAACTGTTTCATTATTTTACTTCCACATCCAGTGGAAGTATAGTAACGACAAAAAATTTTTTAAAAATTTTTATTGTTCAAATATGCTTAAAATGTCATGAAACGTCGAGATTTTAAGTTTGAGCGAAAAAAAAATTTGTCTGTCTGTCGGTCTGTCTGTAACTTTTTTTTGTGCGCACGTTTACTCTGGAACCGTTTGAGATATTGACTTGAAATTTGGTACACATATGTACTTTAACGAGATCTAGAACTAGATTATATTTTCATCTTGTTCCGTCGAAGGGCTGGGGGGTAAATTGGGGTAAATTTGGGGTAAATAGGTAGATCAAGCAGGTAAGAGTCCATAAAATTGGTATTTAAGTATATACAAGAGAGGCTAAGGTCTCAAAAAAAATTTTGGCATTAGCCACCCCCATTACCACCCCCACCCCATTATTAAAAGGGATGAAAAAAATGCGATTTAGTGTATGTACAAGAACCAGAAACCTCAAAATATTTTTTTACTTCATCCACCCCCACTACCACCCCCTATCACCACCCCCACCCCACTACCGATGTGGGGTATCGTTTTATGGGTTTTTGGGGTAGAGGATTTCAAATATTATATTATTAAAGTTCCATAAACAATTATTTCCACATACGAAATTTTTTCGTTGTGAGTGACTTGGATAGAAAATCTGGATGTAGAAGTAGTGATTCCTCGGGCAGCGGTTTTTTTAATAAACCAAATAAAAATTATTTGATTTAATAACTCAACAGTTATATTCGTTACGGAAAAACATGATCGTTAGCAAACAATTTCTCTCAAGCCAGTTCTCTGCTACAAATTTACTTATTATCATAGTCACATTATTAATGCGCTTGAGAGAAGATTCCAGATAGGCTCTATCTATAGAGACTTAACATTCGATAAAGTCACCCTAAATACCTAAATCGATTACTATCAACATGTAAAATGTATGTATGCTGAAAGCAGTGGAAAAAACGACCGATCTAGGACGTACTCAGCGTTGGTAACTTTTGTGTATCTGTAGACAAGCTCAAGAAATCCGTAGAACCTGATAATAAATCCGTAGCATCTGATAATAAATTCGTGAAATTCTAACACTATGTAACATATATTCAAAATATAATGAATTTGGACTATTTTGTTTTATTACAATTTACTTCAAAATATGAGAATGCATTCTCTCATGACTATTAAACTGTAAAATTGTTTTAAAATTTGTCTTCTAAAGATCCAAAATAAGTCAATAGGATTGTACTGATACAATGAAAGTAACACTGATGTACTTACTGACCGTGATTTAAAAGTACCTACTGATTTCAGTACAGATGTACTGACACACTCACACAGAGTCTCGAAATATCTTATGTTCTGTTCTTCTTCTTCCTTTTTCTTTATTTTCTTCTTCTCTATTATTTGTCATACGTTGTTTGATTGTAAGCTCACTTCATATAGGATGCTTTTGTACTTGACGACTTGTGATTGGCAACTGGTATTTGACAAACTGAAATGTCATAATATACTAGTCTAGTACATATAAAGTATAATTATATTATTGATAACTAAAGAAATTTTCTGTTTTGGAGAATGTATTACTATTAAATTTATGTCATGTATACGAATGGCTATAGGTGTTCTATACTAAACAATTATTGAATCTTTACGTGATCGATACCGATATTTCTGTATTTATAGCACATATAAAGTGTCTTTATATTATAGATTAGATAATGCACCAGTATAGGTCATGTTTTAGTTCTAAAAGATTCATCAGTTCTCTGTTCAGATTAAAGATCAGGGTAAACTATTTTAGTTTTATTTCCAGAAGATAATACTTGGTTTACCTTTGATATAACATTTTTAGTGGAGTCAAATTAGGACTAAAAAATTCGCAATGTGAATTGTCTGGTCAGGGCAGTTTTTTTGCTTTAACGTGTTCAGAGGATCAACGTAAGTTGGATTTCACAAGGGTGCAAAGTATTAGCAACAATTGTATTTGAGCCGTTTTAATAATCATTTTGATTTGAAATTTTAAGTGATTGTACTTTATAAGAGCTTATTTCTCCAAAATTTCATTGAATATTATCCATTATTTTTGTAAGAACAGTGATTTATTTATAAACGCATAATTTTGCAATATTTAATTTTCTTTAAATAATAATAACAATTGGAATTAATTATAGTTTATGTACTTTTATTGTACACTTCTGTGCAATAAAATCCCGTACACCTATTTTTCGCTATTTTTCGCTATATTAAATCATTCTTTATGTATTTGTCAGTGTCAGTATCATATTTTCGAAATGCCGAAATTAATTGAACATGAAAAAATTCTAATTCTCTCTAAAATTGAAGAGGGATGGTCTATCAGAGCAGTTGCTAACCATTATCACTTAAATAAAAGTACCTTTATGAGTGTGAAGAAAAGGTGGGAGGAGGAAGGTATCATAAAGAGAAAAGACGGTTCAGGCCGACCAAGAAGTTCAAATCTCGCTCAAGATGAAGCGCTCCTTGGCTATTTGAGGGAAAATCCGTTTCAAACAGCAGTAGACGCTGTGTCCATGACAAATTTTCCAGCATCGAGGTCAACAGCTAGCCGAAGGATAGGAAAATCGGAATTAAAAAACTGTGTAAGTGCCAAGATGAGCAGAAGAACATAAGCAAGCCCGCATTCTGTTTTGTTTAAATTATGTCTATCGCCCGTTGAAGTTTTGGAACAATGTTGTGTTTACCAATGAAAAAGTTTTTCAGTCTTGTAATGACGGACATATTCGGGTGTACCGTCCTGCAAATACCAGGTTTCACGAACACTATGAGTCTCCGCGGAACAGGTCCGGGCGATTTTCTGTTAATATTTGGGCATGGATAAGTGTGTATGGCCCTGGTGTAGCATGGCGTATCACGGATAATGTAGATTTAATGGACAGGTTTATAAGGATATTATGGAAAACGTTATGCTTCCTTTGTGGAACAATTATATCCAAACAACACATTCATTTATTAACAACACAACTGCCCTATTCATACTGCCAGGATAATCACAGGCAGACACGTGCAGAACAGCTATGCAGAAAACCGCTTTTTAATGTTTTGAGCTTTCAGAATTTGGCCCTATCTCAGACACAATTTTTCAATGTCAATTTTTACATTTGTTATAAATCGAAATCATTAAATCATTAACATTTTTCCAAATACTTTACTTATGATATTTCACAATCGGTGTCATTTTTTTATAACCAATATGATAATAAAAAAACTAAATTCCAAAAAGACTGATTCATATCACTTAATATTGGTAAAAACTGGATTACTTGATTTTTCAAGTGTACGGGATTTTATTGCACAGAAGTGTACAGCTCTATTGTTTTCCATAGGACTTGTAGATTTCGAGATATTCAAAGAAAACCGATGGAAAACATGGTCTAAAAAATTAAATTGTTTAAATAAACAATACGCCGACCTCGCAGAAACTGCAAAACTGAGCTGTGAACTTAAATACGTTAAAACAGAAAAACTACTCTGACCAGACAATTCACATTAAAATCCTAATTTGACTCCACTATTTGTACAACAGTAATAACCACCATGACTTTTGATAGCTTTTACAAAAGTCATGGCTGGGGCATCACATATACTATGGCTTTTCATTTTATAGAATGAATTACTCCATTCTACAAAAATTCATTTTCCATTAAATCTTTCATTTCCTCAACAAATTCTAATAAGTAACACAGGTCCACAGAAAAAAAGTCTTGTCCTAAGGTTCTCATCTAACTTTTCTGAAGTATTTTGTCACGCTGAAGCCAATTTTGGACAAAAGGAAATTTTCTATTGTGTCAGTTTTCATCTGGACCCTCTGCCACCTCTACGGGATAAAAGGGGGTGGTATTGTATTTTCTTCAGGAATTTCATTGTCTGTACAATAATTAGGAGTAGTTACATTTGTTTCTTTTATACCTTGAATCAATGGTTCCGTAAAACAAATTTATTGAGTACTTAATCTATACTATCTCGTTTTGAGCAAAAAATATTCAACTTTTTATTGTAATCCTATTTTTAAAAAGTCAATCGACGAGCTTGATATCCTCTAGACATCTCAATCCACATTTCTGCTCAACTGCTACAATTTTTTGTTCCAGTTTTTGGCATTTCAATCAATATTAATTCAAAATAGTAACTACCTACGTAAACATATATAATACAAGCGAGATCCTTTTAACAGCACAGGATCTGGTAGCTGAGAGCGTTAAGCCACACAGCAACTGTTGTCAAATCTAGATCTGCGTAGGTTTGAGTCCTGCCCTCCGCAATCAACTAGATTTGGTAGGTAATCAGGAGGTTTCATAAAATCAATTAGTCACTGAAAATATTAAAAATAATGTATGCCATAAACCTTCAGAAAGAATAACTCTAGAACAAATTAAATTATTTTATTTATTTGCAACAGCATATATATAGTCTGCCTGTATTATTGTGATAGCAATCCGATAAATCGAACTTTACTCAACCTAAATCCAAAATATATCATGACGATAGCGAATTGATAAATACCAACTTTATTATGTCTAAATCCATAATGTATTTAAACGTGTATCGTCCTGTGCCAAAAGAATATAGGCTATTTTTATAGAGTAAAGATTTTAATATAGAACCGATACGGGTTATATGCAGTCTGGTTATATGGGTAGTAGCAATAGCTATTCTACTACTTTACCAGGAAACATACACACAGTCAACCATTCCCTGCCACAGCTGAGAATCGAATTCAGGCTAGTCATGTGGCACCACTGTCTCAATATATATTACATTATCACATTTAGCATGTCTCTTTTGTTCTATCAATTTAACATAAAAATATCCGGTGATGGTATAAAATATGTAATCAGTTACTGTATGATATAAAACAGGAAATGGCGATTTTCTGTGGCATAAGTGTGGGGTGTATCGGTTTGTGTACCCACAATGTAACTTGTCATATATAGGTCAACATATAGATTAAACAAAGAACAGATACATACATAAACAGAATCACTTCTTACATCTGCATCTTTTTCTCAATGGACGTCAGTGATTATTTTGGGCTACCACACAATGTTAGTCGTCAGAGCTGAGTAAAGCACTCAAGTATACTACTGCAAAGTAGTGTTTGAAGCACTTTTAGGGCTTCAAACACTATGCTGGAATTAGGTTTGAGAGAAGGTATTTGGTATTTGACATTACTTTGCGTAATCTCTGATACAAAAAACAAAGTTGGATAAGGAGCTCTTAAGTAAAATTAGACAAGGAGTGCCACGGTCGCGGTGGCCAAGGCCAATCAGTCAACTCCTTTTTGAAATCTAATCTAATCTAATCTAGTTTGCGTAAACACTTGGAGCTTTAAAAATCTTTTAGATCGCCTCAATATTACTTTCAAAATGCTTCAATTACATGAAAACCGGAAGTCATAGAACCTTGACAGACAGATAAAAAAATGTCATTTCGGTAACATATGAGGCTACCAGCGCGAAAACGGCCTAACCCACAGAATTGTGGGTTAGGCCGATTACGCGCATGACATGTTGCGATAATTATTTAAAGTAAAGTGAAACTAGTGGCACCATCTTTTTAATAGTGGGCAAAGGTCGCTTAGGCCGTTTCACATTATAAATGTATATACTTAGGCAGCAAGTTGAGCCGATAAACTCAAACGTCATAAAATGTGGCTTAGGCCGTTTTCGCGCTGGTAGCCTCATATGACACATGCATAGTTTCATCTCGATCCGTTAAAAAACAAAGAAATGGCGGCCAGAAAGTGATCTTATTGACACCCGGTATATTTCCAACATGGTTCTCGATGACTCGTTATCTCAGGCATAGAACAAGTTGCATTTTGGTCACTTCATGAGTATTTCTTCCTTAATAAAAATATTCTATTATTATTATTTTTTCGAGAATTGAAAATTAATTACATATTTTCTAATTTAATAGGAAGTATTAGGTATACTTACTACGTACTGATAATATAACAAGAAATATCTGTTGCGGAGAAAACATATGAATGTTTTGAATGCATAATAGTACATTTTCAGAATTTTTCTCAATTTGTCCCTATTCTTATATTTACTATCTATACACAGAACTTCGTTTCTTGTGTAATTGAAAATAAGCATAGAGATAAGTTCCTGATATTTAAATTAAAAAAATTTAATAAGTTTTGAAGCATCTCAAAAACTTGGACATTCCTAAATTCCTTTAAAGAAATTTATCATTTTTAACCCAACAGCGGATGATGTACGACTTAAAATTCTTAGTCATTTAAATGGTTTATCTGTGTGATGCACATTTTTTCCAGTTGTTACAAAAAATGTGTACTGACAAGTTATCTGGAGTATTTAGAATAAGGTTCATATCTTTCATGCAATAAATTGCAGTAGATATTGTGTACCATTTGTTTGTTAATACTGCAATTAAGCAAGTGTAAAATTATTTGCTATCCTGCACAAAAATAATGTTGATATGACTCAAAATTAATAAAGAAGCAATTGTTTATCCTTTTATTATTTCACCTTGGCTTAAAAAACTAGTTATTGCATCGTAGTAATTTGAATTAATGAAAGCACATCTCATTACTTGTTGATACACAAAATACTTGTTAGTAAACAGGTCATCAGGATCCAAAAAATATTCAAAAATTGTTTATAAGCATGTAAGCCACAGTTGATATGTAATTAGATATCTAATAATGGGGAAACTAGGTAGAATTTCATATTTCAGGGCTAAAATAAAAAAAAATTACTCAATAACATTTCAAAACTACTACATGACTAGTCCTAAATGTGGTCAATATATTCCTTGAAAATATAGTTCCAATATTACTGAAGGTTTAAAATATGAAAATCTTGCGTGTTAAATAAATGCTTATTATAACATATAAGATTATGTTTGAAGTACAAAAAGCATTATTTTTGTTATTATTATTTTTCATATATTCATAGTAACACAAAAATAAAAATATACTTAACAACGTGAGGTACGCGATGTACATTACAATTACTTTATGTGTATAATTTTCTTGTCTTTGATATTATGGCCATTTAACCTGGCTTACTTCTACACCAAGTTAAGAGATATAACCCATTAAAATCATTTCGTTTCATTTAGATGGAAATTTTTGACAGTTTATTTTCTTATTTATGGCAAGCTCAGTTGGCTTTAGTGGTTTGTAATAATTTGTTGATTGTAAACTTTGATTATATCGTTATATCATCAGAAAGTACCACCTGCCCCTGTCCATTCGGTACACGTGAGGTTTGTGAAGTATAGTAGCGCCATCAGTTATACTGAAATTGGCGGCTCTTTATGCCTATTTAATGCTGGATTTACGATGGTACACCTCTCAAAGGGGCCCACCGCTGCGCTGAAACAACAATATGACAGTTCAGTTACATGTAGAGTGTATGAAATGATCACAGAAAAATTATTTACTTATAAATCAACAAAAAAACTCTGTGTACTGTGTAAATCACAAAGATTCGCATATTTTTTGAGCAATAACTTCCCTTTGCAAACTAAAAATAATGTTAATATGTTAGGTATCATTTTATATTGTCATTTGCAGTGGAGTTTACACATTCAAACTCTGCCAATTGGACGCGGTAAAATAGGACGTGTAACATTGGACGCGTTTTTAGAAAAAATCATGTATACACACTCTAACCTAACCTAACCCAACCTAAATAATAATAGTCATGTTACAAATACAACATAGAAACAGGCTCACCATGAAAAATATGGTTAACAAGAAAATAATCATCCAAAAAAATTATCAAAATAATATGACATCAGCCAATTTACCAAAAGCAGCTTATTACTAATCACCATTTTAGTATAATGTTCTTTTAGTAGATAGATCCACCGTCTTTATAGACCGCAATCGTATTACCTTTATTGATAAACAAAGAATATGGTAGTCCTGATGGTGATGAATTATTTTGGTCTTTCGGATATCCCAAGGAACAAAATGTTTCTGAAACCAGGGCACAATATATGGTGAGTACGCACCGTGTCAATGCGTTTCATAAAATTTTAGTCAGGATGGACCCCATGTCCAAGTAGTAACATTTTGTAGGTCACATTTTGACATAGGAACCAAATATTGTGTCAAAATAGGCACTGTACAAATGGCAACATTTTATTTTGGTTACAATGTACTCAAGATACTCATATCTGTCTAAACAGACACATTTCAAATACATTTTGGAACTAGGTCTCTGAAATATGCCTAATCTATAACTTTTTTCATATGAATAATATTTTAGAAACAATGTATATTAGACACATAAGTTCAAATTACATCCAGTATGTAGGCATATGTAACTATGTACCTATATAGACACATTAAAATAAATGCTTTTTCAACCAGTTGAAACTCGAGTCTGATTTTATCATATGTAGCTATGTACACAGCATCCAGACTCGTACATAATTTACATATTTTTCGACCTATTACATAAAATGACATATTTTTAATAAAAGTCAAGTTTTTACATATTTTTTACCTATATTTAATAAACAAAATAAATCCGAAAAATATCTGGCTTCATTCCTGGATGGCTAGCCAAAACTTCACCATGACAAGAGAAGGACTTATACAGCCTATTTAAGTAAGAGTAAAATGGGGAATTGGACTGTAGTTTTTTCTAGTGTTGGGAAGAATCGGACATTTTTAAGAATCGAGTACTCTGTTCTCGAGAACAATCAAGAATCCAGTACTTATCCGAGTACCGAGTACTCGAGTACATAAAATGAACTTTGCTATATTTAATACGATGCATGCACAAAATACCGATTCCAATCTCGTTTTGTTTTTTGCTATACAAGAGTTTTAAAATATTTTGTTATTATTTTTGTTTGTTTGATTTGTTATTATGTAAAGAATTAAAATATAATTTAATAAATATTATAAATACATCCCTGTTCCTTCCCCATGCTTTCACACAAAACAAAAGCCAGAGCACGACGACAAAACTATTAAATAAGTCAATGAGCATGTCGCCATCAAAGATCTTTAACTAACATCTTTGGTCGACATACGTTGAATTCGCCTGACGTCTACATCGACACCGATTCCATTCCAAATAATCGTGAATCAAGTTAGGTAGCACCATATGGCACACGCTGGTCGAGGGTCAAGTATATAATGACTATAACAACGTTCACAACTCTGCCGCCTTAAAATTGGAAAATCGAGGTGTTAAATTATTCGAGTATTCGAGTACTCGATTACCACTACTCGAGTACAGAGAATACTTTCAGAAATCGAGTTCTTTTCCGATTCTTATACTCGATAGTTTTTTCAATCTCGAATTAACCTTAAAATAAGATAGAAGTATGTGAATCTCTTGTTGGCAAGAAAAACATGTAGATTTTTAGTTATATGACCATGCTTGTAAATTGCATATTCATTCTTTAGACACAAGATGCACTATTTCGCACTTTTTTTAGTTGTCTTTCCGTGTTTTGTTCTGTGATTGTTATTAAAAAAACCGCTGCCCAAGGAATCACTACTTCCACATCCAGATTCTCTATCCAAGTCCCTCACAACGAAAAAACTTTATATGTGAAAATAATTGTTTATGGAACTTTAATAATATAATATTTGAAATCCTCTACCCCAAAAACCCATAAAACGATACCCCACATCGGTAGTAGGGTGGGGGGTGGTGATGGGGGGTGATAGTGGGGGGTGGATGAAGTAAAAAAATATTTTGAGGTTTCTGGTTCCTGTACTTACACTAAATCACAATTTTTTTTTATCCCCTTTAATAAGGGGGTGGGGGTGGTAATGGGGGTGGCTAATGCCAAAAATTTTTTTGAGACCTTAGCTTCTCATGTATATACTAAATACCAATTTTATGGACTCTTACCTGCTTGATTGACCTATTTACCTCAAATTTACCCCAATTTACCCCACAACCCTTCGACGGAAAAAGATGAAAATATGATCTAGTTCTAGATCTCGTTAAAGTACATATGTGTACCAAATTTCAAGTCAATATCTTAAACGGTTCCAGAGTAAACTTGCGCACAAAAAAAAGTTACAGACAGACAGACCGACATTTTTTTTTCGCTCAAACTTAAAATCTCGACGTTTCATGACATTTTAAGCCTATTTGGACAATAAAAATTTTTAAAAATTTTTTTGTCGTTACTATACTTCCACTAGACGTGGAAGTAATTACAAAAATAGTAATAACCTAGCTGCATTTCTGCAATAGTATTAAACTATATAACCAATGCAGTTTATTAATAACCATCTTGTTTCAATAAAAAACGGTCCTCAGTACCAATAGATAGCAGAAAGGTAGTAAATTTTTTTTGCAATGCGAGGCAGTTCTGACAGAGTTGGTATTTTATTATTTTAATTTCACAATAATTATTGACTACAACTTTAACTTTAAACATTTTCTAATTGCCAATGTGGGGAATATCGATGCATGTTTTTCCATTTATTTTATCACATAACCTAAAAATATAGATATTTTTAAAAATAGTTAATTTAATTATATTGTGATAATGCCTCACTTCAGATGCCGTGTACAATATAGGTAAATTCTAGGTGAAAATCATTCCAAATTAGAAATCGTGATCTCATTTAGACACATTATACAAATCGGCCATATTTTCTTAAGATAAATGGCCATCCATATTGAAAAAAAGAGGCCAATGAAAAATAATAATTTTGAAATTTAACAATTTATGCATTTTGATATACAAATATTCTTAAAATACATACATTTTTGTGTTTTGTAATGCCAAAAATACATTAGGAACAGTATTTTCCTTGATAATTTTTTACTAAATGTATTAACCAATCAAAATTTTGCATTTCATGTCGTGTCAAAATTCTTCCAATCCGTAAAAGATTACAGCGATAACATGCATACATGTGGTGTTATCAATCAAATTCAACAAATGTCAAATTGAAAATCAAATTATAAAAATGTCACAAAGGTTTGGTAAACGATTCAATTAATCAACTTATTGAATGGAGAGTAAAAAATTATCTTACCGAATACACCTCGAACATTGATAAATACTCAACATTTTGTCGTAGAGAATGCTTCAAGCGTGTTGCTTAAAGGTAATAGCCCTCGACCTATGGCCTCGGGCTATTACCAAGCAACACGCTTTCAGCACTCTCTATGACAAAATTATCTCGGTATTATCAATGCTCTAGGTGTATTAAAGGTGATAATTTTTTACTAAATGTATTAACCAATCAGAATTTTGCATTTCATGTCATGTGTCAAAATTCATCCAATCAGTAAAAGATTACAGCGATAACACGCATACATGTGGCATTATCAGCTAAGGCACAAATGATATGTTCAAATGTCAGATGGAAATTCAACAAATAATGTCAAATTGAAAATCAATTTAGAAAAATGTCACAAAGGTTTGGTAATGTTTCAAACGATTCAGTCAATCAAATTGTATTAGAAAATATATCCAAAAACTTAAATGCTGTGTTAATTGGTTAAAAATAGCAAAAAGTAGTAAAAAATTATCTTGATGAATACACCTCGAACATTGATAAATACTCAAAATTTTGTCATAGAGAATGCTTCAAGTGTGTTACCTAAGGCCTCAGGCTAGTACCAAGCAACATGCTTTCAGCAGTCTCTATGATAAAATTATCTCGGTATTATTAATGCTCTAGGTGTATTATAGGTGAAAATTACAATGAAGTTATTTATTAATAATTATGACCAATAATTAAATATTTAAAACAAAATTCATTATTTTTGCAGCAGGTTTATTTTCTGAATATTTTATAATTCTTGACGGAGAAAAATATTTTGTTTTATATTTTTGGGCCATACACTTTACTTATTCATACATGAAAACATATTTGGATCTCAAAGCAACTTATATTATATGATAAAATCGTATCATTAACTGTGTCTATTATTTATCCAATATATTTGACAAGATGGATACTGTGTTGGTCTTTAGCCTGTTTTCAACTATTTGAGGCTCTAATAGTATTTTAAACAAGTTTCGAAAACGAATCTTTTGACACGGGTGAGACAGTTTGGTGGAACGAGCCGAAGGCGAGTTCCATAAGTCGAATGAGTGTGAAAAGATGTTTTCAACCATGTTGTTTACAATATTTTTTCTACAATTGCAGAATCATGGTTTGGAGACCTGATGTTTAGTAATAAAAGGTGTTAGTTCTGTTTTGGACAGGACTGTGTGAAAAACATGACAGTACTGTGTTTTTTGGATTTTTGCACACGATATGTGAAAAATTACAGTTTCGAATCATGGCTACTGTGCGTTATTTATCGTTTTCGAAGGCAGTCATAGAAAGAAGTTTTGTTTGTCTCAACTATGTGCCTGCACATAGTAGGTTGCATTAGAGTATTATATTGGAAACAATTAAAAACATTTAAAGCAAATTATTGGCTCTGACAGGGGAACATTTTAGAAACAGATTTGTGCGCATGTGGGAATCAAGTTAGAACATATTTTCATCATCACTTTAGGTACATGTCCTATATAAAACTGTGCCTTTAAAATATGTCGTGTCCAAATATACATTTCCATGCGGTGTCGAAATATGACCTAGAACGTATCTGAATGTTCCTTGGTATGTACCACAAGTGCAAGGAAAGTGCCATAGATAAACTAGACATCTAGCCAGGGACCATAACCGAACCGAAACCGTAACCGAAAACCGCACCGTAATTACGATTTTTCTTCTAACAGTAACCGAAACCGAAATGAGAGATTCTGGAAAACCGAAACCGTATACGAAAACCGGAATGGCGGTGATTTGAAAACCAAAACCGAAACCGAAAACCAAATTAACACTGCCCTGAAAACCGAAACCGTAACTGAAAACCGAAAATGGTGTACGTTAGGTAAGCGTAACAGAACAGAGTCGAAATAAATTTCGTTTTTGGTCCCTGCAAGCATTAATTTAATTTTAACCGAAAACCACACTGTAATTACGAATTTTTCGTAACCGTAACCGAAACCGAAAACCGGAATGTGAGATTCTGGAAAACCGAAACCGTAACCGAAAACCGAATTCTCCATGCTTTTAAAACCGAAAACCAAATTAACGCTGCTCTGAAAACCGAAACCGTAACCGAATACCGAAAATGGTGTACGTCAGTTAACCGTAAACAAAACCGATCCGAAATAAATTTCGGTTTCAGTCCCTGCATCTAGCTACACTACTTGCTGTGATATAAATGTGGGAATTTAGGACGGATCTTCACTCAAATTTAAGAAAATGAGAAAGTACTCCTAATTGTTTCGCAGAATTGGAAAATAAACATATACTTACGATATATAAATATGACATATAACAAATATGTTTATAATCCGGCAGTAATTCCATTTAACACCCATCTGATAGTATGTTGACAAACTTATTGGTGTCTAGATTTATCTATCTATCTCTTATACTATATATTTATAACATATTTGTGCCTTGCACCCAGCCTTAAGATCTAGAGATTAGGCAACCAGCCCAGCACTATAACACATAGATGGTTGCATCATAAACAGGTGTTTTGAAAATACAACTTTTATCAGGCTGTATCAAGTATTTAATTTTAGAACAGATCGTAACATGTAAAGCCTGTTCGCTGATAGAATCCCGGTCATATAGTGTAAGGAATATCGTCCAGAGTTCTATCCTTCCTTTATTGAAATATTTTTTGTAACCTAATCTGTAACGTAAGTTTTAATCTTTGTGGTTAAGTTACGATTGACTTGCGGCATTTCTATTGTTCGGCAACAAACCAATTTGCGTAACGCGTGTCGTTGTCGAATGCCTCTGGCAATTCCAGAGGCAGGTCGATTTTCTCAGAAGTCGGCAGATATAGTGCACTTATTTCAATTAGTGCCTAAGAGGGCAATTTTAGTCATGTTCTATTGTTAAAACAGTAAACATGCATCCTGGTGAATTTTTAAATCCACAATCACAGCAGTTAAAAACGACGAAAAAAAATGCAAACATGGTTAAAGACCAAAAACATAGATTTCAGTGATACTGCATTTAAAGCCGACGTGACTCATTATAAGCGTTAATAATGAGGACTCGGAAGAATTAGACATTGACGAAGAAAACTAAATTTATTTATTTATTTTATATTAGGCATTTGTATTTTACTGCCATATTTGTTTTATATAGGGTTCGGCATAATTAGTATTAAGTATATATTTTTATTTTAAGGTTATGTATACTTATTTGATAAAATTCTATTAATGAATAAAAAAGATTTAGCTGCAACTATTTAAGTGTATTTATTTTGTATATTTGCTCTATCATATTTTTTACTTGAAACCAAAACAATTCAATATTATAATTTATTTATTTAACTTAAATTACTATAAATTATAATAATAATAATAATAATAATAATAATAATAATAATCACTTTATTCCTTAATACCAGACAGGAGTGGAACAAGTCAGAGGTTACAAAGTAGTGTATAACACAAATAATTAAAAATAATAAACATATAGTAAATACATAAGTATAACTCATTTCATTAAAATTAGACAATACCATAACATATTAAAACTTAAAATTTATAATTAAAAAAGTCAGATAAAGTGTAGAAAGCCTTATCGATTAAAAAACTATTTATTTTTTTTTGAATACATTAAAAGGTAAGTTTTTGTAATCATTAGGTAAGTGATTATAGATTTTCATAAGTTGTGTCACAACATTTCGTTGTACTTGACTGTATGGTGTCTGTGGTAAGCGGAGTATTGCATTCATACAATCACGTGTATTATATGGATGGTCTGCTTCATATCTGCTGAATAGTTCTTCATAGTTATTCTTCACAAAACATACACATTCATATATATAAAGACACGGAAGAGTAAGTATATATTTTTGTTTAAATAATATGCTGCATGTGTCAGTTCGTTTCAGATGGTAAATACTTCTAATACAAGTTTTTTGCAGCCTGAATATTCTGTTTGCTTCTACTGAGTTGCCCCAAAAGATAATTCCATATTTTATTCTGGAATTGACATAGGCGTAATAAGAGGCTAGAGCTGCTGCCTCATGTATGGAGTTACTTATGGTACGTAATGCATACGCAAACGAACTAATTTTTGTAGCAAGGTATTGCACATGATGCTTCCAATTTAACTGTGGATCAATTACGATGCCAAGAAATTTTGTGTGATCCATTGTTGTTAATGTTTGATCGTTATAATTAATGAGTAGCGGTAACTCCTTCTTTAAACTGAATTTTAGTAAGTGAGTTTTATCAATATTTAGTTTTAGGTTATTCCAGGTATACCATTCATTTAAAATGTCAATCGAGGCTGAAACTTCGGTTATTAATTCTTCATTTGTTTTAGCTCTTATTACTAGAGAATTGTCATCTGCAAATAAATTTATTAGATGTTTACTGATGTTTGGTAGATCATTTATATAAAGCAGGAATAAAATTGGTCCCAAAATTGATCCTTGAGGCACTCCCTTCTTGACTAATTCCCATTCTGAACTTAGGTATTCATCAGAATCCATCACTATAACGCACTGTTTTCTATTTTCCAAGTATGATTTTATGATATTGTATGCATTTCCTCGGAAGCCCATTATTTCAATTTTTTCCAGAAGTATCGTATGATCAACACTGTCAAAGGCTTTTGACAGATCCAGGAAGAGTTCGACAACTCTTTCTTTATTGCTAATTGCATCCAATATTTCACATATTCCCAAATATACTGCCCTGACTGTTGATCTTCCTTTTATATAAGCACTTTGCATTTCCGTTATTATGTTATACTTTTCTGTGAAGTCCACTATCTTATTGAGCAAGGCTTTTTCAAATATTTTTGCGATTATAGAGATCAGAGCAATAGGTCTATAGTTTCCAATATCATTCTTATTACCTTTTTTAAAAACTGGTTTGATAATTGTTTTCTTCAGATCATCCGGGAATATTCCTAAACTAAAACACATATTAATTATGTCTGACAGGGGTTTACATATTTCTTCAGCACAATATTTTAACAATTTTGTTGGAATCTCGTCAACACCCACAGCCGCAGTATCTTTTAGGGAATTAATTATATTGTAAATTTCTAATGGAGTCGTTTCATACAAAACCATTGTGTTATTATTTTTATAAACATAACTCAAATTTTTTCTGCAATCTCCACTAACATCCTCACTCATTTTTACAAAGTAGTTATTTATTTCGTTTAATATTTCCTTTTTACTGTTTTGGTCATCACATTTACATCTATTTTCTAGTTGAAATCGATCGTAGTTGTCTCTTCCTGTGATGTTTTTCACCACGTCCCATGTTGCTTTGGTTTTGTTATTTGAATTTAGGATATAGTTAGAATGTGAGTTCCTTTTGGTTTCTTCTATTTTATTTTTGAAGTTTTTACAGTATTCTTTATATATTTCCTTTGATACTTTCCCCTGTAACATTTCTTCATACAGCTGTCTTTTAATTTTGCTTCGTGTTCTCAAATCTTCGTTTATCCAAATAGCCTTTTCATGTATATTTCTCTTATACATTTTTTTGGGAAATACATCATCAAGTACCTCTTGAAATATTTTAATAAATTTAAGAGTACTTAAATCTGGGTTTTCGTTTATTAAAATATCATCCCATTTTATATTTTTTATCTTTTCTTTAAATTGTGGTAACTCTTCATTAGCAATAATCCTGTGTTCTGTTTGGTAGTTTAAATTTCTTTGTATGAAGCTCTCAGGAAAGTGTAGCTCCAGCCCAAAGTGATCCGATAGTCCATTTTTGAGTACTTTACCCTCATAATATGGTATATTTAGAAATATATTATCTAGTGTTGTTTTGACGGTACTTATTCTTGTTGGTTCATTTATAGAGGGTTTTAAATCAAATGTTGCCAAAAGATCTAGGAACAGTTTTACTCTATTGTCTTTTTTATTTTGTAAATCTATTTTGAAGTCTCCACATAGAATAATAATATATTCACTTGATTTTATTACAGATATTAACATGTCTTCAAGAGTATTTATAAATGCATCAAAATCACCAGATGGAGGTCGATATATATTAATGATTTTTGTTTTTGATGACATTATTTCAACAGCACTGCACTCAATTATTAGCTCTTTACTTTTCTGTTTCAGTTGTACAAGTTCTCTGAATTCCACATTATTTCGTATGTATATACAGCTACCACCGTGTGATGAAGATTGTCTCACAAAACATGAAGCGAGACTGAAGTTATTAATTTTCATAGAATTTTTTTCATTATCCTTTAACCAGTGTTCAGTAAAGGCTAGAGCACTAAAGCATTTTTGTGATTCTTTTAGAAATAATGTTATCTCATTTATTTTATTTGTAATGCACTGGATATTTTGATAAAATATACTAAAGTTATTTTTTGTGTTTTGTTTTCTTATTTCTTTTGTTTTAAACTGTTTGGTTTGCTTGTGTAAACCTATATCACTAAAAAAGAATTTGGTTTTTGTTCACCAATGTTTTGTTTATTTTTTTCATTATAGCGTTGAAAATCGAATCTTCTGTATCCTACACCTTTTGGCCAGAATTTAGGATTATAAAAGTTTTCTTTGTATTTAAAATCTGCTGCTACCATAAAACAGTTTCGGTGAGTGTTTTCAGGAGTTAACTGCTTGACTATAACTTCTTGGTCATCTTCGATTCCATTCTTCTTTTTTACAAATTTCCTTATATCATTTTCAGTTACATCTTTTGTCACTCTGTTCAGGTATATCCATACTTTGGGCTCTATCCCCCTAAAATTCTCAGTGCTTTCCTCCGATTCGCCTATATTTCTTCTATATGTTGTCCTTTTTCTTCTAGCTACTGTCTGCCATCCATCTTGATTCGTGTCTTGGTCTCTTGTTTCATTTTTATTTTCATTGCTACTTAATCCAGAATCTGCATTTAAATGTATTACAGAATTCATTATGTTTCTTTGTATATTTTCTAGGTCACTTGTGCTTTGTTTTGGTATTTCTGATTTATGATTTGTGGTGGTAGTAAGAATTGGTTTTGGAGTCACTGGTTTTACTGATATTGGCATGGGTGCTACTGGTTTTTGTTTATTATTGTGTTTTTACTGAACATAACTATTGGACAGTTCTTCTAACTTTTTTTGTAGTCTATTCATTTTTTCCTCAATAAGTTCCTTGTTTTCTTTTAAGATTTTATTATTGTCATGTAATAGTTTATTTTCTTGTGTTTCATGAATAATTTGTTTCAACATTCTATTTTCCAATTTTAGTTTTTCTATTTCCGAATTTTCTTGTGTTATAAGTTTAATTTCTCCTTCATTTACTGGTGTTAGATTGTTTGGTTGACAACAAATAATTCTTGTTTCTCTAATTACTTGCACTGTTGAGATAATTCTTTGCAGACATGACTTATGGTAAATACATCCACAATATACACACACTGCACTTGAAATTAATTTATTTTTACAACATTTGTAAGACTTTTTATTAGCCTCTTCATCACTAACATCTGACGTAGGCGCCATCTTGGTTGATATAAATTTACAATAGATGTGCTTATATGCTTACTAGCTGACCCAGCAAACGTTGTTTTGCCATATAAATTATAAATTTTTGTCCAAAAAATAAAAAGAAAATTTCTGGTTAGGGCCACCCTTATCACCTAGGGGTATAAAAAATAGCCTACGACCTATTCTCAGACCTACCAAATATACACCAAAAATTTCATAAAAATCGGTCAAGCCGTTTCGGAGGAGTTCGATAACAAACACTGTGACACGAGATTTTTATATATTAGATAGATAATTCAATTTCCTTTAAATAAATCTAATTAAATACATCAAGTAAAATATAAAACAAAGCGACGCCACTGTGCATTCGAAAACATCAACGAGCCTACGGCATCTTAGTTCAGACGTTCGTGGCGTCACACCGGGTCTCTCTCAGCGAACAAAGTTTATCAACGAAACATCATTTATACATTAACGACTGTGGCAAGTCTGTAACTGGCTGCAAGAAATTTTTTGATTGATAAACCAAGAGTACTTCGCTTAAAAGGCATGAGTCATTATGAAAATCGAAGTTTGTAGTGTTGTTGTCTAACAGTCCTCGTAGAGAAATTCCGAAGGAAATTGGTGTGATGAAGAAAACAGATTGGAATATTCTGGAGTAAATTGAGTATGGGTTTTATAGTTTCAAATAAAAGATATTTTTTGCAGAGATCTAGAACAGAAAAATGGAGTTTTGTGGAAACAAATTGGAAATCACATATTAGAATGAGAATTTAATAAACATAAATTTTTCAGTGACGTCTTTCTTTCCGTCACATGGTTCATCACAATCCATGTGTTTGATACTGCTCTGCTCCTTCATCTACAATAGCCACAAAACTTGAATGTGCAGACTGGAGATTTAAAAAATGCCATCATTGATATGGATGGAAACCTAAACGAGTATCAATCTAGCATTAATCGTTTTATTTTGTAAAGTCAGGGAGTCACATAAGATTGTTTCTACAAGAAGTTACATATGGGTGAAGAATAAAAGCAATTTAAGGCTAAAATGATTAATGTCTTTTAAAAATGATACAAGAATTTTAGTGTTAGGATATTGTTGGGCACAATAATGTGATGTTTTTGCGCTTCTTATATTTTAATATTTTTTGTAATAGCAATTTAGTAATTTAGGTTTGGTTGAAATTATTTAATTTTTTGAGATTGTGTAACATGTTTGCAATGAAAAAGCGTTATATTACTGTTTTAAAAGAGATTAAAATTTTGTTAAAAGAGAAGCCCACATGAGGACATTATATAAGATTCGGTTGATGTATGAGTGGATTTATTATAATCAGATCCTCCGCTGCACTGTGGGGAAATTCCGGATTTTACTGTTCAAAAATCTCTAGAGACCTTAATATCCATCGGATCGGGATAATTTTTTTTTAAATTAAAGATAATTAAATTCCCTACACACAGGCAAATTTTTTTTGTTTTTTAATATTTTTTGTGTTAATTTTATCTTTTTAACAGCTGTCAGTTGTTAAATTAAATATCTGGCAGTTTGATTTTACTACTATATAGTTTATGTACTATGTGTAGACTAAAAATAGTATATTATTCAACAAGCGGTAATGTAGGTAATAACTCAAGCAGATGAAGGTTTACAGCACGAGCCATAGGCGAGTGCTGTAATTCATCAAGTGAGTTATTACCATTACCGCAAATCGAATACTATACTTTATCTACGATTATAACAATAAATATTAAATTGAGAAAATTTTGTTTAAATTACTGTTTGTTTATTAATAAAATTAACTGTAAAATTTAATTTTTGTTCACCCTTTTATATTTGTTGTCTTCAAAGATTTAGCCACCTTTAAGCGGAGGTAGATTTTTAATCGAAATAGTGCATATACTGCTTGTAGACAAAAAATCAGCTTTATAGATTAATATTACGCGGCGGAAAATGCAAAACTTCTCCGCAAACTGCAATAGCCTGGAGCACATATTCGGTCAAAAGTCTTGTTTTTTATGTTAGAGAAAAAATTAAAAAAGCGTCGGAAAGCTTGAAAAAAAAACGATAATTATCGAGATATTCGAGGAAATGTAAGAAATTGCAAGTTTTCCTATAGAGTGTATGTAAATCTTAAAAAAACAATTTTTCTTATAAACCTTTGTTTCGAAGGGCCAAGATTAACGGAGCCTCAAAGTAGTACATGAAATTAAATGAACATCATATATGAGATCGATTTCAGTTAATTACCAATTAATTACGGTGACAAAATGGAGAAATTTTACCGAAAAAAAAAGTCCCAAATCCCGCCCCCTCTAATTCCTTAATTTTTGTCGAAATTCAAAAATAAAAAAAAGAGTTTTAGCAAATTTAATTCCATTTAAGTTAACTAGAGTAGTCTTTTGGTGTAGGAGCCAAGATTAAAAAGTTGCCATCTGTAGAAGATCAAAATTTCCGATTTTTTGTCGTACATGGCCAACATTTCAGTAGTTATCTCCAAGACGAAAAAAAAAATCAAAATTCTGATAGTAGCAAAAGATTCGTAATGAAAAATATTCGTTTGACCTTGTATTTTATTTCGAGCTAACTCCCACCGTTTCGGAGATAACTGCGAAAAATAACAAAAAACAGCTTACATTTCGGAGTTGAAAAAATTGCAAAAACATGCAATCTTGACACGTTCATATTTTTCGAAAAACACCATTGAGACGGCCGTACGATGTCGCGACGCAAAGAGGAAGTCTTCCAGACAAACCTGATCGTAAATTGCACGGCGAAATTCGAAAATTCGGCTCGGCACGAACGAATCAAAAGTAGCATTTTGTGACATTTCAGAAAATCTTTATAGATATTAACACGAATAATCTGTCACTACCTCCCTGGCTCCACCTTCATGTGTTGCACGTTACGTCGATTGGACAGGCTAAGCATGAAGATAAAGGTGATTAACTCTGTACCTAGTGTGAGTTATAATAACTCACGCATTATAACTCATGCTGTTTGTTTATGGATACTATTAATTGATCAAAAGCAGTTCATTAATTAGTATATAACCTAATGAGAGTAGATGAATTTAATTTTCATATGAATCTATCGATATTGGTTCATTATTTAAATTTTTAATATATTTTTTTTACAATTTTTTGACAGTTCATTATGTCATTAATAAAAGTTGAAAGAGTCATTTAAAAATCTGCCTCAACAGATGTGTACGAAATTTAATTACCTTTAATTTTTAAAAAAAATTATCCCTAAGCTCTCTAGAGATTTTTAAACAGTAAAATCCGAAATTTCCCCACAGTGCACCGTGACCATTTGGCCTATCTTGGCTCACTCCCAATTATATGAGCCGTATTTCTTTGACAAGATTTTTTGGATCATGTCAGTTATTCTCCTTTCTGATTGGTTTAAAATATTGGTATAAATTGTTCCAACCAATCAAAAACTAGAATTCACTGATCTGATCTAAAATATGATGTCAAACAAATACGGCTATGGCATCCAGTAAATTCAGCTCATTAGATGAGAAAACGTCTAGGTTCTCTGGAAATAATTGTTCTTTACCAAACAGTGAGAACTGCGCTCTGCTGTTTCATTCTCTTCTAAATAGACATCATG
The DNA here is from genome assembly GCA_936432065.2 of Rutpela maculata. Lineage (NCBI taxonomy): Eukaryota > Metazoa > Arthropoda > Insecta > Coleoptera > Cerambycidae > Rutpela > Rutpela maculata. The sequence goes on from OW386286.2 coordinate 177,964,284, forward strand.
CAACATTTTCAGCTAGTTCCAAGTCTTTTGTAAAATATAAGGAGCATTTGCGGCTTCTTTTACCATCACTGTTTACGGTCATAAAAAAGTTACTACAGTGCTAGCAACAAGAATGCCGCTTGTCTTTGTATTGTCACAGATACTCCTTATATGTTGCAGTGTCTGATATAAAGGCCTATTAGAGTTCTTAGATGTAATTTTTTAGATCTTAATTCCAAATGATATGTATTAACTGCTTTGAATGGACTAATCCTGGTAGTTTCTGCCTCTGTTGTTGATGGTTGTTTTGTCTATGGTTAAAGATGTGCCAAGCACTGGGCCAATAACTACTGATAACGCATTCCGGTATCCAGACCAGAGTTAATTTCTTGTTTCTGACCCATCAGGTTAGAGTCTTCTGGCAGTTCCAAACCATTTTAGGATTACAGTGTTAGAATCCAAAGAGCTTTAAGAGTTGCTTGGCTGTCTGAGATTTTAATTGATCTGTGCCTGGGATGCATCTTTCCCAGTCTCCGTATACACGATTCAGTAGCATAAATTTCATCCTGAAAGACAGGCTCATAGTAATTGGGTTGCAACTGTATACTTCAGCTCCAGTTCCTTCAGAAGTTTTGGAGGCGTCTGTGAACCAACAACTATTTGCCCTTTGTATGTCATCGTTATTCCAATCCCATTCATCTCTTACACACAACTAACTCTTATTCTGAAAAGAACACACTGGATTACCACAATTGTTTAATATTAATGTCCGTTACTTCTAAAGTCCAGGCTCGATAGGCTGAAATTTAGTAGGTTATGGCTAAGGAGATGTACCAACATCCAAATGAAATACTTTCCAAACATCTATAAGGCTGTTCCTTTCCTCATGTGTGATGTAATCTGAGTTCTACACCAGCAATTATCTTTCCACTCAATATTTTTAGTTCTTACTACTTTAGTTTTATAATCCTTTTCCTTTACTCTTGTTATGATTTTCAGATCAAATGGTTAATATAAGTTTTTACAACAATTTCAATATTAGGAATTAAAAGATATAGCTTTCTTAAAATTAGTTTATTCGTAAGGCACTTACATATAACTTAAAATAAAATTGATATACGTTTTCACAGTCTTAACTATCTAAGTAAAAAAGGCTTCCAAAATAAATTTTACAAGAAAAAATATTCCTTAAAAATAGTTGTTCCTTAAAATGAGCAAAAGCACTAGGTTTATACCTACATTCGTAATAATAATCACATAATGTCAAATACGTGTAAAAATCTCAATTCTATACAAATTCGAGATCTAAAATACTATGGCATTAAAAATAAAATTATATCTAAATTCACATCTGCTTTGACCAAAGAGAATCAAATGTTGTCTATAAGTGATAATAAGAAAATAAAAAAGTAATTATACTTTATTTTTCGTTGTTAAAAATTATCGTCTTCCACAGCTTATGTTTCAGTCTCTTTGAATTTTTCCATTTCGGGATAGATAGGACTCATTTCTATAGTACTCGGGGCTGAAGGAAGGTTGCTGTTGCTACCAAAATTCAAACGTCGCACAAATTCATCGAGGATTTCTCCAAATACTAACTGATTCGTGTTTTGACCCAACAAATGAAGAAGCAAGAAGTCTCCTACCTAAAAGTTAGATATTTATTGTTAGTTGATTCATCTCAGGGTTAAAATATGATATATTGTTTTATGTAACAAATAAAGAACTAGAAATGTCATCTCTATAGTCGAGTAAACTCTAAGCTTGCGAGTCCAAAGGTCGCTTCGTCATATAAACTAAGAGAATAAGACATACGCAACTAGTTCATCTCTATGTCACTGCGATAGCTTTATGCACATCGCATATCAAATCGTACGTCGTGTTACCAACTCATACATACGCCACCTTAGAGTTTACCGGATTTATCCAATTTTATAATAAATCTGACTGTTTAAAAAAAAATTATTTTGCAAAGCATTGAAAGCTGCAATAGCTGAATATTATCAGAAGCAAATTGCACATTTATACATAGAATAGAATAAACTTTATTTCAAAACAAGTTAAGTGTATATATTTACAGATTTGTAGATTTTTAAATGTTCAACTGCTATTTATTGGAAAAATGAGTTGTCTTTCAAAAGACTATCAGCAGAATAGCATCAGGCTTTTTTTAACAGTATATTTTTTATTTGTTTTTTAATAGCTTTTAATAATTTTTCTTTCATTTCTTTAGGTAGTTTATTATAAAATACAGTTTCCTTATAATAAAATTTTTCATAGAGAGATGTTCTATGGCAAGGTAATTAAGGTATTATTATGACAAGTGACAGAACTACTAAAAGTGTAGGTAGATTTATTTTTCGGTAGAAATAGCAATATTTAAATCCATTAAACAAGGTTTGCAAGATTCATAATGACGAACAGAAATCTTGCCAGAACCCCAATCCAGGTCAAATAAGACCGAAAATGTTTATAAACTATTCGCAAAACAGAGCTACTTGACGTCAGGAAACCAGAAATTGGGCTATTAACAGGCCTTTTCACAAGTCACTGCCAACTGAGATACCATATTAAGGTACTCGAATACTGATAAGAGTGAATCTAGCGGTGGATTTATTGAATAAAACGTGAGATAGAGTAAAATGATTTGGCAACACTGTATTAAATACGATTGTCATATACTAATCTGCTTGTCACTGCATGTTAATTTTGCAAAATTTTCAGCTTAAAGTTAGAAATAGTTAATAATCTTACAACATATCTAAAAATGTCACGAGAACTAAAATATAAAGGCAGGTTTATTAGAAAATATGCCGTAAAAAAACTTTTAAGACTAAACTAAAAAACTTCAACTTGAATTTAAAAAACTAATTAAGACTTAAGAAAGGTATTAAAAATAATAAACCCGATTCTAACCTTTCAACCGAATGCCTAAGTCATGTTTATAAAGGAAATCGCATGGTTAACGTAAAGCAGTTTAGTAAAAATCTAAAATGTTTGGAATTTGGAATTTCTTTGCATTAAAAATTTAAATATTCGCGACATCTTCAAAATATGCAGCTTTGCAAATCAATTTCAACAGCTGTTCATTTTAGTATATAAGTACCTTAATATAATGGGTAAGGCTGAGAAATAATATGTGTTGTTTCTATGTGGAGATAACTAAGATACTTTTTTGCAAGGTATCTGCTATCAAAGGCTACAACATTTGGGACCGGCAGTTTTGGAAGTGGGATAAATGGCCTCTAGGAAGGTTCTAGAATTCTTTAGAAACCTTTGAGGCTATCTCAAAAGATTTTTTTAGGTTGAGGTGAGGAGAAGCACCTCATGCCCTAACAGTCCATCTGTAATCTAATTTAAATATCTGTTACCTGTGTCTTCCTGACGATGGTATCCACTGCATTGGGAACGCTAAACCTAAATCTCCTCTTCAGTATCGTTACCCTGGTGCTAGGCAACAAAACTACGGCAGCCGAATAGACAATTGCAAGTCCAGATAATATAGCCAAAATAATAAACCAGAACCATATGAATATGTATATCTTTTCATTGAGAATGTTCAAAGCTAATATGCACAGTGCATCGTGCTTTTGGATCGTTCCAGACGCACCATATTTGTGGAAAGTGCATTTCGTAACTCTTGGGAAAACAGCAACCATAGGATCTGTACGATTTTCTTGGTTCATATTTGAGAAGGCAACGACATCCGTTCCGTAGGTTAAAAATGCCCCACCCAAGAATTTGTCTGTCATAAATATGTTAACCATCTGAAACATTTAAGTAATGTTTATTGTTGTACATGTAATGACGCAAAATAAATTGTTTCATTAAATAAACAGTGTAATATGGAATATTTACAATAGAAATAGAAATTGAATTCTAAATTCCATTTATATTACTCCGAAATTTATTTCCTTAATTAATTGGAATATTTATATAATTAATAATTATATTTGCATATTATTTTAAATAACAATGATAATAACTATTTTTACACATAACTTGTTAATGAGGGACAGCAAATTAATATTTAGAAAATAGAAGGATTAGCAGGTATAAAAATATTTTTACCTCAGGTTGAAATAGTATGACTAATATGCAATGCGAAAAATAAGAAACCTCACTAGGTACCATTCTATTTCAAATATTTGTTATCTACACTATGTACTTGCAATAGTAATTTCACTGAGTCATTAACCTTTCATTTGGGATCCTTTTAAGCATATATGCGTTGTGTTTCATTTAGCTAATTCTTACTAATAGAAATGCTGTTGCTTATTTATGAGTAATCTAGAAATGTACTGTTGACGATCTCAATTAAAAATATTAATGTTTATGAAGTTGCACATAATGCAGCCGATAATATAAATTCCTATTACACTATTTGCAAATATGAAAATGAAGAGTATATTGCATTTAATCAGCACATTTATGAAACCGCAAATATCGCGCTCGTATAGAAAAACATTTCATGTCGTGTTAGACATCGAATTATTGACAACTTTCAAAATGTCTGTCTGTCTGCCGCGTTTTTTATAAGCATGATAACTTAAGAAAGAAAAGTCCGATTGTATTGAACTTTGAACAGTATGTTAGTATTAGCTAGAAGAATGATTCTATTGTTTTTGAAAAAAAATCGATCAGTAAAATGTAAAATTTATCAAACATTTTAAGAAAAAATATATACATGAAGTGTTGTAATGTTTGATAAGGTTCTACAAACACAAAAATACTGCATAGTAATACTGACATAACGTTTCGCCGTTCAAGATGCCATCATAAAGAGATGTAAATATAATATTCTTCGACGTTTTATTGAATTTTTTATATAATTGTTGAACATTCTGTGAAATGAAAAAAAAAATCAGGCAAGTGCTGCATTATTAATTTCGAAACGTTCGTCAGTATACTATAAAGTATTTTTGTTCTTGTACAATCTTATGAAAGGTTACAGTCTTATCCAGGTACATTTATTAATCAAAATGTTTAATAACTTCAATATTATCTGATCAATTTTTTTTCCAAATCAAAACAGTTCTTCCCCCAAGTAACATTAACTTACTGTCCAACTTTCAATAGTATCGGAGTTTTCCTTCTTAAATTACGTGATTACACGAAAGCTGATCCAGGAACGAACAGACGGGCGAATATTTTTTGGAAGTTGACTAACACAACATTTTTTTTGCTCTACGACCAACATGAACGATTTTAACTCCTCTCCTGATGATGCCTACTGTAATGGCGAAACGCATGGACAGTATTTTGGTGTTTATAGTAACTACTCAGTATCACATTAAAAGCTGCAAGCCCCTTCAGGTGCATCTTTGTTATTGAAATAACACAATTTTTATTTACCAATCGATTTAAAAAAAAACAATAGGGTTTTTCCTCTAGCTAACACTAACCTACCACCTAAATTTCAGTATGATCAGACTTTCCGTTCTTTAAGTTATTATGCTACAAGAAACGTGACGGACAGACATATGAACGGACATTTTGAAAGTTACACAGAATTTAATTACTAACACAGTGATATGAGAATTGTTTCTCTATGTCAGCGATATTACGGTTTTAGAAATGTGACAATCAAATGCAACATACCATACTCTTCGTTACAGTATTTGCGAACAGTATAAGAATGAACTTTTCAAAAAACAAGGGTATACTATATATGTTCAACAATTATATAGAAAATTCAATAATCCGAAGAGTATAATTATTGTTTACACCAAGTGTAATTTCTGCTATATTTCTTAATTACTATCATTTAAAGGTGGCAGTGCCGTGCTTAAGAAAATGATTTCGTAATTCGACAATTTCTTCTACATCCCTCAACTGATTGAAAAAATATTTGATAGGCTTTTAGAAAAACCTGACAGAATAATACACACAAATACGAAAACGAAGTATATTGCATTTGATCAATACATTTCTAAAACCATAAACATTGTTCGTAGAGAAAAAATGTTTCGTTGTATTAGACATCGAATTTTGAATAACTTTCAAAATGTTCGTCTGTCACAACGGTAACTTAAGAAGGAAAAGTCCGATCACATTGAAAGATGGACATTAAGTTAACGTTAACTGGAGGAATAACCCTATGATTTATTTTACAAAAAAAATCGTTTAGTAAATATTAAAACCATTAAATATTTTAATAAAAAAATGTACATAAAGAGGGTTTCTTTAAAAAGAAAAAATAATGCGTATAACACCGACGAACGTCTCGCCAACCAAGCTTGCATCATCAGGAAATATAAATAAAATTAAAAATATACCAATTACCTAAATTTACTTATTTTCAAAAAACTTTGAAGATCATATAGAATATTCAACAATTATATAAACACCTGAATAAACCAGCAAAGGGTATAATGTTTACATGTAATTAATAATTATTTATCATGTTTGTGGTTTTTTTTTTTTTATTGAGCCCAAGTCATTTTTGCTGAAGTTATCGTTGCCACAACATTTGGTTCAAACATTGCATGGGGTTGCATATGAACATTTTTGAGAAAAATATAATTGAACGATTAGTAAAAACAGTAAATTATGTATTATGTTATGTAATTTAAACCTACTTGACATTGTCTGACACCAAAAATTCTTTACTATACTTACTATTCTTTACTACTATATGTTCAGGAAATGTATAAAACTTTCTTGCAAAATTTAGTTTTTAATGCAAAACAAATAATATAACTACCTCTGTAGAAGCAGTTTAAATATCTCTATTACCTTATTAATCAATACATTTTTTTTTTCAAAAAATTATAAGTAATATTAAATTATTGCGTGAATTTCTAAAACATAATATGTAATAGAAAAAATATGGATTGTCGAGAACATAATTTCAAACAAAAATGATTAAAAAAAAATACTTTTGAAAATAATCCCTTGACTTGCTGTATGTACACATAGTATGGGGATAATATGATAATTATGTTTACTTACCACATTGACAAAATTAAGAGCTTCACATACGAAATACCCAAACGCGTAAGTGTTGTGGAGGTGCATCGTTTCAATCAAATATTGTACCAAGCGGTTCTGTCTATATTCCCTCTCTTGCTTATCTCCAACCAGAGACCCTCTCATCCCATCGGAAATCATCCTTATTTTTCCCTGTTCCCAATTTTTCCATATCCAGTGTGGAATATAGAATAGAACTCCCTAAAAAGAAAAAAAAAATCAATAAAATGTCATTGTTATACTCTTCTGAAATATGAAAACAATGGGTATATTGCATTTAATTGACACATTTCTAAAACCATAAATATTGCTCATAGAGAAAAAAAATCATTATCATTGTGTTAGTGATCGAATTCTGAACAACTTTCAAAATGTCCGTCTGTCTGTCTGATCAGTGAATAAAAGAGTTATTAATCATTTAATTTTTTTTTCTTATGTTTTTTTTTTAATTGAATAGAAATCTAGTGAAATGTTATTTCCTGTAATTATTATTTATTTATATATTTTACTAATATACATTAATACACTTAATAATAATGTAATATTCAACCGAATATGATTTTCATATATACACATTTTATTACAGTCATTAACGCAATTAAAAGTAATGGATGATAGTGGTTACGCTTTTAGACTCGAAATCTAAGGGTCACGCAAGTAGGATGAAATAGTTCTTTACTTTATCTTATACTGACAACTGTTTACCAACTAAGTTGACGTCATAAAGTTAGAAATGACTAGAACTAACATTATATTAAAAAACTGCGAAAAATATCCTATAGAGTGTGCACAATCATATAAAAACTTCAATAAATCGGCGAAGAGTTAATGTTTATTCTAGTTTTATTGTTGCAGTAGTTCAGACCTTATCAATAACAGTTACAAACCTATGTCGATATTAATTAGATCATGGCTCAATTCAAAATTAAATGAACTCAAGGAGAAAAGAATCAGTGAAGCATTAGAATAATTGATTATATAAATTTGAGGTTTGTATTGCGTTAGACTTTATGCTTTATGCAGATGTTGACTCTTTTTTGTTAAAAATTATATTCGCTTATAAACATTTGAAATTCGAAACATTGACAAAACCAAATTATTTACGAGTAGGGTGTTCTGTAAGGTTCTGATTTAAAGTAGGAATTATGAAATTATGGACACGAGAACTTGTTGACACGATCTTCAAAAGACTATGTTGAAAACTAAAGCAATTTTACAAAATATCAAGACAAGGACAAATGTTTGTTGCTCTTGTGATAATTGTGATTAAAAGTGACCTGTACAGAAGTTGATAGTAGTACTAGTATCTATGTACTAATACTACATAAGGGTTTACAAAGGAGGCCCTTATTTGGCCCCCACAACAACACTTTTTTTTTTAGTACAAGGCAAGATTTAAAAAGTAATATTTTTTCAAACTTCAACATTTTAAGATGCGACGAACTTCGAATCTTTACCATCGATAAAGATCCAAAATACGTGAAAGCCACCATTTTTTTTTATGCTTTTGGTTGGTTGTTTTACACCGAGCACAAGAGAGTACAGTAAAGATTTTTAAATATGTACTATGAGAACGTAAAATCTTTGACATATGTAAGAATGTGCTTCTCGCTTGTTCTCAACTGGGACCAAAAAAGGGTCTTATTGCCACCCTCCTTTCATTTCATTTACCAGTAGATAAAAACAAAGTAGGACTAGTAAGTCTATTAATTACCAGTAAACCAGCAAATTTTCTGTTATATTGATGCATTGAAAAAATATGGAATTAACAATAGATTCAGACTGCGAAAATCTTCTTTTCAGTCCTTGGAAAATTTTATTTGAAAAAGTGTTTATTCGCATTAAAAAAAATGTGTTTTAACTGCCTTCATGTCATCACATTGACTTTAAGTCTAGGAGATTTAGATTTGTCTGAGTAAAGAAGGCGGTGCCCCACAGTTTATAGTGGAAATTCGAACCACTTCTTGGAGAAAATTTACTATGAATTTTTTTCTGCTAGAGTTCACTTCGAGGGTATGCTCAGAGTGCAAACTAGACGCGCTAACCATTGAGCTACCTGCCCACGATAAAGCTCATATTAATAAAATAAACAACAAAAAATCATCATAAATAGACCTACTCTACAAATAAAAAAGTAGGATTATACAAAAACAATTTTTTTTAAAAAGACCTTTAAAAGGGTTAACTTATTTAATGTTGGGTTAGATCGTTTGGAACTTATTTTTGTGCAAAGGAAGACAGTCGCTCTCAGAATTTTCATGATAGGACGACATTGGTAGCAGGCCTTTAAGCATTTCAGTCTTACATTATCTGCAATAAGGTATGCCATTTCTTGTCGCAAAGCATGATAATGTCTTTCTTCTTCACTTTTTTTGTGGTTGTGTTTTCCGTTTTAATATATCAATATCAATATTAGGTAATAAGGTTCAATTAACTGGCCAACGTGACGTGGAAATTTCATTTCACAATTTTTAAAGACCCCTTATATTTTTTTTTCCAAACATTTTTTCATATACCTATGGTTAACTTAGCACCTACCCATCGTTACTTTTTATTAGAAATGCCAAGAATTAGACAACAAAATTTCCCGAAATTACCGATAAAAAATATTTAAAAAAAATTACCGATAATTACCGCCAGATTTTTCGTCTCATTTATATACCAGCATTTTTGGCACTACTTTAGTTTTATTTGCATTTGTAGATTCAGTATTTCTGCGGTATGATGCACATTTAAAATCTGGGAAAATGGGAATTGAGTAAAGAGCCAAATACAGGCACATCGATGATCTTATCATGGCCTCTTATGGTTACAATAACGATATCACGTTAACACTGACCAATATTTACCTGGAAAAATAGGACAAATGGCACCCACTGGTAGTAGCTGTGATACCTCTTGTCTTGATTGTCATTTCCCAGACCTGGATGTGCTATTTCTACGCCGACTCGCCTTCCTTGTTCATGTGGTAGTGTAAACGTGTAGGTAATCCAACAGTACGTGTTTATCACATGCCCAGGCACACCTCTGTCGTTTATACATTGAATAGGGTCACCTACAAACACAGAAAAAATATATTTGGATTATCAAAACTCAAAGCTAAACGCAAAACAATATACCAAAAAAAGTCATTGATATTTCCAATTTTCAAGTTAACTTTAATATTGATGTATAGTTGAAGTAATCTTAATAATAAGTGAGCCGTTATGAGGGGCGAGAGGAATGAAATAGGCGGCAACTAGATCTCCCATCTTTACTCCACTTTTACATTAAGTGAGAGAGAAGATACCGGCCATTCATCTGACGTGGCCTGTGGGCGTAAACTTATGAGTGTGTTGTTTAATCCAGGACCGCAGTTAGAGACACCCTAGGCGAGCTTATACTGTCGGGGTGAAGATATAATTAGATAATTACTTTATATTTCTTTATTTGGTAGTGTGTTTTTGAAAATAATTTTAGTAAGTTTTGTTACCAATTCATAGCAGTGCTGTGGGGATATTGTAAGTGTAATATTATAAAAAGTAAACGAGCGAACAATATAGTTAAATCCGGCTCTGCCTTTCAACGTCGCTCACAAATGCGTTTGCTTCAACTATATTTTCTTACCTATTAAATTATTGGCAGTTACAATTATACAGCATAAAAATAATATCGCCGAAGTAACTCGGTAATGTGCCCTAAAAACCATGTTATCTATCATAGCTTTGTCTATGAGGTAGCGGACTTTTACAAAGCCCGCTACCGCGGATACCATTCCAAATACGGTCATGTTGAGTTATTTCTGAAAAAGACAAAATATTATTGCATTATTATACCACTATCATTTTAAAACTTGTTTTATGTTTTTTCGAGTGTTTTTTAAATAATTAAAACAAAATAGGCAATAGGTAGAAAAACAACTCTAGAACTGTTACAAAAATTATAGAGTTGAATTGTGAAAATGCAAAATAATAAACAAATATATCTAACATAATAATTACTATAGTAAAGCTAAAAAAATGGGTCAAAAATTTTCGAAATTCAGAAAAATTTCAAAGAAGTTTCTTCATGTCAATTAGTTCATTTGGTTGTCAGTAAGAATTTATCCCACTTGAACGAGTCCCGGAACCCCCTTTTAGAGGGGGGCAACTTAGCTGAACTTTGGACGCTAATTAAGTACTGGTAGAAATATGCATCTGGCGATGAGATTGTATATAGCCTATTTTGTAAAGAATTTTATAAGCTTTAATTTTGTACGTATCCATTTTTGTTGTAAATTCAAGAGGAAAGCTGAAAATCGCGAAAAACCATATTTTTGTGTCTTACAAACCCCCCCCTCCCCCAAAAGGAGGGGATCCGGACCTCGTACTAGTGGGATATATAAGTACTTCTTACTGATAATTAAATGAACTAATTGACATCAAGAATTTTTTCTACTCCAAAATACCTGGCGTCTGGTCTATTAACTAAATCATAAAACCCTTAGAACTATCACACGTATACGTTATGGAAAATACACATTTTATTAAGTTTTGGTCAATAGAAGTGTTGAACATCTGATTATTTATGAACAAAATATGCGACTTGTCCTTTATCTGCTGCGAGATCTGTCTAAAGATTCATTCATAAAAGTAATTAATTTTTGTACTAAAATATTCATCAACAAGATGACCTTTTCTCCTAATTCGCCTACCATCTGCAAATTTTGTTTATTTATTTAATAAACATATTCTTACAGAAGCGATAATACAGTACATATGTTTATAATAACAAAGCAATAATATATTTTAAATAAATACATAAAGATATTTGTATGTTTATAAATTATACAATCATACCTGCTAAATGTATAATATATTTTATTATAAATGTAAATCAAAGCGCAGTGTATAATTTATTGCATGTAATTTTAGTTTTATAGTTCAACTAGATTTATTATCATATGTTTAGGTACCTAAAATAATAATAGCTTTAAATAGTTACAATGTATTTCAAACATGTCTTCCCATCAGAAGTAGTTCTATTTAATACTTATATGTCGTCAAATATGTTCTAAGAGAAATGGGTCTCTTTAATGGAGGGAACTGAACTTTTAACTATACTTTTAATTAATGTGTCGGCAGCCTCTTAATGTGAAATGATCTATTTAAATTAAATAGAATGATAATATTAATAAAAACCGAGATAAAACTGCTAATAGTCAGCATACGTCCATACGGCAGCAGGAATGTACCTCACTCGATTTTTTGCAGTCTATCAGTAGGTGCAGGAGGGGGTAAAGTGGGGGTTGGTTAGTCCTCTTGGCGGTCAACAGGGGAGATAAAGAAAAGAGGTATCAAATAGGAAATATTTATTATTTTTGGCCATAACTTTTTTAATACATACAGGAGGTTCGGATATTCCTGTCAACGTTAGCTGATGATAGTATAAAAAAAAATGAATCTATAGAGCCTTTTGAAAGTAGAGCTTACAATAGGTTCTTATTTAATATTTCTGGAATACTTCGTACTAAAGGGATGAGATGAGAGATGAGATTCAGTACATTATTTATTAAGTATCAATAGGGGCTAGTGTTTAATGGCATTGGCCCATATTAAATTCAACAAGGGTCGTAGGTAAGAGCCTTCTTTATAACCTAAAATTTTTTTGTTTTGTTTTATTCTTAATTTTGATATCGGAAGCAGGCCCCCCGTATGGAGGTACTGAGTTCAGGGGCCCGGGCTTCCGAGGGGCCCGTAGTGGGGGCCCGCCAGAGATGTTGACGAATTCCTCTTTTCAAATTTCTCCTCCTCGCTCATCAATTATTAAACGCGGCGGCCCGCAAGAGATGATGGCTTCCGAGGGGCCCGTCAGAGATCTAGACAATTTTTTTTTCAAATTTCTACCCCCCGCTCATCAATTATTAACCGCGGGGGGCCGCCAGTGAATTTGGTACCGGGGCCCATGATTTGATGCGAGGGGTCTGATCGGAAGATGGTTCCCTGATCAAATTTACACAAAAAGGTCTTTTTTGTTAAACGACGTAAAATCAATCGTTTTTTATAAACAAGATTTTGTGGTCCTATTTCAATTAAGCATATTATTTACATAACATTATTTTAAACTATAAACCTTACAAAAAAGAATTTCTGGAATGAAGTTTTGATAAAAATTTCCATTAAAATATTCACATATTTCGAAAGATTCCAAATTTTCCGCGAATATTTACAAGTGTCCTCATAATTTAAAATTGCCGCCACAAGATCTGCTGACCTCTAGTTTGGTATAGTTGACTTCAGGTTTATTCTGCATATAAAAAATGTCGGCGTGTTTTGGTGGTGCGGTAAAGATCAAAGACGCTGACATTTTTTATGTGCAGAATAAATCTGAAGTCAGCTATAACATAACATCAAACGTCAGAAATTTAGTTTTATTTAAATCAAATTATGATGACGTGTTCGATAGTTTATTAGCTTAATTTATTTTTGTATTAATATTTATATATTTATATATTGATATTATTCTCTTAATAGTTTTTTTAAGTGTTCAAATAAAAGAAGCATTTATTTATTATTTTATTTATTTATGTTTTTAACTTTTCATTTAATGTAACTATAATAAGAGATTTAGATATTGTATATTATTATTATTTCATTTCTGTCTTGTCTTCTACATTTCTGTTTCTACAAAATACACACAAAAGAAGTTACGACTTACAAGTCGTATGACATTTGCATCAATTACTTCCACAGCCACGTACTGGACTGGAAGTATAATAACGGTGGTTTTTTTGTGCAAATAGGCTTAGAATATAATGAAACGTTGAAAGAAAAAAATAATTTTGTCTGTCTGCTTGTAACTTTTCTTTTCAGATGCATGACGCGGCGCATTCGTAATTATGTTAGTTTCTACGAGTACTGTTCAAAAAATTTTATTTTAAAATTACGATACTACATACATGCGCATTTTATTTCTTAAACACTACGTTATCCAAATATCGACCATCTTGCATACATCCTCCAATCTGGGCCTAAATTTTGCAAAACTCGTCGACACATTTCAACAGGAATATTGGTAATGGCCTCGCGAATGTTGTTCTTTGTTGTTTTGGCCGGGGGAATGATGTAAACAATACTCTTTAAGAGTCCACACAAAAAAAACATCCGGGTGCGTTAGGTTCGGTGATCTTGGGGGAAGGGGATATCACCAAATCTGGAAATAAGCACACCTGGAAACAATTCCCGTAGACTGGTCATTGATGTTGCTGCTGTGTGTGCCGTGGCACCATCCTCTTGAGACCAAGTCCAATTGGGGTCGTATCCAGGAAAGTTCTGAAGAGCCGAAATAAAAAAAGTGCGAATGTTGAAATATGTCGACGAGTTTTCCAAAATTTAAGGACCAGGTTGATGGAGTGTTGTAGGCAAGGTGGCCGACATTCGGATAACGTAGTGTTTAAAAAATAAAATCCGCGTGTATGTAGTGTCTTAATTTTAAAACAAATTTTTTAAACAGTTTAAATAACTTGTTATGATTTTTTAAAAACTGAATTTTACTCTGAGTCACCCTGTATAAAATAATAAATAATGATCTAAATCTAGAGTCGGTGTTATTGTGCAAGGGCGGATTTAACTTTCAGTCATGGGAGGTAAACTCCCGGATGAGTACGATTTTTTAATAAATGCAACATTAAAATTAAGCAATAAATAAAATGTTTAAAACATTTTCTTTTTTTCAAGCGTTTATTTTATTATTTAAGGTAGTAGGAGTAGACGAGTAGATATTTTTTTTACTAGCTTGTTTTCCGTAAATGTAGGTTAAATTTTCAAGCATTTCTAAATTGCGGGATTTTGGGAAAATAGTTTTCAATACATTATTTAAAATGAGAGAAATTACAAATTTATTTTGAAAAGTAAATACAGTTATCAAATGAAACATACATAAAATATAAAAATATTGATGTATAAATGCTATTTGATAAAAGATAACATTTTTAATTTTCGTTTCAAATTATTTATCTTGCCAATAATTTTTTTTATTTTGTAATTCATCGTAAATCCGCCCTTGTATACTCTGGGAAACAAAATTGGGAGTGGCTCTAACTGAAATTGTTGGAGAATTTTTTTGCTTTTGTATATACACATGTGACCTCGTATGTTGAAAAGAGCTTTTTCAGTAGAGTTCATCATAATATTTTTCAAATTTAAAATATGCACTCATTGTGGAGGAAAATGTGACATTTAGCAACTCATTTTCTCATATACCTATTTAATCTATAGTTATTGATACAATGTTAAAATAAAATATTACGCAAATAAATATTTGCAATCGGTAACTTTCAAGGGCAATCAATTCTTATATTAGACCGCAAATATGTATATGGTATATGTATAATATTAAAATTATGAATTATTTCCCACCGGATAAAAACCATAAAATTTGTGTTAATGTTGAATAATAGTGATAATTTTGTTATAAATAATATAGTTTACTAAGAATTAAGGAGACTTCCGTTGGGTGAGGTAACTTATCTGTCCTCGGAAAAATAAGTAAGTACGTGAATTAATGATACAACTCATCAAGATATATGTGGTATTTATATTATAGGTACTTGCACTGTCTATTACCCGTTTACTGGTTAATTATTATTCTTATGAGGAAATAGATAATAATGTGTGATGTGATGACAATAAAACTATGAAGGAATTCGGTTTATAATAATAATTTAAAAAAAAATGCAACTCTTAATTTTAGGTGGTTCCCTCATTTGCACAATGGGTAGTTCCCTTAAATATTCTTATAAAATAATTTATCTAGTATAAAATTAATTCTTAAAAATGTGTATTTACCATACTGCACTGTACTTATTATTGCCCATTATACCTATATTATGTTTGCTGTTTTTTTTTACTACGATGACATGTTTGGCCCTGCATGTTCATGGTGACATTGAACTTGAAACTATCGTTTTTCTGGTTCTAGTCTGGATTATTGAAAAGTTTAATAAACATTAGCGAAATTAGTTATCAAAGCATTGCTTTACTGATCTCGGATTTAAATTCCGAACCTATATACAACAGAATGGTTAGTGTGACAATGGTTAAAGTGTGCTAAGTCTCCTTAAATATTACCATCTCGCTTTTTTCTTAATAAGTACAGGAACATGTAAAATTAAAATATTTTTTCTGCGCGGTTTTAAAATAACTGTATTAAATCTCATTTATTTTTCACTTCTCTGATTGTAAGCACTTACATTTAGTCACGTAGTTGGTTTTATGTGCTTATTGTTAAAAATACAGGTTGCAATATTGGAGATGTTAATGTTAAAACAATACGATATACTCAAGCAAATTAGACTAAAAGAGGACGAATAGAAGAAATTATTTATTAAGTGTTTATATTTCTGATATGAACTCTCAATAGAGGCAGGAATGAAGATTCCCCACCTACCCAGTGGATGAAACATCATTTATTTTGCGAAAAACCGCTCCCGACGGTGACTTCATGCTGGTTTTTCTCATTTCTCTTACTAACTGCCGCTCGGGCGAAATAAGAATATAGGAAAGAAAGTATTTGTCATTAAATTCTACATAAAAAAACCTTCTATTAACCTTTCAGCTAATCCTCACCAAACTCTTGCAAATTACCTTTCAAAGTTAAGGGTAGTTTGGAACTCGCAGCTAAGAAACAAACACAGTTTTTCATAGAGAAATCTTCATAACGATTGGTTTTACAGAAATAAAATCGTTAATATCGAAATTATAGAGCGGAATCTCCTCTATAATGTGCATGTATCGCAAAATTTTTACAATCAATTTTGATTAGTTTTTCCTGTTTTTGCAAACATGCACTTTGTTATTTGAGTTTGCTTCCACACCGCTCTTCCACATCACTCTTGAGGTAGAGTTCTTGAGCCATCTTTTTAAGTGATTTTCTCTTTCTATTCCACTAGAACCCCATCTGATTTTGTTCGTTGATGGAGTCATCTTCGGTTGTTGAATTTAAGCACCCTTATCTCCATATGGCAGTTGGACCACATAGTTGAGCAGCGCAATCCTAATGTGGCACAGCCACCCCATTTTTCGCAACACTTTTTCCTTTTTGTAATTGCAAGAAAGTTGAATTAAGGAAATCGGAACTGGTGGCTCGGTGGTGACAGCAGGTGCTAAAATTTTGCTGATTTTTTTTTTTCAATATTTCATAGTAAAATCACGGAATACTGGATTGGCCGACTAACCAACTTATTGAATGAAGTAAATCTTTAATGATATACAGATTTTTCACTTTGTGGGGCTTTGTATAACGCAAGGTAAATCGTTCTCCAGCACTTTCTTCCCTCGTCCATAAGGGATTTTTATGTCGGATACCATTTTCCAAACTTTTCCTTTTATTTAAAATATTTATCGTTAGTGTTTTTCCTTTGTCGAAAAACGAAACAGAAGTGGTATTGCAACTACTAAAAGCATGGGCACGGTTTCTTTACAGTTTACCAAAACTTTTGAGGACTGCGAATCGCAAGAACCACACGATTTCCTTTATATTTCCTTGAGCATCTCTTAAAAATCGAATTCATATTTTCAGAAGCAAGATCAAGGACTAAACCTATCATGCCATAAGTATTTTTATGTGCTGAAACTGAATTTTCAATAAAAAAAAATTTCTACCGCGTAGATTTCGAGTAAATCCCGGTTTTTATTGTCAAAATACGGTTTTTTGACAATAATCCCCAAAAAAGAAAGGCGTATGACCGAGGACCTAGGGGATCAGCTAAAAGAGCACCAAATCATGCGACCAATCTAACATCCAAAAATATGAGTGCGGCAGCGTTTGGTGCTGCCTCACTTATTTGAAAATGTAGTCGACAGAATCTGCAACTGGAGAAGTAACTAGTTTTGCAACATATTCAGATAGGAGTGACCAATTTTTCATGAAAAAGAAAAGTCCATATATGTGCATATATAAAAATTTTATTATAGTAACTGCTGCGCCAAGCAATATCACCGATGAATGCTCTGATCAGTTCCAAAAAGGTCTTTGAAACTCGTGCAGCATGTGACTATCAGTTCATACCTCGAAAACTGCAATACACGAAAAGCCTTTTTGCTGTATTATCGCCATTTTGTTACAAACCGTCGGTCGCAGAGTAATAGCGACAGCGAATCATCTCGCAGTGAATTCCTAAAACTCTGGGAGATTTTCTATTTCATTTGGTTAATACAGAGTTGATAAGTACGAAATTATCATTTCAAATCGGATGAATCATTTTGAATAACCCTGTATTCCTTATATCTTTGAAATGAACTGTACAGTATACATGCATCTATTAAATTTTAAATTTTGTAAGTAAAGGCGAAAATAGATATTTTCGAATCTGATTATCACGTTTTTTTTTTCATATTCGAAATTATAACAATTTATGTAAATATCTTATTCAGTGTGGGTTATTCTAAAAAACATATATAAGGTCAGTCAAAAATATAAAAATAAAATATCTCCTACTGGGTATGGGGTATTTTGTAATTTTGAAAATCTTCATATAATTTTTTGCTCCTTGACTAATGCTTTTTTTTATTCATATTTTATTTCGGTTATAGTTGGTACAGTATAATGATCTAATAATATTTTTTCGTCGGTTTGAGGAAAATGAGGCTATTGATGCTTAGATTGCTATAAAAAAAGAGCAATATGGTATAAAATGGTATAAAATATAAAAATATTGAGATCTAGTGACGAAAAGTGGACACCCAGTGGATTATTCCAGAGTATACATCAAGTTGTTACTAATATATATTGTCCTACCGAGTTAAGAGCAGTCGACAGAAAAACAAAACGTGATAAGAATGACGTGCAACCTTTACATATTTAGAATTGCATGCGCTCTAAGTTTATTACGTATAATACTTAAATTCATAAGTCCAAGTGTGGTGTGATAGCTAATAACATACCGCATTTTACAGGAGAAGACGTAAAAGTTGATTTATTTTTACCTCTTGGAGATCAAAATCTGCATTTACTTAAAAGAAGGAACTTCTAATTTGATATTTGTAATAAATCTAGAGGGGCGTTTTTGGGCATGCTTAAAAATTACTGAATTTCAAGAAAATCTTATTGTCTGTATCTGTTAATCTTAGGAACTGCTTCATCTGTATGATAAAATAGTGTCAACTACATTTTGGTTGAAAACATATTATTTAAACAAATGAAAACCTATTATTTTTAACACAATATTGTAAAAATAAGATATAATAGGGGAGATTCTTTATAGAAATAAAAAATATGACCACTTTCACTTAGGACTTCGAGAACAAATCCAAATGACCGTATTGACCAGGATATTTTTACGATCAGTATCTTTTTAACGGACCTCAAAAAAAAGTTTCTGTTTGACCTGTATGTATGTTGCCATGTTCGCGATTACCTCGGGAACGGATGAGCTAATTCTAATGAATCTTTAAGTTTAGAAGGTTTTAGGTACCCGAGGGTATACCCAATACCAATGTCGGGTATTCCCAACCTTTTGCCACTAAACACTTTAAAATGTTTAAAAAGTCACAGATTCTTGGCCATTTTTTAAAAGAATGCGAATACAAATACAATGTTTTATTAACCGACACCAACTTTCAACGAGTAAAATTGAAGATTTTTAAAAATCCCCCGACTATGTCCTATAATCATCTCGCAATGTACATTATACCCGTTGTAGAGACAGATGCGTCAAACTTGTAGTACAGTAAATAGAGGTTTTATCTTCGAAATAATGTCATATGAATTAGATTTCGTTTATTTTTGGCAACTTAATAGTAAACGAATCAAAGAAAAGTTTTTATATTATGTGGGAGATTACTAATTTATAGGGGGGTGGATGCCATCCCTTTTCAGGGGGTGGCAGCTAAAAAAAAATAAAAACATCGGAGCTGAAAGACAATAAAATTTTAAGTAGAAAAGGTTCTATACAGCTTGTCATATAACGATAGTCTTTAAGTTATAATGACTTAAAAATTGGGAAAAAGAGGTATTTCAAATAAGTTTTCGTCAAATAACTCGAAAGGTATTACATTGAGCGAAAACATACGAGAGACAACTAAGAAAGCTACTAAATTGAGAATGAATTTCGTTCTTTTCTAATTTCTGTAGAATTAATGGTTTCGGAGATCTGGAAGTATAAAGGAGGTGTCCAAACGAAGTATTTAGTTTAAATATCTTAGAAATTATCACACTTACGTTAAACGCTAATAATCAAAATGAAAGTCTATTAATTGGACTTTCAAGTGATTTTTTGATTTTTTCTATAGCATAAAAACAAAAGAAGTTACCTATAGGTAACAGAAACAATGTGCTTCTTCACATTTATTTTAATAAAAATAGTATACATGCATCCATTTTGTTACTGCAAGTAGTCAGTAATATAAAAAATATATTCCCATATACTGTTTTTCGTTGATATACAGGGTGTTTCAGCTAAAAGTCCCCGGGTCATTATCTCGTCATTATCTCGTAAAATAATGAAGATACTTAAAATTTGTAAATCGCGGATAATTGACACCAAAAAAGGTCTTAAATAACTGCAGTTAGAATTGTTCCTTCGCAGTGCACAGAGATGGCGCTGCGGTGAGAAATTAGTTTTCGATGGCTGGAATCTTGAAACATGATTCATACGATAAATGAATAAATTGTGAATAATTTTGACTATGTAAAAAATTTTGTAAATACCAGCCGTTTTGGAGCTACATGAATGTTTTTCTCCATTTTTTTGTCTCTGTAAATTTTAAAAACTTCTGTAACTTTTCTGTTTATCATTTTGGAACACCAATTATTTAGAACTTTTATCTTATTATATTTCATACTTCTAATATTATTACATATTTTGAAAATTTTTACTAATTTCAAATTTTAAAAATTAATTGCATTTGAAAAATTCTGAAAATTATAAAAATTTTCAAAATATGTAATAATATAAGAAGTATGGAATATAATAAGATAAAAGTTCTAAATAATTGGTGTTCTAAATTGATAAACAGAAAAGTTACAGAAGTTTTCAATATTTACAGAGACAAAAAAATGGAGAAAAAAATTCATGTAGCTCCAAAACGAATGGTATTTGAAACATTTTTTACATAGTCAAAATTATTCACAATTTATTCATTAATCGTATGAATCATGTTTCAAGGTTCCAGCCATCGAAAAATAATTTCTCACCGCAGCGCCATCTCTGTGCACTGTAAAGGAACAATTCTAACTGCAGTTATTTAAGACCTTTTTTGGTATCAATTATCAGCGATTTACAAATTTTAAGTATCTTTATTATTTTACGAGATAATGACCCGCGGACTTTTAGCTGAAACACCCTATATAGTATGACCTAGACGCTCATATTTTTTCGTACGTTTACAGCGCTTGCTTCAGAAAAAGATTGCATTGTAAATTGTAAAGGGATTCTAGAAAAAACGTAACATCTTTGTTTCTTTGCAAATATCTCAATAAATATTAGTTTTAGCGAAAAAATGGTGGATATCAAGAATAAAGCTAATAAACTGAGAATAAATCTGTTTTTTTTTGTTGTATATTTGTGTAGGATTGATAGTTTCGGAGATATTTAAGTTTATAAATGCATCCGCAGTTTATAAGATGAAGTAAGTTTAAATGTTCAATATTTTAGAGGCTGTGACACTTCCATAAAAAATTCTAAGGAACAAAATTACGGATAAGTAAACACTTTTTAACCCGTCTTTTATTTGTTTCTACATCTTAAAATGGCCGATAAAATGTGCGTTTTCACATTTTTTCAATCAAAATGTTGCCATTTTGTTATCGTAATTGCCCAGTAATTATTATTTTTTTTTCAAACTTGCTGTGTTTCGTTCATATAAACTATATAAAGCATCACCTAGATGCTCAATTATTTTCTCCGTTTAAAAGACTTGTTTTAGAAAAAATTTCCATCTTCCATTTTTATTTTTTTAATTTTCACTTCAGATTCGCAAACAGCGATCCCAAAAACATTAACTATTCTACGTTTCCAAAATATATCAGTAATACTTTTTCAAATATTGAATATTTAAATTTAAGGGTGGTTTTCACCCCTTGATTGTAAGATCAAGTGTCCGGATCATATAGAAACTGAAGAAGATATCTTTTTACTAAAATAATAACTCAAAGAAAAATTATCATTGCATATGAGATTATTCCGAAACTATACAGTTACTGTACTATTATAACACTCCTCCTTTTTGTATCGGGGGTTAAAAACAATTTTGATGAAACTTCCACGAAATAAATCATGATGTTCAGGAGAAAGTTTTAAGGTTTTACGGTTTTACCCAATCCCATGCCAAAGTTAATTTTTTTTTATAGTCCCGGATCCTTCGCCATTTCTTAAAATGATTATTACCCAACCTTTAAACCTTCAAAAAACGGCTTTTGATGGTAGGTACCTTCTCTAAATAAATCTTGATATTCGGGAGAATATTTTAGGCATACCTATGTCACTATAAAGGTGTACATTTAAAAAAATTTCACTAAAAATCTATATAAATAGATCTGTAAAGGTACTTAATTATTTTGTAGTTTTGTTCTTTCTTAGAATTGTCTATATTTGCAGGTTTTTTAATAAACTCGCTAAAAAATGTGTTTTCAGAATTTTTTTCTGTCTGTTTGAATGTTTGTTCCACTATAACTCGAAAACGGCTCAATATATCTGGATCAAATTTTGTACACGTGTGGAGATCTTTCTAACAATTAGATAATAAGTTACTGTATAACTATTGGAGATGGTGGAAAGATCGTGGGAGAGTGGAAGGGGAGGTGTGGCAAAGGTGTGAAATCTACGCGAGAGTAGCTGTGGGCATAAGCTAGTTAAGAAATAAAATTTGACCCGGTTAATGTAATGCCTTATTAGCTAATGGCGATATCGAAGTCGATCTACAAATGAATAAGTAACGTATAATTAAAAATATTTTATGGTGCATTTTCTAGACCTTTATAACGATTACTTGTCGATGAGATGTACCTCCATTTTATTTAAACTTGGTGCTCGGCTCGACTCAGCTTCGCCCGTGCTTCGTCCTCGACATGTTCTCTAACAGAGGACTGTCATATTGGAGCCATTTTTCCAATTTTCATAATTTTCTTAGAAGTTTGAGGTTAGTCCCTACCTAGTTGCCAAATTTCAATTTTCTAACATGTCTGGAAGCGCTTAAACAGACGCCTGTTACAATGCCATTATAACATAAGTAGATACTTTCTCTATATCAGAAGAAAAAATGCATGGGGTTCATAAAACTACAATCAGTGGATAAGTTTTCGCATCATCGGGTGGACGTTGGAGTAACTTTGAGGATAACTCATTTATTTAAATCAATGGTATATTATGTAGAAGTATTTATTGAATGTAGAAGTATTTATTATGCGATACACAGAGGTACCAGAAATAACGTCAATAAATATCCTTAACGTTTATCTATTCATATTTTATGAACATATTGAACATAAATCGCGCCTTACCTACATTCAATAAGTACCTACGTTCCCATTATTATATATTTTTTAATTTTTTGATAGACCTCATTTATTTCCGTTAACCGTTTTTCTTGTTGACTGTCATAATTGAACAACCAATCTGAACCATACCGTTTCGACATAATTCCTTACAGAACTTTTTTAATTTGAAATATCGATAAGTGAAAACGATTATTACTGTGGAAATTATTATGGGCTACTGTCAACAATAAGAATTGAAGTTTTCTCCATGCGTGAATTTGTATGTGTCCAAGGAAAACTCTCACGGGGTTTTTTTGTCTGGTTTGCCCGAATAGGTGTACTAGAAGGTTGAATTTATGTACTATACTAAATCTCCAAGAGGAGGATAGTGATGAACCTGTACTGTCAAAAGTGTCAAGCGGTACATGTAACAGAGCGACGTTGATTTGATAAGCCTTTGTAAAACTTACATCCCCTCCAAAATTAAAACGCCGCGCCGATTTATTACTATTCTCCTTTTACGAATTTATGCTGTATAGATGCGAAAGTAAAACTACAAAGATTAGAATTACTTGCTATTAGAAATGCTGTAGAAGGATTTTTGCTTATCGATCGTCATATATTATGGCTGTAATTCTAAAAATAGTAGTTTATGCAAAAGTACATAAAGTGCTACTTTTTGTCACGAATGGGAAGATTGACGCACGAACCGTGGTAAGTGCGACAATTCCATGAATGAAAAAAAATCTCTTTATACATGAGTTTCATACAATTTCTTTTTCTACAATTGCTTAATTTCCATATTTATACAAATAAATTTCAAAATTAGCTTTAACGTCAAAACAAATTCATAATTTGACGTTTCTAAAGCAAAACAAAACTTCAGTTGTTTTCAATGCACTCATGGATCCGGCTATACAAAAAAGTGAAATAATGTTATTTTTTTTAATACCTTTTACATTTTTTAACGCTTTTTGCTTTTTACTATAAACATACCCACTAAAAATGATGAAAAAACGTGCAGTTTTTTTAACAGTAGTAGAAAAAATGTATTATGGCTTTTGGCCAATATTGAATTTCAAGCAATAATTTAGCGTATTTCGTAGGCACATCACATATGTCATGATCATGTTATTTTTAATTTACCTACATCATTATTAATTTTACTAATTTATCAATTACTATTTTTCAGTTATGTAGACAAAACATGACAGCATTGTGCCAACTGTTGGATATATGATAGATGTAGTTAAAGCGCACATTTTATTTTTTCTGATAATTGAGTATCGTTTCTTTTTCTGTAAAAAAAAATATCATTTTGGGTTGCCTTCAACGTATTTCAAAACGATAAATGATTAATTCAGTATACATAAATAAGAAGCTTTTTTGAAAGTCGACGAGTCGATTACATACTATCTTTGCTTATTTTCTATTAAAATCATATTTAGAACATGTCTTTTATCGTGTAATGTCAGAATACCTCAACAAGGTCACATTTGTAAATTGTAAAAGCGATTTTTGTTAAATCCACGAATTCTATATCAAAATTTATCTAAGAATTTATAGTATTTATTTGATTAAATTGATTATATTAAGGATATCCCTTGATTTCACAAAATATATAAATCCAGATGTAAATATTTAAATAGTATAATCTGTCTCAAAAATATTTTCATTACTTACTAGTAATATACTCTCGAATGTACCTCTATAGTTTTCAGTAGATTTGATCAAATCCTGATATTTTAATTACCCATCGGCCACGAGAAAAGGCACTTTAAATATGTTTAGCCTCTGATAGTCCACTTACTTTTTAGCGATTCTTATTTTCTCACTTGATATACAATTTAAGTAATATATCAATTTGCAGTTCATAAATAAATCTAAGTTTACTTTTAACTCCATATCAAGACAAGTTATTAAATTGGAACCTCGATTGGAACGAACAATCAATCAGATTACAAATAGGTATGAGAAGTTTTTTCGCAAATTTTTGATTTTTTACGATTTGAATGCGGGATGGGTACGGAAATATCAAAATGTACAGCTGACAATCTGTTAATTCTACAATTCTACATTATCGACTCTTGAAATACCTACGGGATACCAAACTCAAATTACATGTGAAATTGCATGTTTCTAGCTATGATAGTTTCGGAGAGCCCGTTTGTATGTCTGTTACAACAGGCATACAGACGGTCAAACGAGTCGTCGTCGTATAAGGGTTTCATTTTTCACTTTTAATTAGAGGGAACTCTAATAAAACAGTTTATATAAAAATGACAGTTTACGCGCTCCTGGCGACCACCCTGTATGACGGATATCACCCAATTTCAATAGGAGGTTTTCTACCATACGATTTTACGTATGTTCCAAATTTGAATTAGAAATGTCTGTCTAGAGGTTATCGCATTTAATACTCGCAGTAGACAACGCCCGATTTTCTTTCATTCGTTACCGTAATAATCTGATTAAAACACTTTCATAGCGTTTTAAAGTAAAATTGCTATGTCACCAAATCTACGTAAAGTTCGTTCAAATCTGAGAGACACAGTCTATGTTGTAGTTTCGATATCTTGCAGATCTATTTTGTGTGGCTTGGTAAAAAACGTTGGTAAATATTTTGCTCTAAAATTTGGATAAAACACGATAGTTTATACGCCTCTGGCAATCATCTAACACGGATATGTCCCAATTTCAATAGGGAGTATCCTACCATGTTATTTTACAATATAACTTTGAAATAATAAAAATTAGTCTAACAGAAGTTACCGCGTTTACAAGAAACGGTCTACACAGACACTTATAAAAAAAAATTAGTTGTAACATAGTACCTGTTTATTTAATTTCATATAAGATAAACTAGTCCAATCTGAACGCAACAAAACTAAAGTTGGTATTTATAATAAAATTGTGGTATCACGTAAAGTAGTTCGACTCTACCTATTTGTAGGTATACGTATTTGGTTGCATAATTTTTATGCAAACAAGTAGGTCATTGTATCTGTTCTTTTTACTTGAATCAGTACATACATTTTCAAGTCTTAACAACAATAATGTATAATGTTATTGACCGGTAAATTTACATTAGGGATAGTCCTAAAAAAATAAAACCTCAAACGAACATGATATTCCTGAAATGAGAGGCGGGTAATAAACTAATAAAATGACGAATTTGGAATGATAGGTATATTAGGTATTTACAAATCATGATTGTATCTATATGTAAACTGTATTTATTTGAATTAGTTTAAACATTCAATAAAATTGTTATTTCAAAAAATCTGAACTAGGTACCTACCTACCTAATCAAAATTTTAAAATGTTTTAAAAAATGAATTACCTACCTCAAATAAATAACTTTTCTTCATCTAGCATTCCAGTTTATACAGATATCTATTTATTTAAATTGGCCAATATTAAATTAGCCGGCTTTGTAATGATAACGCAACAGTTAGCTTCTTTATTGATCGAAACAGGTATTTTACATTTGAAACAGCTTTTTTGAATAAATTTTATGCCAATCAAATATGGCGACAATCAGTGACACAGATTTAACAGTTGGTAGCGTTCATTGACGAAACTTTCTGCGTATTGAAATAAGGTTTTTGGTATTTCAGAAAACCACATAAAAAGTGGAAAGAGGTGATACATCATTTCTTTTGTCAGAAACGGTATTTTATCAGATCTTAGTCACCGTCTGGAATTTACCTGAGAATAGCACTCCTTTTGTTCTGAGATTATCCCTTTTATTACCTATATTACCCCCATTTGCACAACATCACTTGAAAGCCAGACAGGCAGTTCAATTTAAACTCATATTCACAGGATATTCATGTTATCAAAGAAATTTCGTAAGCTATTGATTACTGTGTTTTGTGAAACTCTTCAAAAAAACTGGATAAAAACTGTTTTCCATAGTTCGTAACCTTTATTGTTTAATTTACATTACTCAATTGAAGGTTCTGCTTACGTATACGTATCTAATTATTGCAATGAATTACGAGTATTTTATTAACACATTCTACATCTACTTCGTATATTAACTATTTTTGACTATTAATAGATAAAGCAGCTTTAGTAATTAATATCTAATGAATTTAATTAATTTATCTACATGTGATAACCCTTGTCCGGGCGTTCTCGTACTGCCGGTCCAAGCGTACCAAACACTTGTTGAACTTTCTTATTTTAAACTGTTTGTAAAAGTACAACGTATTTAATTATCGTGTAGTGTAGTTATTTATTAACGTGGTGTTAAACAGTAATAAGATCATTATTCGTTTACACAAATTAGCAGATGTTAACAGTTACCTTTTTGTTAGTGTGTTAACGAGACAAAAATCCGTTAGAAGGTTAATCCTGTCAGGGTAAAATGCAATTTATTTGTTACTTTCACTGTATTAATAACTAAAACTCAAACAACTGCACGAAGTTAGGTAAATTTCACTGTTTTTGTAACATTTTGCAGTTGTGCTTTCCGTTAGCAGCACCAACAATACACCAACTGAACTAAGTTCTTCTCGTCAAACTATACACAGAGGACAATGGAAGGGGACTTTTTATCTCTGTTTACACTATGGGTAGGATATTCCTTCCTTTTTTGTGGCTTAGTTGTCTGTACACAAAGTGAAGAATGCATTTTGTTGGCGTTTCTTACATTTTGAGACTTAAGTGACGTTAATCATAGCCGTTAAACTCTTACAAAGTAATTAGCAAAATTTGTGGTGTGTGAAAAATTAGTTAGTTGATGTCAGATCTGTTAAAATTTAAATGATAAAAATTAATAGAGCATATTGTCCTTTATTGATATTTAAAAATAAAATAAAAGCTACCCTAAAATGACATTTACTTACCCTTTCAAAAAATGCCATTGAAAATACCGGCGTTAAACGTCTGTATATTTAATATCCCTGATAGGTACGTGTTTTATTCATTTAATTATTTTTTCACCGTTTTTAATGGACTTTATTTAGCTTCTACACAATAAAAAAAAAGGATATCCATCGTTATGAATTTTTAAACTTTAACGTCAAGCTCGTTATCAGGGAATCCTGAAACCTCCATGTAAATCTGCAAAAATGTTGCAGTTATGATTTATGGCAGCCATAGTGAATTCGCCGTTTTGAATTCTTAATTTTTCAGATTAGATTCTGTACCAACTACTTTTAAAATCCCTAACTACCAATTCTGGCATTTTACAATGGCGCATCCGCCAAATTCTCGAATAAAAAATCTTATTTCCTAATTTTGCTCACCATGAATAAATAAATAAATAAAATAACATATCAGCTCATTGGTCAAATTATTATTATTTTTTTAATTTCTAATTGATTATTTTTTATAAACAATTTACCAACAGTGAAGGAGTGGCGCTATTGAAGATTGAAGGTAAAACGGTAGAGAGAATATGTGCAAAACTTGTTTAATGACGAGGAACGTAGAAATATAGTATTAACTAGTTTCAGTACGGGACGCCAGGGGTGTCGTTATGGGGGGGGGGGGGGGCGCTCTCCCCCCAATATCGTGGTCGAGTTGGGAAGTTCAAGCTTCAGTTGAGATAATTCGGGAAAAATTTCATTTTTGCGCACGATTACTCCGGAACCGTTTAAGATATCGACTTGAAATTTGGTACACGTATGTATTTTAACGTGAACTGGAACTAGATTATATTTTCATCTTATTCCGTTGAAGAGTTGGGGGGTAAATAGATAAATCAAGCAGGTAAGAGTCCATACCCAAGCAGCATTCAAAGTGATGGGAACTAGCATCTGAGGCATCGGAACTTTAATATAGTAGGAATAACATAACTGTTACTAATTTTGCGACTTCAGAGTAATATTCACTTTGTGGTATGCATTTGTAGTGACAATTAAGTAGATTCTACTGAATTTAGGCACTGTATAGTTATAACACTTTCAAGTAACTGCTGGAGAATCTGCAACGTCGCGGATACTACTCTGCATTACTTTGAAGCATCCTCAACTGCAAAGTGAAAATTGGTAGTAGTGCCGACTGCACAGCTTTACCAAAGGACCACTTGAAAGTAGTCTAACTTATTAGTGACATCTCGAGTAAAAACGAGGTTATTTCTACGAACATAGGGGCTTTGAAGTTATCTTTACTACTCCCCACTAATTGAAAATGACTTAAAAGTTACATATACCTTGAAAATCTACTATAGAGTAATATTAACTTTTAAGACAATTTGTATAATTATTGGCATTGAATAAAATGGCGGCATCTGAAATGCTCAGTGAAAGCGAAATAAAGTTTATCAGCACTCATTCACGTTTTATAGAAAACTGAAGAAACAGTTAAACAGTAGTAGAGAAATAGTGATTCTTCAGAATATGATGCAAACATAGATTATTTCGCCACAGCAAAACCATCATCTTTGGCAACAAGTGCAAAAGTGCTCCCATCAACACAAGAAGAGTAATCGAAAACTATAACAGTTGTAGTGATTCATGATACTGTGTACTGCTCGAAAATTACAACTTGTCTTTAACACACAGATTGACCCATAGTTCAGTTAGTGATCCACTGAGCATATCAAATGAATTTGTCGATTAAAAACTCCAAATTTAATAAATATTGTGTCGATGGGGAATGGACAATGTCGGTATAACGGCATAAGACATTATTTATGTACAATAAATTGAATTGAATGAAATTAATTGTAAACTGATCACTAAATAAATATGAAAACTGTTATGTATTTTTTCCATTATTACACACCTTACGTTAATAAATATATTTATCTAACACTTTCATATAAAGTGATCTTTATTGATAAGACTTTGAAGGTATAAAGTGACCCATAAGTCACTAGTGAGATAAAGTAGTAAGCTAAAGTGAGGTAAAGTGATTTAGTCACTAAAGAGTAATTTTAATATAAAATAAAGTCCAAGGAATTTATTTATTGTCTCCATTATATGGAAAATTAACAAAACGAAGAATCCATGCACTAACACTTATTTATATTTATGTTAACATTTATTGTCATCATATTCGATTTTTCACAAAGAAAACTGCTCTTCTGTACACAATTTTTCTCTATACTAGTAACGACGTCTGTATTGCCTGACTCGTTGTGCTGCTCTCCCTGAATTTTTTTAGCAATAACAATCTTGTTGAGACTGAATCTTCCAAATAACCCTCCGCCACGGTGGATGATTTCCACACACCGTGACGTTTAAGGGTGGTAATGTCACCCCCAGCATTGGTCAAGAGTTGATGAGGAACGGCGCATGTTATGGCCAGTATACAAATCTGCATCAGGCAATTGCAAATAATCAGCTACAATTCTTGGAATTTTTGAGAGCTCATTTAATCCAACGCATTGGACAGTGCACTTTCCGTTTTGAAAATTTACGAAAAATCTTTTGTGAGACACATTTTGCGGTCTTAAAGACATATTTCCTAATCGAATCAACTGGGTTCACCGAAAATCCTTCATTTAAAACTGTGAAACTTCTTGATTTATTCGTCTTGGTATCTGGTATGGATATATATAGATATTATTCTTTATCTCATATCTTCGACGCTTAAGAAGGTCAGTTCACCGCAACGGCAGGCACCGCAAACTCCCAATATCAATGGAACCTAAAAAACCCAAACATTTAAATATGTATATAAAAGCAAGATCATAAAAAACACCTACCTCTGACATAAGATGCTCACCGTCAGGGGCATCCATCAAATATTGTTCGATATGTGCTCTTTCCAAATAATATCAGATAATAAAAAGTACTTAAAAAGTATAATAATTGTTATTTTTAATAATCCACATATTCCCATCGCACACAGTGACAGTGACACTTTAACAGTTATTACCGCGTTGCCAATTAAAGAAAAAAAATTACCTATATCGATTCTGCCAATTCTACCAACATGAAAATAAGTTGGTAGCAACAGTTACTAAGATCTTATAGCGTCATTGGTCCCATTTGCTACATCTAGGTAAATATAACTACACAGTGAAATTGTTGCAGTTGCCGTCACCACTTTTAAAGTAACAACAACTATAACGTTGGTGGCATCTGCTACTTTATAGTAAATGTAACTTGTAGGGAAATAATTTTGGTTTTTTCAACCTCTAAGTTACTGCAATTAAAATCGTCATTTTTCTGTTGTTGAATGAATACACGGATAAAAATATAATTCAATAAAAAATTTCTTTTTATTATAGTCATTTACAAATATGTTTTCTAAATAGATTATTACTTTATAATATATAAAATTTTTAAAAAAACGTTTTCCATAAAAAATTTTGCAGTTTTGCTTGTACACATAATTTTTGCAAAAAATTTTTTTTCCGAAAAAACCATTTTCTCGAGGGGGCGTCTTTTTTATCGAAGCATCATGATAACATTTTACAGAAAACAAGTGGTAGTTTTAATATCCACACCCAGGGTAAATGCAAAACATCATGATTTATAATATATGCTTATGCATGTTGTATATAATCACCTTAACTTGGACCTTGGACATATCATGTGCTTAAACTCAGTAAGTCATTAATTTGCTATTCGAATAACAGAAAGCCAAATATATAGTTTGCGCTCTCATTTCGGTCAGCTGAGCTGTTCCAAAAGTTAGTCATTTCTACTACTTGGTTACGTCCCTTTTACGTAATAACCTAGTCTTCAACACGGTAATGGTAGAAGTACCGGAATAGTAATTTGCTACGTAATTATTATTCCCCATTTTGGTGAATACTTGGTAGAAGGATGGTTCCCATTACGTAACAGTCCTTAGTTGCGGAAACCTTTAAAGTTCCCCTAATGGCAACTATTACGTAGAAACTACTAAAATTGCTGCTTGGGTAAAATTGATATTTAGTGTATACAAGAGAAACTATAAGGTATCAAGAAATTTTGTGGCATTATCCATCCCCATTACCACCCCCACCACTTATTAAAGGGGGTGAAAAAAATTGTGATTTAGTGTGTGTACAAGAACCAAAGACCTCAAAATATTTTTTCATTTCATCCACCCCCACTACCACCTCTCTATAACCACCCCTACCTCACTACCGATGTGGGATATCGTTTCATAGGTTTCCGTTTGGGGTAGATTTCAAATATTATATTATTAAAATTCCATAAACAATTATGTCCACATACTAAATTTTTTCGTTGTGAGAAACTTTTGGATGTGGAAGTAGTGATTCCTTTTGCAGCAGTTTTTTAGTAACGTTTTAATTATTATATATTCATTGCGTCATCCTTACTTAAAATAATACTGACTCCTTCGCCATTTGTTAGAATACAGCGGATAAGTGAATACACTATGCGATCAAATAATAGTTTGAAAAACCGCTGCCCAAGGAATCACTACTTCCACATCCAGATTCTCTATCCAAGTCACTCACAACGAAAAAACTTTGTATGTGAAAATAATTGTTTATGGAACTTTAATAATATAATATTTGAAATCCTCTACCCCAAAAACCCATAAAACGATACCCCACATCGGTAGTGGGGTGGGGGTGGTGATAGGGGGGTGGTAGTGGGGGGTGGATGAAGTAAAAAAATATTTTGAGGTTTCTGGTTCCTGTACATAAACTGAATCACATTTTTTTTTCATCCCCTTTAATAAGGAGGTGGGGGTGGTAATGGGGGTGGCTAATGCCAAAAATTTTTTTGAGACCTTAGCTTCTCTTGTATATACTAAATACCAATTTCATGGACTCTTACCTGCTTGATTTACCCATTTACCCGAAATTTACCCCGATTTACCCCCCAACCCTTCGACGGAACAAGATGAAAATATAATCTAGTTCTAGATCTCGTTAAAGTACATATGTGTACCAAATTTCAAGTCAATATCTTAAACGGTTCCAGAGTAAACGTGCGCACAAAAAAGTTACAGACAGACAGACAGAAATTTTTTTTTCGCTCAAACTTAAAATCTCGACGTTTCATGACATTTTAAGCCTATTTGGACAATAAAAATTTTTAAAAATTTTTTTGTCGTTACTATACTTCCACTGGACGTGGAAGTAAAACTAAGAAACACACGTTTTGGTACCATATTATTGTATTGTCACCAGAACTACAGGTGCATGCAAAATTTCAGCTCAATTGGATGTCGTTAAGTGGTTCAAAATTGACTTGCAAGGTTTGAACTAAACATACTAACAAACTAACTAACATACATACAAAGCAAGTTAAATAAAAACTTGTATAAATGTATAGCATCACAATTTATAATGCAAAATTATTAGCGTTATTTGCACTTTTAACTTCTGTCAGACTAATATGTTATAATGATTGTTAAAGTATAAAATAGAAGGTGAGTATACACTATTAGTATTAAAAAAAAGTATGTATCGACCCTATTCTATGAAAGTGTAGAAGAGCCACAATAAATTTTATATTTTTTTCTCTTATATTCCGACCGAGATTACGACTTTAAAGTAGGAGTATAACAAAATTCCGACTGTAAACTCGGAATTTTGTAAAATTCCGTCAGGGTGTTTGGTGAAGTGACGCCGATACTGAACAGGGAGGTGCAGGACATCTATATGATCAAATACACTTATATGAAAAATGCTACGAGTGCCGATTTTGTACATTTTAAAAAATCTTAATTTTTTATCATTTATGCAATTATTACTCACTAAATTAAATTTTTCATACTCTGACATATTTTTTTCTTTATTCGAAATAAGTAAACTTCTAAAAGAAAAATAATTTAAAAGTTTCTGTTGGTTAGGAAAAATAAAAAATGCATTGATGGGAAAAAATTGTAATAGTAACTTAAGGTGTCAAACTTCTGTTGGCATTATCAAGTTTTATCAGTTACTAAAAAAAGACAAAAGAATATCATTCGCAATAATTTTTCATTTAATCGAAAATTAAATATCTGGGATTTTTCAACAAAATCTAACCGACTAAAGTCGAATTTAAAAATAAAATATATAAAATTCGTTGTGGCCTTTCTACTCTTTCGTACTATTCTGTGTGTTTGTTATTTATTTCATAATATAATTAAAATCAATAAATAAAAACCAACATCGAAGTAATTAGAAAATTACATAATAATAAAAAAAACTTATTCAACAAATTAATCCATGATTAGAGAATATTATTTAGGTATTAAGCAAATCACAACTTACACACGTTTTTATTTATTACGAAATTACCTACTTTCGGTATATTATTGCCCTAATCTGGGCACGCTAATATACTAGTTAGGTAAATACTTTAAAACACTCATTATTGGAGAACCAATCAAAACAACTACTCTTCTAGCTAATACTGACGAAGTATTGAATTACATATGATTCCTAGCATTTTAAAGAAAAAATATATATTGAAAATACTTAAATTATTATCATGTAATTCAATACTTCCTCAGTATTAGCTAAAAGAGTAGTTGTTTTGATTGGTTCTCCAATAATGAGTGTTTTAAAGTATTTTGCTAAGTAGTATATTAGCGTGCCAGATTAGGGCAACAATATACAGAAAGTAGGTAATTTCGTAATAAATAAAAACGTGTGTAAGTTGTGATTTGCTTAATACCTAAATAATATTCTCTAATCATGATAAAAGCAAATAAATAAAAAATAATTAGTTGTAAAAATTAATCCATTATCTGCGTCCTCTCATCCGCGAGGGCGTTCCGTATTCACATGTGATTTTCTCGAAAACTGCTACTCCTAGAAAAACAGTTTCAAATTAAAAAATTGCATCCACCTTTTATCTTTATTTCTTCTCAATGTACTTGGTATTTATTTCAAAAGATAAAAAGCTTCCCTTTTGCTATACTTACACCTGCAAATTCTCACATATTATCGACATAATCTTACAAAAAATATATATTTTCTATACTTATTAAAATACCCTACCTTACAGATTTTATTAACATGGTAAAAATTTGAGACTAATTAATTATTCCATATTTTAATTAGAGTGGGTTAACCGAAAAAATAATTGTTTTATTTATCCAGTAGACACCGAGAACGAGAGAAGTGATCCTCTAAAACTCGTGACGGTGTTAAATAATTATTTATAATAATTAAACTACTCGACGGTTTTTATATTATGTAATTTAATTATTATTTTAGTGTACACCAGCGCATTCGCCAAATATTCGAGAAATGGCAATTTATTTGAAAGTTCGGCAAGCCGATATCAGTAATATCACAATATTGTCCTTCCTTATATAGAAGATAGATTTTCTAAAGACGATATAATCCAATTTAAAGATATTCCTTATTACTATACCAATATAGTACAGTAACACAGGTTTTAACTTCGGAATAATATCATATGAATTAGATTGCGTTCATTTTTGGCAACAATAGTAAATGCACCAAAGAAAAGTTTCTATATTATGCGGAGGCTTGCTAATTTATAGGGGGTGGATGCCACTCTTTTTCCGGCGGTAGCTAAAAAAAATAAAAACATTGGAGCTGAAATGGAATCAGATTTTGAGAAGAAAAAGTTCTATGCAACTTTTCATATAAATTGATAATCTTTAAGTCATAACGACTAGAGAATTGGAATTTTTAGCTGGAAAGAGATAGGTGTTCGTCATAACTCGAAAGACATTACACTGAGCGAAAACATGCTAGAGACAAATAAGAAAGCTACTAATTTGAGGATGAATTTCGGTTTTTTTCTAATTTCTATAGAGTTAATGGTTTCGGAGATCTGGAAGTATAAAGGTGGCGTCCGAACGTCTGTAAGGCGAAGTATTTAGTTTAAGTTTTAAATATCTTAGAAACTTACGTTTGCGCGAAGATGTTAAGAGTTCTAACGTCGATGTTAGTAGGAGTTTTTAAGAGCGTTTATGCGCGTTAAGATTCATCCACCAGATGTCAGTCTGTTACTAAGATTATTTATCGAATTTCTGAGTTGACTTTAAATTGTTTACAATCAGGTGTATTTTGTGTGTTTTTAGGTCCGGGTTTCTATTCTTTCAGACGGGACGTGCGCCGTAGCGTACACTAAAGCCTGTTAAAGCGTTTACGCGTAGTCCTTAACTCAGTTTTGCTTAAATGTGTTAACTTAACACATTTACACCACGTTTACGCGAAGAGTTAAGCTAACGTTAAAACTGTTAAGAATGGTCTTAACATTGAAATTCTTGCGCGTAAACGCGCCTTAATATTACTTGGCTTAGTGTTGTCAAGCATTATTAATAGAGTTAAGTTAACACATCTAACTAAACAAAACTGAGTTAAGGACTTCGCGTAAACACTTTAGGCGGCTTTAGCGTGCGCTACGGCGCATGTCAGGTCCAGAAAAATATACACAGAATACATCTGATTGGTTGGTTGTAAACAATTTAAAATCAAATCAGAAATTCAATTAACAAATTTAGTAAACGGACTGACATCTGGTGGATAAATCTAAAATGAATCTTAATGCACATAAACGCTCTTAAAAACTTCTATCTATCATCGACGTTAGACCTTTTAACATCTTCGCGTAAACGTGGTGTTAGTAAGACCCGACAACACTAAGCCGAGTAATATTAAGGCGCGTTTACGCCCAAGAATCTCAATATTAAGATCGTTCTTAACAGTTTTAACCTTAGCTTAACTATTCGCGTAAACATGGTCTATGGCACTTATACGTTAAAAATGCTAAGAATCAAAATGAAAGTCCATTAATTAGGCTCTCAAATTAATTTTTGGTTATTTCTATAGCATAAGAAACAAAAAAGTTATGACAGAAACAATGTAGTTTTTCACATTTTCTTAATAAAAACGTAGCCATTTTGTTAATGTAAGTAGTCAGTAATTTAAAAAAAAATTCCATATACTGTTTTTTGTTAATATATAGTATGACCTAGACGCCGTCCGCTTACAGCGCTTGCTTTAGAAAAAAATTGCATTTTAAATTGTAAACGAATTTTAGAAAAACCGTAACATTTTTGTTTCTTTGCAAATATCTCAGTAAATATTAGTTTTTGCGAAAAAATGGTAGGTATCAAAAATGAAGCTTATAAATTGAGAATTAATTTGTTTTTATATATACAGGGTGCGCCACTTTAACTCCCCAGACTTGTAATTTTTTTATTTTTGAAGCGATGACCATGTTAGGCACAACAAATTGTAGACATTTTTAAAGCCTTTAAACATGCATACAGAGTGATTTAAAAAAAATTTTTTTGAAAAAATTGTTTAGAAAGGAAACTTAATTTCTTTGAATATTTTTTTACCTCACGATGTAGATGAACTGTGTTAATGTTTTCTATAAAGATTTTAATTAGCTTCAATTTATGTTATTAAGATAAAAAATTTTAAAAAATAAAATTTTTGCAATTTCCTATTTAGTACATTTTAATATAAAGTGTTTAAAAATATTAATTTCTTTTGCTTCTTGTTGCTGTTTTATTACGTTGAATATTGTTTGTGATATGTCTTTTACAGATAAAGCATAAAATTATTATTTACATTATTTTCAAAGTTATTTAAAACAAATCAGTTTGAAATCGGAAAGAGAGTTTTTAATTTTTTTCTCTAAAACCAAAAAGAATTTCGAATATGATATAATAACATAAATTGAAGCTAATTAAAATCTTTATAAGAAAGCATTAACGCAGTTCATGTACAGGGTGAGGTAAAAAAATATTCAAGGAAATTAAGTTTTCTTTCTTAAAAATTTTTTCAAATTTTTTTTTTAATCACTCTGTATGCATGTTTAAATACCTTAAAAATATCTACAATTTGATGTACCCAACATGGTCGTCGCTTGAAAAATAAGAAAGTTAGAAGCCTGCTGAGTTTTAAGTGGCGCACCCTGTATGTGTTGATAGTTTCGAAGATATTTAATTTTACAGATGGCATCCGACTGTTTTTAGGATGCAGTATTTAGTTTAAATGTTGAATATCTTAGAAACACTTCCATCAAAAATTCGAAGGAACAAAGTTAAAGATAATTAATCAATCTTTAAAATGTTTTTTGTTTGTTTCTACATCACAAAAAATAAAGAAGTTATGGCCGACACAATGTACGCTTTCACATTTTTTGTAACAAAATGTCACAGTTTTGTTATTGTAATTGCTCAGTAAATTTTTTTTCAAAAATGCTGTTTTTTCGTTAAGAGGAGACAACGCCAATCACAAAGATACATCGGTAAAGCTAAAGCTGAAGTGGGGCGAAGGGTAGGCAGTGTGGCAATTATAGGACATCTGCACGTGTCGTCACAGCTAACCTCAAAAATATGTATTTCTTAAGATTTAAGAGTATTACGCAGCTGTTATTAAAATTTCTGCCATACTTTTTACTAAAATCTAGTTCAGTGTAATGTTTATGAAGTTCTAAATACTTTGTCCTAATAAAATAGGACTCTTTTTGTAGGTTGGAAATCTAACCTGTAATTAGCAGTCTATTTTTATTAATCAATAATATTGAAAAACTATTTACGTCAATTTTTAAATATTTGCTTGGAGCCAGTACGGCTCGAAGCTAAAAATGCGTATACAAAAATTGAAAATGAGAATAAGCTTGAAAAACTTAAAATTTAAGGTTATGTTGGTTACATGATGCAGGTGCCCTATTGTAGCGCTGCAGGTGGCACCATCTATTAAAAAGCACTGTAGTAAAAGTCTTGACTGGGAAAAAGCAGTTTTTAGCCAAACGGCTGGCGTTATTAAACTGAAAAAAAAGATATTTTTGTAAGTAAATGAATACTGCACTTCTATTGAAGAAAGTTTTTAGCTAAAATTTGTGTATTACGAAGATCTCTCTTCACATTGGCTCATTGGCGCCTGCTCCCCTCTGATTTGATCGCCTTGCTCCCTCTTAATATATAGCATCATCTCAATTTTTTTGTCCGTTTAAAACACTTGTTTTAGAAAAAAATTTCCATCCGCCATATTAGAGCGCCATTTTGATTTGTTTTATTTTGACATCAGATTCGTAATCAGCGATTCCAAAAACATAACTATCCTACGTTTCAAAAATAAATTTGTAATACTTTTTCAATTATTGAATATTTAAATTTAGGGGCGGTTTTCACCATTTCATGGTATGAGCAAATCCGGACCATACAGAAACTGAAGACGATGATACATTTTACGGCAATAATAACCCATAAAGAAAACTATCATTACATATGATGTTATTCCGAAATTTTACATATTTTTTACCTCTGTACTAATTCTGTACTAATATTGAATGGTTGATAAATTGTGAATGATCAACGCAGTCGAATGCAGTGCTTAGCTAAAAAATATCTCAATATAATAGATATTTGATCATAACAAGAAATTACCTCCGTTATAGTTTACAATGCACAAAATTTAAAAGTAGTAACAAACGTTATTTGGAAAATTCGGAAAAACTAATTGGTGTTGTGACAGGTCTATAATTATCTAACATGTCTCATCTTTATTTTTAAAAATAGGCACAATTTTTTCCAATATTAAAGTTTCTGGAAACATTCCCCATTTAAAAGACGTATTTATTAAATATGTAAATGATTTCTTCTATAATTTTAACACTTTCTCAATTAAAAACTGAATATATCATTGGGTCCAGCTGATCTTTTGCTATTAAGTTTATTATTTGACAACGAAAATTATTCGGTTTCCCTAAAGACTTAAAAATAATGATGTATAAGTGGTATTTGATTTACAATATTAATGGACGTATTATTAAAAAATTAATAGATAATGAAACAAGTTCTTCAGGTTATTTGATAATAATATATTGCTAATCTGATGATGATTCTAATAAGGAATTTCGGTAATAAATCGTGTTATAAATCACTTATAGAGCAAAAATGTTGGTATAAGAAGCTGTTAAATCGTGCATCCAATTTAAGATAGCAAGAACTATGAAACTGTTTTATAATTTTGTGCACAGAATCTTTTTACATCTACAATCTGCAACACATTACTGTAGAAACTAAATCTACTCCACAAAAGTCATTTACTTTTTTATGAGACTGGTTTACTTGGATGACTGACTGTAGCTGGCAAGGTTTTAGGTATTTATCCTTGCGATAGGCAAGTGGCAAGAGCACCTTGGGCCCCTAGCCAAACATTGAATTGATCGACCGGATACGGCACAGGACAAAACTTCCGACTCATTCCAAGTACTATCCGCGGCCCCTAAGCTTTCGGGGCCCCTAAGCTTTGCTTATACCCGCTTATACATATCACCGCCACTGTAGGGGTAGAAGATATTCCAAATGTAAATCCTTACACTTTTTACAAAAACATTGATGTGAAATGTAAGTTTATCTCCTGGCCTTAATTGACTGTGATGGTCCTTGATACCGGAAACAGGTCGATGTGAAATGATTAACGATATTTGAAATATAATACCTTGAACGGTATATGTTTATTTAGACGCGGCAATTTAAATATTTGCATAAAAGTGAGGGAAATAAATTATTTTTTATATTAAACTTCCTTACTACTCATACATTGAATCCCATTTACGACATTTAGTAAATTTAACACTTGATAAGTTAATTGGTAACTACCATTGCCTCACGAAGTACTTATTTAAATTATAAATAATAGATCAACTTCTCACATTGTTTTATAGTATTAAAGACCCGCCCCGCCTCCTCTAGATTATTTTAGGCTCTCTATGGCAGGTCTAAAGGACTTTTTTATAGACAACAATAATTGATGTTGGCCTATCAGAAACCAACTTAAAAATATTCAGTTTGAATTTTTGTAAGGTAGCATCAACTACAATGTTTCTTAAGAGTGGCAGTAATGGTTGTGTTCATTGCTCAGCCCCCTACAGACAGCGTACATTTTCATACACCTAAATCTTCCTCAAAGAATAATCTGTAGAATAACAAAATCCACATCAAAATCAATTCATTGGTTCTCTGATTAGCGTGTTCATGTTACACAGGGTGTTTTTTTTATGTAACGTGAAGATCAGTTCCATTTTTTTAATAAAAAAATTCCAAAGATTCTTTTTTCTTAATTATCCTTTATCCATCCAATCTCGGAGCCTATAACGTAAGTTGTTCACTTTTATTATGTTACCGAGTCTGCACAAAATGATCGACTTATAAATAAAACTGAAAATGAACCCATACACAGATATTTTATTTAGTTTAGTTTCTGGAAAACGGGAAAAACCTGTAAAAGTCAAGGAATTTGATTTTGGTCAGGGAAATCAGGATCAGGACAATTTACAAATTTATATAAAAAGTCAGGGGAAATTAAAACTACTTATATCCAAAGTTGTTCCCATCTTGCCATCCCATCAGTCTTCGAATTTCTGTCGTGTGAAGGTGTTTCTTGACAGAAAAGTGTCCTGTTAGAAGTCCTGTTATCATTCTCAACTGCAGTCTATTCTTTGAGAGCAGTTTTGTTTGTTTTGGGCGTAATCCTTTAATATATTTTTCCATGTCAATTTCCTCTAGAGATTTTTATGTTTGATCTGGACCCAGTCTTTGATAATCCCGCTTTTGATGATTCCCAGCACGAGTTCGGTGCTATAGAAAGTGATAGTTGCTCCTTGTCTCGCACGTTTATCACTTCTTCATTGCCTATTCTAGAACGTTCCAGAACTCAAAGTATTTTGACTCTGTCCTGCTCTCTTAGAAATTTCATCTCTTCATAGGAGTTCCTTATCAGTCTGGATGACATCTTATTAGAAGCTAATACCCTTAGTGCCGCCTGGCTGTCTGATGCAATGGAGATCTACTGCTTAACGTAACATTCTTCTACTAACATTCTCGCGTACGTATTCGAGTATATCCAGAATTATCGTCTGAGATACAGTGGAATAGTGTCCAAGAGAGAGACTTCTAATCGCCCTTTGACTTTTTTACATGTAGTCCTGCGTCAGATCCCGTTTCCGTCTTAGACCCGTCAGTGTACCAGGTTAGTCCTTTGCGTAATACATTAGAAGTTTCTGTTGGACTTCATATCTCCAATTGATAGGCTTGTTGAATGTAGTTTTTGGTGTCATGGAATCCCTGGTTAATATTTGTCCAGTTGTAGGACGTCTTAGTTATAGTTGATGCTGTCTAATTGTCGGATTATCAAAGCTCACTTTACTAAATTAGCTGTCAGCTAGGGTGAAATAGAAGAATTGGCCTAGAAGTGACTGACAGTTAATTCAGATAACTGAGCATTGGTAAATCGGCACAAAGTCTATTCTCGACATATAGTTCAAAATACTTGCGTTGTGGATTATTTTACAGATCCCTAGCAGCATTTATACGACTTCTTAGGCTTTGTAAACTCAAACTCAAACTTGGTGGCCGCCAATTTGTCAACTCCTAGTTCGAACTCTGCCTAGCCTCTGCCTTTCCTCATTTGTTTAGAGAGCTTCAGCACCCTACTTTGTGAATATTGGACAAGATGTAAACTTGGAGCAAATCTAACTTAATTTCTTTCAGAGGAATCGGCCATCTGGACTGCAGATAGACGTGCGTCTGCCTTCCATTTTCCAAATTCACACGACAAAAGTTACACACAAGAGGTTTCGCAAAACTGATCATACCCATCGTGGTGTGATAAAGAAAGGACCCCGCACACAATACATGAGTTTTGCGGCTCCGGTCAAATTTCGTGAAACTCTGGGAAATGGTAG
The DNA here is from genome assembly GCA_936432065.2 of Rutpela maculata. Taxonomy (NCBI): domain Eukaryota; kingdom Metazoa; phylum Arthropoda; class Insecta; order Coleoptera; family Cerambycidae; genus Rutpela; species Rutpela maculata. The sequence goes on from OW386286.2 coordinate 178,007,210, forward strand.
TTCTCAGTGAGTAGAAAAAAAGTCTAAATGGGCGCGAAGCTCCAAACCCATTGGTTCCGAGATAAGACCAGCTGAAGCTCTAGAAACAATCCCTACCAAACTACAAGTGAGCTAATCGACCTAACCCTGGGAACAGAGAGTTTAGTCGCTTATTTTTCTTGAAATTATTGAATTTCATACCACAAGCGGCATAATCCACCTAACCACCAACCTCCTAACCCACTTAATCTCTAGAAACCACCCCTTCTAAACCACAAGAAGAGAGTTTAATCGCTTATTTTTCTTGAAAGAATTAAATTCCACACCACAAGCGGGCTAAACCACCTAACCACCAACCCTCTAACCCACCTAACCCCTAGAAACCACCCCTACCAAACCACCAGTAGGCTAATCCACGTGACTCTCGGAATAATAGTACAAAAGTCTGAATGGGCGCCAAGCTCAAAAATATACTGATTTTGAGCTAGAGCTGCTTGAACGCTGCGACCAGCAAATATTCTGTTCGCTAAAAATCGCGAATATTCAAATACCGTTTTTGTGGTTCAAAATCCGCCTATACTCGTACCAAGAATTTTCGAAGATGTTGATCACGAATCTGGAGTCAGATTATCGATATGGTGACCCATAATTGGTCATTTGTTTCCTAAAATGAATCAAGGATCTCTCAAAATGGATCAATTTTCCGATATCTCTAAGAAACAGCCGAAGCTCGTATCAGAGGGTTTTCGAATTATAGTGATCATAAATATGGAGTCAGATCCCACCCTGGCAGTGGGTTAGTTCGATTGCTCTTGTTATTTACAATCATTTGTTATCAAAAAAACAACCTACCCCCAACCCCACCCCCTATTGTGTCATAATACTTTGGAATATTATAAAAATATTTTACGGACGTTCGCATAATAACAGAAATGTCTACATAACCTACACTTTATGTGTTCAAGTGTCTGCATATGCTAAGTTTCATATAATAGTATATTTACGCCCGAGATCAATAAAGAGAAAGGCTGTCTCTCTTTATTCCCGAGGGTTGTATACTGTTTTTTTTCACAGTAGCCTTTAAAATAGTGTGATGTGTTGCAACCCCTTCAATTAATTCAGATGTATTTGCACCTACTCGAGAAAGAACCTACCAGTAGTAGTTCTAGAGTGATGACATCTGGAATTATCTAGAGAATGGTGGCGTCATCACAGAACAATCGAGATCTGTCATTTTTAGGTATAAAAGACCGATTCTCGGCGGGTAGTTCAGAAAGTATAGAAAGTTTTGAAGTTTACTTGACAAGTGAGGTTAAGAGTACAAAGTGATAAACATTGTTATTTTTAGTCAGTAAAGTTCATTTAAGTATACAGTAAATTATTTAATAAAGTGTGTTAGTGGACAATCTCTTGTTATAATTTTTGGAACCCACGGAATTTGCGAGGGTGGTTTCCTAGGGGTGGAAACACGTTACAAATTGGTGTCAGAAGCGGAATTTTATGACAAGAGGAGCTCTGAAGTTGTGTTGAAGTATTCGAGAAGTATTCTCGAGGGTTAGTGCTAACACGGAGGACTAATTTACTGGACATTGTTCGAGGGTTATTTTCGAACAGGAAAATAGTGTTAAATGAATTCTTGAGACATTGCAGAATATTTTATTAGGACATTAGTGTGATAAGTAAATCCTTTAAACTGAGAAAGTGATAGAGACACTGAAAAAGACTCATTTGTCTTATAGTGCGTGAAAATTATTAGAACTTTTCTATTTGGACATTAGTAGAGATTATTAAATTCTCTGGACTGGATAGTGACAAAAGACTCTGGATAAGACTTTTTGGTGCTGTTTCTAGATTTTTCTGGAAAGTTCCATTGCCGATATTGACGTGACAGTTAAATTTATTTTATTTTTAACATAATCGTATGCCCATTACAACAAGAAGCATGGCTACGGAGAAACAAATGAAGGACCTACTTGCGGAATTTACTAGGATGATGGCACAGCAGCGCCAGAAGGAGGAAAAACGGCGTCAAGAAGAAAAAGACGAACAAGAAAAGCGACGTCAGGAAGAAAAAGAAGAATAAGAAAGAAGACGCCAGGAAGACAAAGAAGAGCAAGAGAAAAGACGTCAAGAGGAAAAAGAGGAACAAGAAAGACGACATCAGGAAGAAAAAACCGAACTGAGAAAAATTATAGAAGACCAAGAAAAGCGACATCGGGAAGAAAAAGAAGATCAGGAAAAAAGACGTCAAGAGGAAGAAAAGCGGCGTCAAGAAGAAAAAGAAGAAAAAGAAGAGCAAGAAACAAGACGTCAAGAAGAAAGGGACGAAATAAAGAAAATGATGGAAAAGCTGGAAATAAGACGCTAACAAGAAAAAGAAGAACAAGAAAGACAGCGTCGAGAAGAAAAAGAGGAACAAGAAAAACGCCAGGAGGAATTAAGGAAAATCCTGAGCGATCAAATAAAAATACAACAGGACGCAATCATTTCTGCCAATGAAGAACTAAAGAGTGAAATCAAGGAGGAAGTAAGCGAAGTCAAAGGGGAGGTAAATGAAGTTAAAGAAAAAGTAAACAAGTTCGAAGAAGAAGTCAAAGGAGAAATAGACCGGCTTAAACGACAGTTGAGAGATAGAGGAAACCAGCAGGTGGTATCATCAGGTCAGCGACTAAAACCTCCTTCTTTTGACGGCCAAAGTTCCTGGACGACGTACAAGAGGCAGTTTGAGGCAGCAGCGTGTGCGAACAACTGGGATAATGAGGAAAAGGCCATGGCATTAGTTCTAGCGCTAAGGGGCCAAGCTTCAGAGTTACTCCAAACCATCCCAGTTGAGAAACAAAAGGACTTCAAAGTGTTGGAAGCTGCATTAGACTTGAGATATGGCGATCAACACCTTGCCCAATTATACCAGGCTCAGCTGAAATCCCGGATGCAAAAAGCTGAGGAAAGTTTACAAGAATTCGAAGCTGCGATAGAGAGACTGGCACACCTGGCCTATCCGAGTGCACCTAGAGAATTTCAGGAACAATTAGCCGTGGGGGCCTTTTTAGATGGCATAAGGAATGAAGAGGTCAGGCGAGTTCTGAGGCTGACGAGACACCAAAGTAGTAGCGAAGCTTTGGTGAGTGCACTCGAAGTAGAAGCAGATTACAGGGATACGCCAAGGTCGAGAGTGCGAGCTGTGACTCTCGAAGAATCACAACCAGAAATGAACCAGAACCCTATGTTGACTGAGATGCAGAAAATGTTTACCAAACTATTCGATAAATTAGATGACCTCGGAAAGCAAGAAAAACAACAAAATAGAGGAAAGCTGAGCGGTGGTATTAAATGTTACAACTGCGGCAAGATGGGACATATGAAACGAGACTGTCGACAGCAGAACTCGGAGAGTCGAGTAAATGCTGTGAATGTTGAAGAGAAGCAGGAAAACTACGCCAGGGGGGTTGTGCCGGCTAGGGAATGCATTGACCCCAGAGAAATAAAGATTTCCCAGCTTCGAGAAATTTCGAATAGTCTGCTGTTACAAGGCTATGTGAATGGAAGAAAATGTTTGTTTACCATCGACACAGGTACTACGTCATCAATAGTACGGCCTGGATTTATATCGGGTATAAAGATTAACAAGAGGCAAAATGAAGTGATCGTCCGGACAGCTACGGGGGACAGGGCTACGGTTCATGGAGAAGTAAACCTGGGTTTGCAGATTGGACAATTTGACCACAAGGTCATCGTGGCTGACATCACGGATGACTTCATTTTGGGGCCGGACATCATGGAACAGTATGGATTTATTGTTGACGTAGGAAAGCGAGTCTTAAGGATTGGGAACGAACAATTTATTCTATCAAAAGTGAACGACCAATGCGAGAAAACCAGGCTGTTGACAACGCTGGCAGTCAAAACTCCTGCATTATCCAGAAAACCAGACAAGGAAGATTGCAAGTGCTACCCTCAGGTGACAAAATTGCCGAACATGGTTGAAGCCAACACTGTCAAGGTCTATCTTCCAGACGGTTGGTCAAAGAAAACTCTGAGGCAAGAGCAATTGCGCGATGTAGAAATTGGACCCATGTTGAGAGCAAAAGAAGGGGGAACGCGTCCAGTATGGAAGGATGTTTCACGCAAAGAAGTGGGGCTGAAGGCTTTATGGTCACAATGGGATTCACTTACGGTCGTAGATGGGTTTTTGAGGAGAGCATGGGAAAGCCCAGATGGGAAGCAGGTTGCCATGCGTCTAGTGATTCCCAGGTGTCGTGTACCAGAAGTACTCCAGTAAGAACATAATGAAACGTCCATCAGACACTTCGGCATAAACAAGACATTGAGTAGAGCATGGGAACAGTTCTATTGGGTTAATAGTCGCCAGGATGTGGAGGCCCGGTGTCGCAAGTGTAAGAATTGTGCTGCCCATGGGGAACCATTTTCTATGAGCAACTACAGAAATGGAAATCGAGAACAGCCGAAGAATGACCGAGAGCAGATGAACAAAACTAGTAACCGATTGAAGGCTCGTTATGATCAGAATGCCAGTACAGGGGGATTCAAGGTGGGAGATCTGGTTTGGTTGTACAACCCACAGCGGAAGGAATGGAGACCCCCGAAACTTCAACCTCCTTGGGATGGACCGTATACTGTTATTACCCGAATTAATGATGTCGTTTATCGGATTCAACGAAGCAAAAAGTCCAAGATGAAGATCGTACATTTGGATGGACTGGCAAAATACACCGATGATTCCAAATTGCCTGACCGGAACGTTCAGGCTTAAGGAGGGGGCAGTGTGATGTGTTGCAACCCCTTCAATTAATTCAGATGTATTTGCACCTACTCAAGAAAGAACCTACCAGTAGTAGTTCTAGAGTGATGACATCTGGAATTATCTAGAGAATGGTGGCGTCATCACAGAACAATCGAGATCTGTCATTTTTAGGTATAAAAGACCGATTCTCGGCGGGTAGTTCAGAAAGTATAGAAACTTTTGAAGTTTACTTGACAAGTGAGGTTAAGAGTACAAAGTGATAAACATTGTTATTTTTAGTCAGTAAAGTTCATTTAAGTTAGTAATCAGTATTGTGAAGTATACAGTAAATTATTTAATAAAGTGTGTTAGTGGACAATCTCTTGTTATAATTTTTGGAACCCACGGAATTTGCGAGGGTGGTTTCCTAGGGGTGGAAACACGTTACAATAGCAACTTTCTATACCCGCCCCGGGCATAAAGTTGCTACTTTAAAGGCTTCTGTGGAAAAACTATTACATATCGATTGGTCCGAATTCAGCTGGTCTTATCTCGGAACCAATGGGGTGTGGAGCTTCGCGCCGATTTAGACTTTTTTTCTACTCACTGATAACTACTATTTCCCAGAGTTTCACAAAATTTGACCGGAGCCGCAAAACCCATGTATTGTGTGCGGGATCCTTTCCTATATACTTTAGATTTACCTTTTTTGTTGTAATGAGCTGATAACCTGTATTTGAGAATAAAAGAGGCAAAACATCCTGTTGCATGAATGATGTTACTCATATCCGGCTAGAATATTTCTTGCTTTTCGGTTGTATAAAATAACTAATCTGACAAGGTTGAATCTCTGAGAAAAGCTGTATAAAATACAATAACCCGCAATTAAAGTTTTAAATAATAAAGACATTTCGACGTAACCGGTAGCCAGATTTCCATCAAATTAAAATATATAATAACAGTAAGCCCTCACGCGATTCTTTCATTAATATTTTTACTGCTACTGAATTAAGACGATACGTTGAACGAAAGAAAGAGAATAATAAATAATAAGAATACAACAACAGGCGTATTATTTTGGAATTAATAACACAAGAGGTGTTTCCATTATTATCTTGATGTGGGCAATCTTGGATATTTCAAAAGTAAATACAGTAAAATAATAGTGTTCAATCTAGTACATACATGAATAAGATGACTAAATTGGTCTGCCTTAAAGCTACATAAAGGCATTAAAATATCGTAAGAAACCTTGTGAAAGGAATGCTGTAAGTTACATTTAAACCTGTACGTACAGTGTTGGACTATAGACAGTGGCGGCTTCTCTGGGTACGCAGGTGAGCAAATGCCTCTTCATGAAAAGAGGAGGAAAGATGTAGATTTAACAAAAATAAATATTATTTTATAATATGTAATATTCAAATTAAATCGTAGGATATCTTAGGTGCGTAAACCCCTGACGGTTGGAAACCGAGTTCTAAGCACTAGAAATTAACCTAATGACTAACGTGCCGCGTCAGAATGTGATCCTGCTTCTGAAAAAAACCCGCTATATTTATGTATTTCGCATGAGCCTTAATACAGATTTCAATATTTTTTTTGCTATTGATATTGCGTACTAACTACTACAACTGTATTTATTTTCTTTTTAAAAAAAAGTTAAAAGTTACAACGTACTTTAAATGAATAAAAAATTTATGATGGCGTTACACAGATACTTTTATGGAAATGACCATTCGATACATCGAATCGTATCGCTTCAACGCACATTTTTTAATACTTTTTGCTTCTCATAAAATTTATAGTTTAAAACGAGTTCTGTAAATATCTTTGATAAAAATAATTAAAATTAAAAGCTCTGGGTAGATAAATACTTTTTATAGTATTTATGATTTTGTTTTCGGGGCATCGCAACGCGTTTTTATAAAAACATTTCATACTCTTTATAGTGAGATGGCTTGGAGCTGTATTTCAAGATTACCGTTACCTGGCGGATAAAAGCACCAAATTTGGTATGAAGGTACCTTTAAGTAAATGTTAGCCTCCCAAGGAACAATTTTAGTTTCTTAAATGTATTCAAGGGTGCTATAAAACTATTTATAAAATGCCTTGAAAAATCTATTTTGCTGTAACACTATCCTTAATACCATCATAAAGCGACTTGTAGACTAAAAGGGCCCACCCTTATGAAGGTTGTTAAGACCTTTTTAAATTCCATCATAAAATTCCTTAGTGAGGCATAGTGCTGCTCTTGAAAACCTTGTTCGGGCCGTTTTAAAACCTTTCTTAAAACCTATTTTAAAGCTGTCAGAAGCTTTTCTATTAGCTTCCTACATTTCTAGAAGGCTACCTTAAAACTGGTTTTTAAAACCATATTAGAACTAAGAAGCTATAAGAATGTCCACGAAGGAATCCAAATAATTTTATTATTGCATTTATTTTTTCTAAACTGATTTAAGCAAACACACCATCAGACTTATTGAAGACGAAATGGAATTTGAAATGTATAAAGCGTAGAGCACTTAACCTCTCTAAGGCCGATTTAAAAGGTAATAAAAAGACATCAGGTATGACAAAAAGATTAAAACCAACGGCAGTTTATCGTTAAAACTACATAAGAAAGGCCCAAAAAACAAGAGTCCCTCAGAAATAATAATGATTTTAATATCCATACAAAATTTGCATAGACACACGTAATCAGCAAAGGACCCCGGAACAAAACCCATGAAAATGTTGATTCGGTGGAATCGGCTGAAATTTTGGTATTTTGTAGTTCAAGTCATGCTGATCAAAAGTTCTTATCACATCGAGCCAATCCTATGGACAGTTCTTGAGATACAGCTTGTCAAAGTTAGGTAATTTGCGTCATTTTATACATTCAAGAACTTTTTACTCTTAAACTATTAACTTTAGCAAAAAGTTGCAACGGTCGAAATATTTTTGTTCAACTCCAATGGAGCTCAAGAATTTTTTTCAGAATTTTTTAATCAATTTTTAGGTTAGGTAAAATATATATATGTCACATTCCGGAATGCTTCGGTGGGATTGGCTGAAGTTTTGTTATTTTGTAGTTAAAGTCATTCTGATCAAAAATTCCCATTGCACTGAGTCTATCCTATGAGCGGTTTTCGCTCCAGGAGTGCCTGAAAGTCTTAACAACGAGGTAACGGGTACCTAATCTATGTACGTGTTTATGAATGGCTTCCAGCGTGTTTGTGTACTGTGTGTATGCGTTTGTGTATATGTATGTGCCAGTGTATACAGAGTTCTCCGGAAATATCGATGACAAACTTCTGGTGCAGATTCCACATGCAAAAATATTTTCGCAAATACCTTGACCTACGGCCCTTTGAAAATGGCACCCAAAAATTGATTATTATATTTATTATTATTATTATATTTCAGAAACCTTTTGATTTACAGGGACGCGACTTTATACGCATATTGAACAATAATACAAGCTTATTTTTATAGTATTTTTTAAAAATATTTTTTACCGTAAGTGGGTGATATTGAGGGGGGCTGTCGATATTTTGCATTAATTTCTTGTCTTTTATTTTTTTTTCACTTTGGTACAAGAATTTCATTCACTAATTAAAAATACACAAAAAATGTTCTCTCTCATTTCAGTCGTAGGACTAGTGTGAGAAAAATCGTTCTAATGAGTTTGATGCAGAACCGCTGAAAACACAAGCGTATTATGGTTTTTGGGGTACGCACGGCATGAAAATCACATAAAATATCCATCAATGATTCTTCTTCGAACGATACATGATGCTGGAAACAAAGCACTTGTTCCTGAAAATCCTATGGATGTTCTCAATATTTAAAAACTAAAAAGAAAATATTAAAAAACAACAAAAAGTAAAAATAAACAGATATAAAGTAAAACCAAAAAAATGGGATCACCCTGGTTGGCAATGAGAACGCTCTCATAAGAAACATAGTGCCGGTAAGAGCAGGTTCTTTGATAAAAATAATCACACACACATGCATGCACGTACACAAACACGCTGGAAGCCATTCATAAACACGTACATATAGATTACCCGTTACCTCGTTGTTAGACTTTCAGGCACTCCTGGAGCGAAAACCACTCATAGAATAGATTCAGTGCAATAGGAATTTTTGATCAGCATGACTTTAACTACAAAATAGCAAAGTTTCAGCCAATCCCACCGAAGCATGCCGAAATATGACATATATATTTCACTTAACCTAAAAATTGATAAAAAAATTCTGTAAAAAATTCTTGAGCTTTATTGGACTAGAACAAAAATATTTCTACCTTTGCAATTTTTTGCTAAAGTTAATAGTTTAGGAGTAAAAACTTCTTGAATGTCTAAAATGCCGCAAATTACCTAACTTTGACAAGCTGTATCTCAAAAACTGTCCATAGGATTGGCTTGATGTGATAAGAACTTTTGATCAGCATGACTTGAACTACAAAATACCAAAATTTCAGCCGATTCCACCGAATCAACATTTTCATGGGTTTTGTTCCGGGGTCCTTTAAAAAAGTGAGCTGCTTCCGGTTCCCACGGTAATTTTCAGTCGTTTCTTGTAATTCTACCTTAATTTGCTAACGATAAAGTGATAATTATTGATAATTATAATTGCGAGATTGACCTTGAATATTTTTATATAACAAGAAAAACATGGCCGGCCAACTAAAAACCTAATTGTCATTTTACAGTCCTCTCCAATGTTGCCAGGTCTAGTGAAATTTCACTAGATCTGGTGATTTTTTTAAAATCTAGTGATTTAGTGAAAACTTTATGAAAATGTCCATTTTTAATGATTTTTTGAATCATCCAATTTATTGCCCTCTACTGGTAGGTAGACAAACATTAAATTCGAGTTGCGATCCATTTTTAATACAGAACTGTTCACGTTAATCGCTACCACGGTCAGTAAACTCTACGGTTACCTCGATCAGCAGCTCTTAGACAAAAGAGACGCGCGGAGCGGGGAATCAAATAAAAGAAACAGACATATCTGATTTCCGTGCAAAAGACACATACAAAGATGCCTGTAGTGTCTACAGCTGACGTAGGCTGTAGACCTTAACAGAATATCTTTCATTCGATTCCCCGCTCCGCGCGTCTCTCGTCTAAAAGCTGCTAACTGAGGTAACCGTATAGTTTATTGACCGTGAATCGCTACAATCGAATAGCCTGGGCTCGTTGCCCTCTAGCGTCTCGTAGACAAACAGTACATTTAATACAATACAGAGTACGAAGTCTGGCAACGAAATAATCAGATAGAGGACGCTCAAAGCTATGCTGTGCACAGAGAGCTCAAAATTACGTGTCCTACAGACACTGCAACTTTTGAAAATTAAAGATGAGAGCTTTAATTTCAAATCTAGTGAAATTTTAGTAAGATTTAGTAACTTTTTAAAGCGTCGTCTGATAACTTTTAAAATTTTGATCTGGCAACACTGGTCCTCTCATTAAACTATATATTCTAATAATGGTAATGACCTAGAACATTTACTCTAAATGAAGCCCTTTTAATCTTTTTGTATACTATCACAAATAATCCCTTCCTTACAAAAATGCAAATGCAATTGGCGAAGATCACATGGACTTGATAAAAGCTGTAATAAGACGTTTGGGACGTTGACATTTGATACAAAAAACTTAAAACTTAACCTCAAAATAATTTGTATGTGTGTCTGTTTTAACAGTCCTTTTAAAATGGCCACTCTCTTTTATTTTCTTCCACCTTTCCAAAAAAGACTTAATTACACATCAGTAAGTCGTGAAATGCTTTTAATTAACACACACACACACACATGCATCAACGACACTTCAGGCAGACATATTGTTTATTATTTTTATAATAAATGTTTTATTGAGGTTTTGGAAAGTGTTTTATGGAATTAAAATTTGCCTTTTAGATTTATAGAGGCCTTTTTTTCTTCATAACGGTTTCATCACAACATTTATCAAGGATGTTTTAAGAGTCTAGTTTTGTAATGGCCTTTAATAAGTACTAATAATCATTGAAAATGTCTAGTTTTAAAAAGGATTTAAAATGCATTTATTGCAAATATGTTAAAACCATAAAGAAAAATTCAAAGCCTCTTTAAATCTAAATGGAATTTAAGACGTTCATAAAACTAATTAGCTTTATGGAGAGTTTTATGTAGGTTATGATAAATCCATTACAAATACATATTATCCTAGAAGCAAATTAGCTTTATAATTAGGTCTTACAGAATGCTTTAAAACTTACTATTAAGAGCCAGTATACTTGAGGCCTAAGAGGCCTTAACTACAACATCAATAAAGCACATGACTATTTCCTAACCCTGACAAACCTTTCTTAAAACCTCCTCAAGTCCAAATGACTTTTAAATTGTTCCTTGGGCTAGGAGCCCTCTGGAATTTCTAAAAATTTTCATGTACAGCACTGAAATTCAAAATGGTCGACAAATACGACGAAATAATGTCACTTAACACAATCTGTTGTACTGTTAATTTTGAATTACAGTTTTTAAGTACACTTAGGGTAGTCTACATATGAAATAAGATACAATAAAATATATCCATATCATTTATTATTTAATAGTCCAAATATAACGCTAATAAAAGTTCCCAATAACAAAAAAATATTTATTCATTCGATGGAATTCAGTATGCAACAGTTATAAATAAATTACACTTGCACTTGCAAAGTGGTGAGCAGTCCAGATTGGCTTTCCCACATTTGCAGTGTACTTTGAAGGAACATTTAATCAATTCCCTGTATAATCGGGAAACCTCTGGAATTATCATCCAAATTGGTACCCATAACTCTGAAATCTTATTCCAAGCAAGATCCTGTGGAGAAGGAATCACTTGTTGTGTTTGTGTGCTGGTCGTCCAAATACCTGCATGATAAACTTCCCTTCGGATATGTTGAAGAAGCGCATCCTCAGTCGGTGGAAGTTTGTTCATTGCTCGATTCTGCCTAGTGGTCACTTGAACTCTACAACCTTGGAAGTCAAAAAGTTGAACAATTCCATCCAATTTCGTGGTAGTTTGGTGTTGCCAAATACATTCCTTCGAATCCCCCCCACCTCTTTTTTCCGGTGGGGGGGATTCGAAGGAATGTATTTGGCAACACCAAACTGCCACGAAATTGGATGGAATTGTTCAACTTTTTGACTTCCAAGGTTGTAGAGTTCAAGTGAGACAATGTAAGTGTACCAAACAACATCTAATCTTTGGGCATTCTCCAGCTGCTTATGAAGGTAAGGTAGAAATATCTTATCAGCATACTGATTGAAGGAGTCGACACTAGTAGTGGGCAGGCAGTGGACGATGACGGCGCCGTCCAGGAATTTGGAGTCATAGATTGAAGGGGGCTCTAATTGACCTGGCTGCTCAAGACATTGCAATATTCCAGCCTTGTTGGTTGGCAAATGAAGCTTACCAAAGTCTGGAATGAAAGGGGGAATGCGCAAAAAACTCATCCAAGTCAGATTCTCGGTTCTGCATAGATATATATATATATAACACAGCCCCACAAAAAAAAGTTCAAAGCGGCGAACCCGACCCATGGATTCTTATGTATTTTCGGTCGCTGAATCCGAATCTGAGGTCAAAAAATCATTAGCTAAAGCCAATGGGGTAAAAAGAATATTAAGCTACGAGAATAGTTGTTACATCTTAATCAATCAAATTATACAAATTAAAGTTAAACAGCAGCGTACATACAATAGACATGAAACACACCCCCAGGGAGGGGCGAAAACTAGCTCCCATATATAAAAAAATCTATCCAAAACAGCAATGACTGCTGAAAAAGCTCAAAATGTCTAAGTTTTGTTAAAGTGATAAGAAACTGCATCAGGTCCGACGTAATCTTCATATACTGCCCCTGTAGAGTTGAGAACAACCACCCCTAAGTTTAAAGGACACGAGAAAAACAAGAAAAAACCGGAAATGCAACAGGATTTCTATTTTCATGGATGCTATGATTGGCTGAAATTGCGTAGTACTCTAAAATAGAACTAGAAACTTACGTACCATCAACATTCTACAGTATCAACTCTCAGAGGGTGTGAAAACTACCCCCTATGTAAGATTTGACTATAAAAAGTTACAGTGACTTCTTTAAAATTTCTAAACACCTGCGTTGTGTGGAAGAGAGAAGAAACTAGACTATGTTCGACGCTGTGCTTGAAAACCACCCCTATAAAAAAAAAACTATGGAAATGAAACGAATAAGCAATAGCATAGCCTTTTCGTTACATCTTGAATTGCGGTAGTTTACATCCTTTCTGGGGATGTTACTTATAACATTTATAGAACATGAGTTTCAAATTCTAAGTGTGCAACACGATTTTTGCCAATCATAGCATCCATAAAAATTTAAATCCGGTTATATTCTCTCTTTTTTTCCAGCATCCTACAGAAATAGGGGTAGTATCTCGCAACCCCGTGAGGGTGGTTTTCAAGCACATCGTCGAACATAGTCTAGTTTCTTCTCTCTTCCACACAACGCAGGTGTTTCAAATTTTTATAGAAGTCACTGTAACTTTTTATAATTAAATCTTACATAGGGGGTAATTTTCACACCCTCTGAGGGTTGACAGTGTAGGATGTTGATGGTACGTAAGTTTCTGGTTCTATTTTAGAGTACTACGCAATTTCAGCCAATCATAGCATCCATGAAAATAGAAATCGTGTTGGATTTTACGTTTTTTCTTGTTTTTCTCGTGTCCTTTGAACTTGAGGGTGGTTGTTCTCAACCCTATAGGGGCAGTTTATGAAGATTACGTCGGACCTAATGTAGTGTCTTAACACTTTAACAAAATTTAGACATTTCGAGCTCTTTCAGCAGTCATTGCTGTTTTGGATCGATTTCTTTATATATGGGGGCTAGTTTTCGCCCCTCCCTGGGGGTGTGTTTCATATCTATTGTATGTACGCTGTTGTTTAACCTTAATTTGTATAATTCGATTGATTAAGAAGTAACACCTATTCTCGTAGCTTAATCTTCTTTTTATCCCATTTCAGGGGTGTTTTTTGGTTCTAGCTAATGATTTTGGGAGTGTGATGATTTTTTTGACCCGGATTCGGATTCAGCGACCGAAAATACATAGATACATGAGTCTGGTTCGCTGCTTTGAACTTTTTGTTTTTTTGTGGGGCTGTGTAATTGGCCAAATACTTCCACATTGTTCTGAATCACTTTCAGCTTCTTCCCTTGCTGAGATGTTGGTTTATGCTTTGGTCTCTTGAAGAGTGCAGTGGTTTTTGCAGTAATGGTGCCTCGAAAATAAAGGCTTACGTGATATTTTGTCGTATTTGTCGGTCATTTTGGATTTTAGTGCTGTACATGAAAATTTTTAGAAATTCCTAGGCTAACATTTATAAGTATACTCTAGCCTTTATACCAAAATTGGTGCTTTTATCCGCCAGGTAACGGTAATTTCAATAAGCCACCTCACTATTAGTATCGGCCAACGCTTGCACAGAGTTATATTTATCTGCTCAATGACGGGAGGGAGATCAAATTTTCGACACATTCAATGCATTTGCCGCCTTCTCCGCAGCAATAAAAATGTCTGCCAATAAGATTATGATTATTTTCACTAAAATATTAAAACTTTAGCTTTGCCCTAATGGCGTTGCTTCACGGTATGTATCGAAATACGTGCACAGTCAAGACGGATCTACGCTCTCCCCAAACCACCCCCAAACCAAGAAGGAATGCTTAATAAGATGAGGGCCAATCAAAGCAAAGCGCACAAAAATGACGTTATTAGTATTAGACATTTAAAACATGTCTAATACTAATAACGGCCTAAAGTCAAGAAAGCAAACACTAGAAACATAAATTACAAAGTACTCCAACAAAACATAGTAAATTTCTTATAGTTTCTTATGGATGTTTTCAGCCATATTTCTCATATTGTAAGAAATATGTCAATCGTAAAATGATACGAATCGAATTAGAAGATAGTACATGCGGTAGGAAGAGCCGATACGCCGTCAATTATTATCGTGAAAGGCAAAACCTTCGCACCACTTTTCAAAGATGGCGAACCCTTTAAGTATATAGTGAAAAAATTGGGCCGCTAGCGTTAATATTAACTGTAATATTTGATTTACAATTCGTAATATATTTGAAACTGTGCGGCGCGGATGACGTCACGGCACTCGCACGACTGGTTTTATTCGCCTGCTATAGCACGTCTGTTGTGCTTGCCATATGAATCTATATGGGACCAGGCGAGCGGTCAACCGCTGCAGTTGTTTTTACGTCACACTGCGTTTTCGCGCGCTCTATTTTCATTATTTATTTTGAGGGAGGAGTTGAAAAAATTCTAATATTTTGCACATTTATTAACTACAAGGTGTACTTTTGAAATATGACTTTAAAAAAAACGGCAAATGAACCCATTAGTGGTCGGTGGGTCCCTGGCCTATAAGCATATTAAGGAAAAATGGCATTTGAGAATTATTTCTTTTATTCGTTTAGAAAATGTGAACACGCGCATTGCTTCGGTCATAACTTCTTTGTTTTTTAAGCTACAGAAACAAATAAAGAATCATTTGAAAGCTTACTAATAAAATTTTGGTTTGTAAAATTTTTGACACAAATGCCGCAGTTTCTGAGTTATTTAACCCTTAATCTAAATACCTCGTCTCACAAACGCTGGAACGCCAACTTTAAACTTTTATATCTCTGAAACTATTAATCGAAATTTGAAAAAAATAAAAATTTATTTCTAGTTTATAAGCTTTCTTGCCCAAATAATTTTTTCGCTAGATGTGATATTTTTCGAGTTATTTGATATAAACCGTTTTGAAATATCTGTTTTCTGGAACTAAAGTCGCGATTTTCAAAACTAACAATTTATATAAAAATTGTGCAGAACCTTTTTTCTCAAAATTATATTATATTCCTTTCAGTTCCAATAATTACTTTTTTTTTTAGTTTCACTGAAAAATATTATTAAGAGTAGAGATGACCTTATAAACTTTGCAATTTTTAGTATAAAAAAGAAAAACATTTTCCTAAGAATATTACATGAAATGTGATGTAATTATATATTTTTTTCTTAATATCAACTGTTTTCAAAATAGTCTCTTTCTAATATTTTTTTTCTAAATTAGGTGCGAGTTCGAATGTTTAATGGCATTTTTACACATACAAATTTGATGTAAAAATAATGCCTTGCTAGCTAGACTTTTAAAGTGCTCGGAGGCCATAAAGTGCTTGGGAGCTTTTTGGAGTCCTCGCGGGCACTAAAGTGCTTTCGACTCCCTTCGAGTGCTTGCGAGCACTGAGGGACTACTAAACACTAAGCTCTTTTGTGAAGTTCTGGCGAGCTGTGGCTTGCGAGTCTTTTCGTATGCTCGCGGGCACTTTGCGAGATTACTAAGCACTAAGCCCTTTTGTGAAATGCTAGAATCAGTAAGCTCAAAGCACCGATTTTAAAAACTGCTCTTAAGCACAGTGTTTCCGAGCACAAAAGTGCTTAGAGTGCTTAGACAAGCACTAAGCACAGTGCTTAGAAACACCTCTGATTGATCTGATGTTGTCATTTTAGCTACAATAAGTGCTCAGCGTTAAATTGTTTACGGGACCTTACAACATATATTTGCAATTCTTATTTCAGGCTCCTTCACTTGATACTTGATACTCCACTGGATAAATTTCAACAATGTTGAATTTTTTTATTTCGACGAAACGGAAACCTCGCAAGTTTTAGTTAAATATCATTTAGAGGTATTCTATTCCACAACGTTCTCCTACAAATACCACATAGATTCATAAATCATTTTTCAGAAATTTCGGTACTTTATGCCAATGGATGAAAATTAGATAATTACATACTTAATAAATAAAAGATTGGTAGCTGTACGAGCTGGAAATTATTTTAAATGTACAATTAAAAAACAATAGCTACCGGATAGCCACTACGACTTCTGGTTTCATACCTCGCTCAAGCTTTTAATGATTGGTAAATGAAACGGTAATGTTAATTTCTTCTTCAGATCCCCATTACTCCATTCCAATCTGGTATGTACCTACTCGGCGACTGAATGAGTTGCAGCTTTTCAGACAAGTTGATTTTTACCTGAGACTATACGCTGCAACTGAGACCGGTTACCTGGTACAGGTGTAATAAAAAGTATATTCATTTCTAGAGAATTCACGTAAATATTTGATCAGTATCCTTCGCCTATTTGCATTTTATTTCTTAAACGTTAATGCTTCATAATATACAAAGGGCGGAAGACTGACCATAATTTTAATTTTAGTGATGTATAGCAGAAAGCTATAAAATAATTGTAGCTACTTCAAACCAAAATAAGGTTAACCAGTTATTACTAAAAAAACAAAAGTAACTCCACTAACGGTAGCCTGAAATCTGTTTCTGGGTAGGTAACTAACTTTTATAAATTTTTTGGGAAAAAATAGTATTACCAAATATTAAAAAGGGGCGAGTGCAGAGGCATCTTGACTATACACGTGTTTCGATACATATAGTTAAGCAACGTTCATCGTTGTTAGTACTTAGATGGGTGACCGTCCATGGAAACACAGTGATCTCGTCCCACCTTCTTAGCTAGCGGCTTGTATATCAGTTAATACCCAGAAGCTGTGCAATCTTAGGCAAGGATTGCGCAGTGGATACACCATCCTTCGAAGGGGGTGTAAATTAGTCGGTTCTTTGTCTTTTAGATGTTAGCCAGGAAAAAATTCCCGACTCTTCTAAAGGAAAGAGGTTAAGCAAAATTTCCAGGTTGTAAATTTCTCTCCTGTCGTCAATGATTGGCCTTGGGAAGCGGAAATAGGCCGATATTAAATAAATAAACTCAAAAAAATATGAATGAAGAATTTAGAAGCAAATACGTACCTAATAATATACTTAGACTATCGAAAACAAAAAAAAGTATTTAAATATTAATGCATCACAGTGAAATAATAAATGCTATAGCATCTTTAAAAAATAACTCTGCGCCTGGCCCGGACAATATACCAGCTACATTGATAAAAAATACATTCACCTCAACATCTTAACACCGATAAAGCACATAATTTACAAAATATTTGAGACCGGCACTTTCCCTTCCTCTTGAAAAACATCCTTTGTAGTACCAATTTATAAATCAGGTAACGCATTACAACCAAGCTGTTACATACGCATTTCACCCATTAACAAGCTAGATTATTAACATACCTTAATAAATATAATATCTCAAAATCAATTTGGTTTCACAGAAAATATATCCACTCAGCATGCTATATTTGACCTAATAAATAACATTAATCAAAATTTCAATGCAAATAAAAAAAATATAGCTATATTTATCGATCTAGCTAAAGCGTTTGATACGGTTTCTCACGAACTTTTAATTAAAAAACTTGAGCAAATAGGAATTCGCGGAACCGTGTTGAAATTATTCAGTAATTACCTCAATAACAGACATCAATATGTAAAAATTAATGATGTGCTCAGTGATAAAAAAATATGTCAAGATGGGTGTCCCTCAGGGCATAGTGTTGGGTCTGATCCTCTTTCTTATATACATAAATGATATAAGTCTTTTAGACCTAAATTGTAAGTTAATATCCTATGCAGATGACATTGTTCTTCTGTTTCAAGATACCAATCAATCAATCAATCAATCAAAACAGATTTATTAAATATTTAACATACAAATATGCACCCAGTATATAAGAAAGCGGAGATTGGACTTAACGAATTAAATAGTAACCTTCTCACTCTTAATGTTGATAAAACCAAATTCATTACCTTTTCCATAACATGTGCTACTCTTCCTAATCAAAATTTTATTAAGATGCATGAATCTGGTTGTAAAAGCGTGGACGATTGCACATGCCAGAAAGGTATTGAAAGAACAACTAAAATTAAATATCTAGGAATTATTATAGATCACTACCTTAAGTGGAGGAACATCCCAATATCTAACTTCGAGAGTGAGAAAGCTTTTTCATACATGTTATATCCTGAGAGACATAATGAATAAGAGAACCATCACACTTCTTTATAATGCCGTAGTAGAATCGATTTTTGCAATATGGAATTATTGTCTGGGGAAGAACATGTGATAGTCACCTAAAAATTTTACAAATTTGTCAAAATAAAATTCTAAAAATAATGTTTAGCTTGAATTTTAGACTTCCAACCAACGAAATATATCATTTAAATAATATTTTAAATATAAGAAATTTATATGTTACTGCTCGTTTAAAAGCAATTCATTATAATTTTCCATGCTTAAGAAAGTGTTCGGATCATAATTACCTTACTAGATCAAATATGGACAGATAGTTGAAAACACCAAAATGTTGTAATGATATTTCTCAAAGATTCGTCACTTTTTTTGGACCAAAACTAACAATAGTTTTCAAAAGAATTATAAAATATGTTTGTGAACATCAAGATATGTTCAGTCAAGTTCAGACGCCTGCGTGAGTTTCATTCTCCACCCCTTTTGCTTCATTCAATCAATACTATTTTTCACGTTTTATTTTTTTAAATTAGATTTCTATATTACATTCTTTACTATTTGTTTAGATTGTTTGTATCAATTTCCATTGTACATTATAACAAAGTATTAAGAATTCCCTGGCAAACACAAGTTGTTCACAACTCAGCTGCCAGGTTCTCAAAATTGTCATGTTTATGTAATGTATATAATACAAAAATAAATTTGAATTTGAATCACAATGTGCTTCCGCTATACAGGATGTTTCAAAAAAATGTGCCAAACTACTGGTGAGGTTTCGTCATTAATAATGCTACGAAGAGTTCCTACGAACATGAATCCGGTGACGCGTCGTTACTCAGATAGAGGGTGTTGGATTTGTTTTTTTTCTCAGGTTTTTTAAAATAATTCAGAAATGGCAGAATCTATAATTATTTGAAATTTCTGTTACCTAAGAACCTGCTAGCAAAGTATATTATAAACAGACGTTATCAGTTCCACAAGGAGCGTGCATGCGTCCGAGAGTTCGGCATTTTAAAACCAAATGTGCACGCCACTGAGCTTTTACATTTTAAGACCAGTTAAAAGCTAAATTTTGGGCTCTGGTATGGAGCATTTTAAAATTTATTTTAATATTAAAATAAAATTACTTAGAAACTAAAACAATACAATTTCTTCCAATTTGATTTAATAATTTGATAACAAAATTAAATCACTTAGACACCATTGACGGCACCAGTGAAGTGTCATGCTCCTGGCGTTAAGTTGAGGAATTGCGAGAGTGACACCATGATGAGGATACGTGTGTTTACACGTACTTTCATAAGGCTTTATTTTCTAAAGGATTATTAAAGTATATGTCTATCTACATCAGTCCAGCTTAGGCCACTGATGATATTATCATATTTCCATTGTTTGTGAAGTGAATAGAGAAATCGTTGCATTTGCTAGAATTCATACTGATTTGATTTGCCACTCTCAGGAAACATACCGCTGGGCCGGCTACGTCCACGCTGGGTTGGATTAGGGTCATGCTTGTTGCCAGCAGCGAGAGCCACATGACGCATGGTACAGGAATGTGGGATGGGAAATGTAGGTATTTGTGAGATGCATTACCGCATTGTGGGGTGAAGGAGCGTTTCAGCTCCTTCTTTTTTGTGTTTTTGCATCTAGACTTCTGCCCCTTCTGAGTCTTCCATTTCTTTCTTTTCTGATTCCGTCAGAGTATATATTCTTGAGATTTCTTTATAATATACCTTTTTTGCCGTTCTTTCCCAGTACGCTCGGTGCTTTCCTGGATTGTTCATGATCCTCTCAAATATTGTTATCCACGTGATGATCTTGTTTTTAGTTTATGGTTGTTAATATTAGCGCTTTCTTCAGTAAATGTATCGGATCCTTTGCCTGGACATTGTTGCCTGTACTTCACTGTGCATATTTCTATCCACATCGTAATGGGGTCAGTTAGTCAAATTTTCACTGTTTAGTGCGTGTATGCGGAGTAATCGTCGAGTAATTATAACACTGAAAATTGGAGGTCGATCCGATAAGTAGTTACAGACGCGCTCAAGCTGCTGACGTCATTCAATCCGAAAGTCTGTCTCGGAGTTGCGCTTACGCTGTTAGACCCTGGCGATTTGTCTAATCTGCCAGGGATGTACTTGATTATGGTGATTTGGAGACTAATGGAATATTTTAACACAAGAGTATGTAGCATATAAGTGCCGAAAACGGGAATGAACATGCAACTAGCATTGAATGTCGTCACGCAGCGTCGATGTTCTTGCTTAATTTTAAAGCCTATAGAGATCCTAGAAAATTCTGATTTCTTGCATTTCGCTCTAAAATTAAGAGATCTTTTAGAAAATGTAATAAAAAAATATATGCTAAATGAGCCCATTGCCTTCCCTCCTATTTTGTTGGCATTTTATGTCGTTGCTTTAGTCCCAATGGTTTTGCAGGTAGGTGGACGATGTCTCTTTCGGCTCTTCTCAGACTTCTTCTGTTGGCTTCTGCCGTTGCCACGTTTTTGACCTGTTGTATCATCGTTAGCAGTTTGCTGGCTATGTATATAGTCTTGATCTTTTTCTTCTTTTCTTGTTGGGTCTGTAGGTGACTTCTGTGCTGTAGTAGGTGGATATTCCAGGTGTATTGTGTGTTTTGTTTACGTATTTTCTCATATATACATTATATACATATATACAGATTTTCAGAGGCGTAAAAGGCAGGGCAAATCGGGGCAGTGCCCCGGGGCCCGGGAGACCAAGGGTTCCAGCCGGCACCTGGGTGAGGCCGGTCATATCATTTTATTTTTTAAGTAAAGGTGAATAGGGGGGGCGGGCAACAATTTTTTGCCCTGGGGCCCCATGACGTCTAGTTACGCCACTGAGATTTCCGAATATAATAAAACCATTGAAAAACAAATCAAATTTAATATATTGTGGCGTGTTTCCACCCTTAGGAAACTACCCCTCGCAAATTCCGTGGGTTCCAAAAATTATAACAAGAGATGTCCACTAACACACTTTATTAAATATTTACTGGATATTGTTCGAGGGTTATTTTCGAACAGGAAAATAGTGTTAGATTTTTGAGACATTGTAGAACATTTTATTAGGACATTAGTGTGATAATTAAATCCTTTGAACTGAGAAGTGATAGAGACACTGAAAAAGACTCATTTATTTGTGTTAGTGCGTGAAAATTTCTAGAACTTTTCTATTTGGACATTAGTGGAGATTATTAAATTCTCTGAACTGGATAGTGACAAAAGACTCTGGATAAGACTTTTTCGTGCTATTTCGAGATTTGTCTGGAAAGTTCCATTACCGATATTGACGTGACAGTTAAATTTATTTTATTTTCATCGTATGCCCGTAACAACAAGAAGTATGGCATCCGATAAACAAATACAGGACTTATTCGAACAATTCCAAAAAATGATGGCGCAGCAACGGCAGGAAGACAAAGAAGAACAGGAGAAAAAACGTCATGAAGAAAAAGAAGAAAGGAACGAATTAAAGAAAATGATGGAAGATCAGGAAATAAGACGTCAGAAAGAAAAAGAGGATGAAGAAAGAAGACGTCAAGAAGAGAAAGACGAATTGAGGCAAATTATGGAAGACCTGAAGATACGACAACAAGAGGAAAAAGAGGAACAAGAAAGACGGCGTCAAGAGGAGAAAGAGGAACAAGAAAGACGCCAAGCAGAATTAAGGAAAATTCTGAATGAACAAATGAAAATACAGCAGAACGCTATCATTTCTGCCAACGAAACATTAAAGAGTGAAGTCAAAGGAGAGATAAACAAGGTAGAAGAAAAAGTAGGTGAAGTCGAGACAGAAGTCAGTCAAGTTAAAGAGAAAGTAAACAAGTTTGAAGAAGAAGTCAAAGGAGAAATAGACCGGCTTAAACGACAATTGAGAGATAGAGGAAGCCAGCAGGTGGTATCATCAGGTCAGCGACTAAAACCTCCTTCTTTTGATGGCCAAAGTTCCTGGACGACGTACAAGAGGCAGTTTGAGGCAGCAGCATGTGCAAACAATTGGGATAGTGAGGAAAAGGCAATGGCATTAGTTCTAGCATTGAGGGGCCAAGCTTCAGAGTTACTCCAAACCATCCCAGTTGAGAAACAAAGGGACTTTAAAGTCTTGGAAGCTGCATTAGACTTGAGGTATGGCGACCAACATCTTGCCCAAGTATACCAGGCTCAGCTGAAATCCCGGATGCAAAAAGCTGGGGAAAGTTTACAAGAATTTGAAGCTGCGATAGAGAGACTGGCACACCTGGCGTATCCAAATGCACCTAAAGAATTCCAGGAACAATTAGCCGTGGGGGCCTTTTTAGATGGTATAAGGGACGAAGAGGTCAGGCGAGTTCTGAGGCTGACGAGACACCAAAGTAGTAGCGAAGCTTTGGTGCGTGCACTGGAAGTAGAAGCCGCATATAGAGATACTCCAAGGTCGAGAGTGCGAGCTGTGACTCTCGAAGAATCGCAACCAGAAATGAATCAGAACCCTATGTTGACGGAGATGCAGAAAATGTTTACCAAATTATTCAACAAAGTGGATGATCTCAGGGAGCAGAGAAAACAACAAAATAAAGGAAAGCCGAGCGGAGGTATTAAATGTTACAACTGCGGCAAGGTAGGACACATGAAGCGAGACTGTCGACAGCAGAATTCGGAGAGTCGAGTAAATGCTGTGAATGTTGAAGAGAAGCAGGAAAACAGTACCAGGGGGGTTGTTCTGGCTAGGGAATGCAGTGCCCTCAGAGAAATTAAGATTTCCCAGCTTCGAAGAATCGCAAGCAGTCTGTTGTTGCATGGATATGTGAACGGAAGAAAATGTTTGTTTACCATCGACACAGGTACTACGTCATCAATAGTACGGCCAGGATTTATATCGGGCATAAAGATTACCAAGAGGCAAAATGAAGAAGTGATCGTCCGGACAGCTACGGGGGACAGGGCTACGGTTCATGGAGAAGTAGACCTGGGTTTGCAGATTGGGCATTTGAGGTTCGACCACAGGGTCATCGTGGCTGACATCACGGATGACTTCATTTTGGGACTGGACATTATGGAACAGTATGGATTTATTGTTGACGTAGGGAAGCGAATGTTAGGGATTGGGAACGAACAATTTATTCTGTCAAAAGTGAACGACCAATGCGAGAAAACCAGGCTGTTGACAACGCAGGCAGTCAAAACTCCTGCATTATCCAGAAAACCAGACAAGGAAGATTGCAAGCACTACCCTCAGGTGAGAAAATTGCCGAACATGGTTAAAGTCAACACTGTCAAGGTCGATCTTCCAGACAGTTGGTCAAAGAAAACTCTGAGGCAAGAGCAATTGCGCGATGTAGAAATCGGACCCATGTTGAGAGCAAAGGAAGGGGGAACGCGACCAGTATGGAAGGATGTTTCCAACAAAGAAGTGGGGCTGAAGGCTTTATGGTCACAATGGGATTCACTTACAGTCGTAGATGGGCTTTTGAGGAGAGCATGGGAAAGCCCAGATGGGAAGCAGGTTGCCATGCGTCTAGTGATTCCCAGGTGTCGTGTACCAGAAGTACTTCAGAAAGTTCAGAAAGTATAGAAAGTGAGGTTAAGACTTCAAAGATAAACAAAGTGATAAACATTGTGATTTTTGGTCAGTAACGTGTATTTAAATTAATAATAGTATTGTGAAGTATCCAGTAAATATTTAATAAAGTGTGTTAGTGGACATCTCTTGTTATAATTTTTGGAACCCACGGAATTTGCAAGGGTAGTTTCCTAAGGGTGGAAACACGTCACAATATAAAATAATACTTATCAAAATTCCTCGTCTGGTCCTTGAAATGCACTTACTGTTGGTTTATATTAATGCCAAAAATATATTTATCGACTTCGATGGCAGTTTATTTTTATCACAATCACTGAGAAAACACTATCTCAACTTTTATAGAAATTTAATTTCTTTTAGCTTTTCTATAGCATGTTTACTGTGTGGAGTTAGCTGCTTAAATGCTCCACCAATGAATGAAAACGTCGGAGACAATTAGTTTACATAATTATCCTTGTAATAAAAATTTATAATTATTTTTGTCATTAAAATTTATAATAATTATCATTTAGCATAAGTTGTTAATAAATTATTTTCTATAAAAAATTAAGTATTTGTACTGTTTAACGTTTCTTTCATTTATTTCGCTTGTTGGAGTTTCTGCCATCTTCAAATTAATGTTAAAAAGTTTCATTTTTTACAAATTCTTTATAAACAACCTCGAAAACTATAACAATTTTCTTAAAAGAAATATTTAAAAATCCCGATGATTGTATTTTTCGATGAAATTTCTAAAAATGTTATTTATTTTTTTAAATTTACGGATTTTCGAAATTGCGGTAATTTTCAATGGGTAAACTTTTTAGTTTATGGCATTAGAAATCAAAAAAAAAATTATTCAAATCCATTTATTATAGCTGGGTTCCGAGTTCCTGGGTTCCTAATTGCACTGGACTAGAAATGTAAATTATTTTTTTTAAGAATTTTTAGGAATATGTAAAAAATGCAAAAGTTAAGAATCAAATATTGACACTCACTCCCTAAAACTACCTCTTAAGTATAAGACAGGGTTACACTAGTACTATGTAAACTAGCATCCAGACTGGTTATATCTAAAAAAATATTAATTTTATATTTTAAGGCGGTCGGAAGATAGTGCAGAAGAACTGATATTTATTATCCTCCTTTAAAGAGGTTATAACACTCTTATTATCCATTTTCGAAAGTAATTTGTCAAAGAGAACCTTTATTTTTGAATGCACTATCAGCCATTGAAATGTCTGAAAACAACTTTGGACCACCGCTCGCCATGTACAATAAGTCCTTATAAGAACAAAATTAATAAAATGCTTCCAAATCACGCCCCTGCTGAAGAGAGGAAAATTAAAGCTTTGATTTTTTAACATTGTTGGTAAGTAAATCTTGTAGGAATTGCGTGTTTTGTCTTTTTGCAGTTTTTTTTTTTCGTAAAAATCTAGTTTAGGGTTTCACCTCGTCTGTGATTTTTTCCAAACTCGAACGTTTTTATAGAAATGCACTATCTTTCCGCATCGATAGTCAGAATGAAAATATTATCAAGTAATCAATGTGTGGCAATTTGCATACAGGACATTTTATTCTTTTACTATTTTTAGAAATATCTCTCGACACGATAATAAATTATTCAAGTAACTTAAGTGAATGATTATGTCCGTTTCCTCCCTCATCATCTGTTCTCGTAATCGTGTCGTTCCCCGTTTATAGAACCTAAATGTAAACTTGGTTAATAATTCCCTAAGAGCTACGTTATGTACTATATTAATTCTCTCAAATAGAAACGTGTATACTTAGGTGTTAACTTAAGATAACTACACATTCCTATAATTTAAAAACATAGCACGTTACCGGTAAAAAGATACCGATATATGAATAGAACATTCTTAGAAATTGTTCTGTATTCTGTGATTGTGGCACTAACAACAAATATAAGTCTGGGGAAGGCTCAACATGTGTATTGTAATGTTTTACATGGTTGTGCACTTAATAATATTTATCTACAATTGACATATTAAGTAGGCTCTTTTGCTCACATTTTGAAAACGCAAAGTTGACGTTTGCCGAGGAGCTGGACTCTGATCGAAATGAATCAGTTGTCATAGTTGGTCAGGATGTTTTTTTTTATTGTTATTTTAGTTTAGCAGTAAGCCACTCAATCAGGACACAGACAATATCTAACACCCATTCCCTGAGACATTGGTATCTGCCGCAGCCGAGACTCAAATTCAGGAAAGATAACAACGACTAGCCCGTGTTGTCTCACTCAACCACAGTCTAGCCGACTGCTATACCATCAGAAACACCACTAAACTGCCTTACCTTAGCCAGAATTCGAACTCAGATCTCAAACCTAACAAGCCACTGGGTGTGTTGATCTCGTTCTGATCATCTCCGGAGCGTAATAATATCCTCCTAATGAAGAAAACTCAAAGTAATGACGAAAAGAAGATCCTGCAGTACGATTTACAAATGGTCAGCAACTTGTCATCGTACGCAGAATGGGGTCAGTCCAACCGGCCCTGGCAATTTTAGGGAAGCGGCCCAATCAAGCACGGAACTAGAATTTCAAATTTGAGTGGGTCAGGGAAGAATTTTTTTTGGTGGGGAAAGGCCGAAGGGGGGAAAATGCGCCGTAGATGAAAATTTTGTATTTTTCAAGATCAAACGCTTTAAAATGAAAAGTTAGAAATTTCAAAAAATAGGTTTCGTCAAACGAATTTCCCTTTTTTTCAAGTAATTGCAAAAATTATTAAAGGTTCAAAGTACTAATACGTAGTCTGACTCAACCACGGTCTAAAGTAGACTGCTACCGTCGTGGTAACATTTTTAAATACACCACTAAACATCCATACTCTTTATTAAACGTTATCTACATTGAAAAATAATGAACGAAATAAAAAATTTAAACATTTTAACAGTATATCAATAAATAATCAATAATAATTATGACCAATATTGTCTACAAACATCTCTATAAACATAAAAAAAAAAATAATTCTAAAGTTTCAGAGATCAAAAGAAAAAGAAGACTTCTTAATAGTCTAGGAGCCCGCGTACATAAATGCAATTTGTACATATCCTCGTATAACTTCTTGTACGGCATAATTGCGCCTAGTCTATCACTTTTTTCCTCTGCGAAAATTTTCGTAAACGCGGCGTTCCTCCTCGGCATGAAAAAGACAAATTCCACACGTCGGACTGGAAAATCGGCAAATATATTTTCTCCGACAATTCGAAAATTGGATTCTACATATTTTTATTAAGCAATCTTGAAAAAATCAGCTGGTTATCAATGAATGTTTTAAAGTTATATTATGTTATGTTTAGGGTGGTAGACACCCTTAACGTTCCAAAATTTTTGTCGGACAGTTTGTAGAAATATATAGAATATATATGTAGTATCCAATTCTCAAATTGTCCGACAAAATATATTTGCTGATTTTCCAGTCCGACGCGTGGAAATCGTCTTTTTCATGCCGAGGAAGAACGCCGCGTTTACGAAAATTTTCGCAGAGGAAAAAAGTGATAGACTAGGCGCGATTATGCCGTACAAGAAGTTATACGAGGATATGTATAAATTGCATTTATGTACGCGGGCACCTAGACTATAATACATCAGAACTGTCTTAAGCAACTTGCAGAATTTGGAACAAACATGCAAAATTAGGTTATTGGGTTAATAACTTTTTATAAATGACATCTGGCATTTATGTGAGTGGCCGAATTTTTAAGATAGCAGCCTGAAAATCACATCTGAGACTTCTTTCGTTCTAAGTAAGGACTAAGGAGGGAAAAGACCTGCCGTTTAAATTTTTTTGGCCGTCGGGTTTTTTATCCGCCGGAACAAATGCCTATTTACCTCGAACCGGCCCTGCCCGGCCCCAGAACCACCGACCCGACGGGCATTTGCCCGTTTGCCCCCTGTCCCATCCACCCCTGACCGTACGCAACTGCAATGAACAATATTCTCCGTGCTTAGTGCGTCGCCGTCGGCGTTCTATAAATAACAAGGGACATCTCAAGTTGTTTCAAATATTTAAAGTACAAAAATCTACAGGATATTGTCGACATCTCAACGCATCTTCTGCTTACGAATTGAATAGGTTGAAGAACCGTTTCATTCTTAAGTTTATAGGGTTACAATTTAAAAGAATCTAAATCAGCAAATATTTATAAGTTTCAAGAAATTTCACCTCGCGAATAGTCCCACGTCACTGTAAATATTCAACTGTAAACCTGACTTAGAAATCCCTTACTACCTGAGCAGTGAGCAGTGGGACTGGAAAAAGCTAAATAAATCATCATTCCCTAATACTGCTCCAATTATGGTTTGTCTTCTGTACATGCAAACAAGGTTGTGAAATTGCCACGGTGACAGTTGCACAACCATACATGCAAAAAGCATCATTAAGAGCGGAACGATTATTTCGCGCGGATATTCTTGGCTTTAACGGTGATTCCAACAGAGGCTAAGTGGTTTTATCGCATCAGGTCTGTAGACCTGAATCAGCCTCGTTGTGGGTGAGTCAGATCCACCGCTAAGTCCTTCCGCAATTGAGAATGGTAGGGGCGTTTTGACAGACCTCCCCCTGTTGGACCCTGGCGCTTTTCTTGTCTTGAGTCTTCTTTTCACCAACCTTCTGCAGCATCATCTGTTGGAAACTCGGCGGCTAATGATAACTGTTCATAATTAGGTGGATATCGTCTACGATATTGAAATCACGCTTCCTAAATGATTGGCGCCAAAGTGGGCCGAGTTGTCTGCAGGGAGGAATACGAATTTGAAGTGACCATCATATGGCTCACGCAAAGGACTCTCTATATAGTTTAAGTACGGTGTAACAGACACGCTCATTGAAATATCTAATGGTAACCTTAATAAACGTAACTAAAGACACTCTTTGGACGTACAGTAAAACATCTCATAACATACACGGCTTGGGTGTGGTGGCGCTTCTAGAAGCGCTCCACAATTAGGGCTCGCCTATGTTAAATTCAAAGCTAGCCTATCTAGAATAACAGGAGCAAGCACGACTCCTTCAGTGGTTGCAATGGAGGACATCCTTTGAAGGTAAGGAGTTAGGGTACTTAAAGGCTCTAGCTCCACCTGTAAGGAACCAAGTCATCAATTGATCAGACGACACTCGTGCTCTCTAATCGGGATGACTGGGCACACGATATAGGACATCTTGTGAATCCCGTAGCCTGTAATGGTATACAGATAGATTGAATACTCGGGAGGGAACTGACGCTGACGCACGCGGATACACACCATTTGGAGAGTACCCTAGTGCATCTCAGGCATATGCCACCATGCAATATTTTGAGTGAGCTGTGTTAACAGAACTCTAATTCATATGGATGCTCGAACACAGTGGCGTGTGGGGTAATGAAGGAGCATAAATCCTTTCCCTGGCCCTGAGTCAGCGTTCGGTGTGCCTAGTGCGTCTCAGGCATATGCCACCATGCAATATTTTGATTGAGCTGTGTGAACAGAACTCTAATTCATATGGGTGCTCGAATACAGTGGCGTGTGGGGTAATGAAGGAGCATAAATCCTTTCCCTGGCCCTGAGTCAGCGTTCGGTGTGCCAAAAAGTCTGATTCAATCAGAGCTACGAGACTGGGTCATGGCACAGTTCAACAACTACCGAACTCATGCTCCCGGAATGAGTCACCATCAGCTGACTTCACCGTAAACTGGCAGATTGGACTCGATACAGAACGAATACTATTTATTGGATGTGTACAGTGGAGGATGAACCCAGCACATATTTTCTTCTATGCAATTGCGCACCACTAGAAGCGTCAAGGTATAGGTATTTTGGAAGACATTTTTTACAGCTGGGGGAATTACGGTCTCTATCCTAGAATATAGTCTACTTTGTGGAAAGCACTGGTCTTTTCTAGGAGATTTCATATGCCGCGAATGTACAATGGACCAACGACCAACAAGACTCAGTCATTACTTAGACATGTAAAGAGACAGGAAGGGAGGATACGCTATTCTCTTGCAAAAGAAATTAATTTTTTGTATGATATGAGTCACTACATCTTCCACCTTTGGGCATATAGAGCTTGTATTACAGCTTACAATGCTTTCGTTTTAAAAAAGAATATTGTTTTTCACACTTTCCTGTAACTCCCTTTTAATGCAAAAGTTGTATGAAGATATTCGACTTATTTTAAAAGCTGCTAGTTTATCAAAGAAATAAGTGCACTTTGCTGTATTAAATGTATGTCCTAAAGTGAGTATTAAGGAAGCTTAAAGGGAAATAATACATGTTTCTAGTAGTAGTAGTAGTAGTAGTAGTAGCTTAGAAATTCATTTACGATTATGTTTTTCTTTTATACCCTTCACGAGGTAAAACATATTTCTTTGTAAGAAAAAAAGTTTTTAGTATCAGTTACGTCATTTATTGTACAGCGTACTGCGCTATTTGGCGCGAAGTACTTACTCAACGTGCATTTTATGATCTGACATAGCAAAGAAATTCTTATACTATGCTTGTGGTATGTACATACGTGCCTTAAAACATAAATAAGATAACGAGTATGGCGTCACTAAACTTCTTGAATCGCGTTGTCGAACGAGTGTTTTAAAAATTTTCAGAACCTGATATCAAGAAATTGTGTTCATAGCAAAATTAAGGCCTTTTATTCACTTCAATCGGAAATCAATTTCGAAACTATTCAAATATGGCAGATAATTACATCCACATCCAGTGCAAGTAAAGTAACGGTAAAAACAATTTTTAAATTTTTATGCTTCAAATAGGCTTAGAATGTCATGAAACGTCGAGATTTTAAGTAAAGCGAATTATTGTCGTTCTGTTACTTTTTTTGTGCACACGATTACTCTGAAACCGTTTAAGATATTGACTTGAAATTTGGCACAGGTATATATTTTAACGAGATCTGGAACTAAATTATATTTTTATTTTATTCCGTAAATTGAGGTAAATGGGGGGGGGGGGGGGGGTAAATTGAGGTAAACGGGGTAAATAGGTAAATCAAGCAAGAGTCCATAAAATTGGTATTTAGTATATATACGAGAAGATTTCAACAATTTTTTAGAAATAGCCACCCCCATTACCACCCCCGCCTTATTATTAAAGGGGGTGAAAAAAATAAAATTGTAATTTAGTACAAGAACCAAGGGCCTCAAAATATTTTTTTTACTTCCCACCCCCACTACCGCTGTGGTATATAGTTTTATGGGTTTTTGGGGTGAACGATTTCAAATATTATATTAAAGTTCCATAAACAATTATTTCCACATAGTGGAGCGCAAATATAATATCAATTTTTTTTTTCGTTGTAAAGAAGATAGAAAATGTGGATGTGAAAGTAGTGATTCCTTGGGCAGCGGTTTTTAATTTCGTAAAAATTTCGTATTCTCCGGTAAGATGTATTATTTACAATAAAAACGTAGGTATACGTTTACATTTATGAACTGGCCTTAGCTGAAGTAGATTTGCCTTCCGTTATTTTAATATAAAAAATTTCAATCAGAAAAACGAAAAGTTGGTGGTGGACGAAATTATTAAAGGAAAAACCAAAAACACTTATTTAAGGAAGGTTGTATCGTATTCAGCTGAACCTCCGTTTATTGGAACTGCTGGTCAATAATGAATAACGATCCAAGATTAATGGAGTTTTGGTTGTATCAGAGACTATAGTTGTATCATCCTAGTTCAGGATAAGGTTTCGCGAACGTTGCAATTGACGTGCGTTTTTCACTGTTTGTTTTCAAGTATCTAGTAGTGGAATAAATATAAGGGTCCAAATAACAATTCTCTTGCTGGGATTTATTTAGCAAAAGGTGCTGAAATAAACCTGAATCCCGGAAGACAAATTTCAAACATATGTTGGATTTTTCTACAACTCCTGAAAAACTATACTTTTTTTAAATTATTTTTTGTACGTAAAACATGTTTACTATTGTTTACGGTAATTAAACTAAAAAAAGTTATAGTAGTTAGATCTAAGAGTGTATTGTAAACAATTGAAGTTGTCTGACATCTTTTTTTTTTTTAGAAACGTCAATTTATGGATTTGGGTTTTGACTTTTAAGTTAATTTTTAAATGTGTTTGTCTAAATTTGGAAATTAAGTTTTCTTTTTCCATCGTTTTCCTTAAACATCTATGGTTGCATAGTTCTATCACAATAAAAAACAAGAGTGTTATGAAATTACCACCAAGACAGGCATGCCAAACCTTTTTGGTCCGTTTGCAAAGTATCAAAAAATTGGTTATTTTTAAACAATAATTATGGTAACTTATAAATAATGCATATGTTGTAACAAAACTTAGAAAAACATGCTCTTACTGGAGTAAAATCATGCCAAATTTCAATTCCATATGCTTATAACGTCTAAAAAAACAACAACCAACCAAAAAGTCACAAATTGAATTGTAGAACTTTATTTTTAGAATGTAGATTTTTCCATGAAAAATGAAAATTATTATGCATCACAAGTTATTTATGCAACAAGTGCATAAAGTGGTACTTTTCACTAATGGGAAGTTTGACATTTCTAAAGTCAAAAATTTCCAGACATATTCAGTTATTTTCAACGCAGTCATGGATAAACATGTTTTACGCACAAAAAATAATGGAAAAATTGAAAAATGCAGTTCTTTTAGTCTTAGAAAAAAATAATATAAATTGTTTAAGAAAAAGACTTTTAAGATTTATCTTTCAACCATTTAAATGGGTTTTCGATTTTAGGAAAAATCACTTCATTTTGCAGATGATGAAATTTCTAATTGTACAAACGGAGTAATAATAGCTACTTATTAATTAAAAAATATTTATATAAAATTAATAAGATCAAAATTTTTGATGGCATATTTTTCGGTTTCGTAAATTGAGGATCATATAAGCACAATCGCGAAAGAAGATCCATGACCGAAAAGTGCATGAGTCACTGTGAATTCAGCGGCACAAAGGAGCATTTGTATCTAATATCTAATTTCTTGTTTCGTTTCTGTGCGATCGTTAAAGTCTAGTCGGCCAGGTAGATCCTATAGGCGACGTTTTCTACGTGCACGTCGGAATGGAGGTACCCACACTCCCTGTTGTCCCAGAGCTACTAGATTTAACTTTTAAGCGATTCGCGAAGCCACAGGTCAACGAACTCTGTCCAAGGCTACAACCTTACGAGAAGCCGATGTGCCGGTGCACAGTGCATGTAAACTGCATATATTATTCGAGAAATGATAAATATATCTTCGCGTTTCGTGTCCCTGAACTTTCCCTTCTTTGGAAAATCAATGAGAGTATTTCGTTAGATGACAGAGGTTCCTGTTGGGTAATGTCGTCTATTGGCAACTAAATCATCACCCAAATATAAATGGTGTAATATACAAAATGAATTTTTTGTGCGCTCCATTTTGGTTTAACGATATCACACAATGCATATCAACATTGTCAACTCTTGGACGAGGACGGAGCTTACATTGAATTTGCAAAAATTGAGTGACGCTGTTTCTCTTCGGAATCGCGTATTTAGATGATCCTAGACAATAAGAAAGTGGAGGGTGTCGGACGCGAAAACTGCACGTTTACCCCTGGGGTGAAATATATTTTTCAATTTAAGGACTCTATTTGCTGTTTTTAATTAACATACAATGTATAACTAACGTACAATTTAACTGTTGAGTAAAATAATTGGTAAGAAATCTAAATTCTTTCCTTAAAACAATCTTTAAAGCCAAATATTCATATGTGTAAAAATCGTAAGAGCAATGAGTAGAGAATTATACAGGGGAAGGCAGCCGGCGAAACCCCTTTGATTTTTAGTATTGACTCATGTCCTCGTCAGTTTGCAGTTATCGTGCTGTTGCCGAGTGTACTCAATTTCATATATCACATCAGATCAGATGTTATAGACCGCCAGTGCCGGACTGCCCGATATTAGTTCAGTGAGATTTCTAAGGGAGTGGGCCCGATTCACAATTGACCCTGCTTGTGAGGCTATTTGGCAGACGTAAGTCCCAAAAGACATCGGAGCGACCGGAGGCAGAAAATATATACAATTTGATGTGCCCAACAGGGTGCGCCACTTAAAACTCCCCAGACCTGTAACTTTTTTATTTTTGAAGCGATGATCATGTTGG
The DNA here is from genome assembly GCA_936432065.2 of Rutpela maculata. Classification (NCBI taxonomy): domain Eukaryota; kingdom Metazoa; phylum Arthropoda; class Insecta; order Coleoptera; family Cerambycidae; genus Rutpela; species Rutpela maculata. Next base: position 178,041,606 of record OW386286.2, read on the forward strand.
GCACATCAAATTGTAGACATTTTTAAAGCCTTTAAACATGTATATAGTAATTTAAAAAAAAAAAATTGAAAAAATTGTTAAGAAAGGAAACTTAATTTCTTTGAATTTTTTTTTACCTTACCCTGTACATGAACTGTGTTAATATTTTCTTATAAAAGTTTTAATTGGCTTCAATTCATGTTATTAAAAAAATTTTTTTTTTAATAAAAATTTTTCAATTTCCTATTTAGTACATTTTAATATACGTTTGTTTTTAAAAATATTTACTTCTTTTGTTTCTTGTTGCTGTTTTGTTACGTTGAATATTGTTTGTGATATGTCTTTTACAAATAAAGCACAAAATTATTATTTACATTCTTTTCAAAGTTATTTTAAAAAAATTCAGTTTGGAATCGGAAAGAGTGTTTTTAATTTATTTCTCTAAAACCAAAAAGAATTTCCAATATGACGTAATATCATAAATTGAAGCTAATTAAAAGTTTATAAGAAAACATTAACGCAGTTCATGCACAGGGTGAGGTAAAAAAATATTCAAGAAAATTAAGTTTTCTTTCTTAACAATTTTTTCAAAAAATTTTTTAAAAATTACTCTGTACATATGTTTAAATGCCTTAAAAATATCTACAATTTGATGTGCCCAACATGGTCGTCGTATAAAAAATAAGAAAGTTACAATCCTGGGGCGGTTTAAGTGGCCCTGTATACAGAGTGGACCATTAATAACAGGCCATAGTTCAAGGGTAGATTCTTTGGACCAAAATATGAGGATATAACCAAATATGCTTTAGTAAATTGTTGCTTTGGAAAAAGATACAGGGTGTCAAAATAGTATTTTTTTTTTCTTGTTTTTGCAATATCTCAACTGCCTATTGACCGATCTTCTCCCAATTTGGTAAAGAAACATTTTTTAAGCTAAGAAACAATAATTTATGTATTACATCACGCTAGCCCGTGGAGGTCGCCTCATGAGCTATACCTGATGATGAATATTTTTTCTCTTTTTTTTACGAAACGTAGTGGCACTTTTGATTATAAAATCTCATGCAGGAGTCATTTCTACTTAAAAAAGGTAAACTTGATAGAACTTGATAATTCCAACCATTTTCGAGAAAACTGCCGCATAGATCTCAAAAATTCTTTGAAAACAAACCCAATTTGAAAAGTAAAAATTGTATTTATTGAAAAGTGCGCTTTTGTGTCAAAACGTCAAATTAATGAAATTGAACATATATTTCTGTTTTTTTTTTCGTCCGACCAGAAAGTATACCCTTTCTGGGGAAATTATTCGCCAGAAAGTAACGTTTTCCCGAGCTAGACTGGTAAGTGACATTAGAGATCGGAAAAAGCTTTTCCGATCCTCGTTATTCTCGTTGCTATGGAAACGAATTTGTGTTAATTGTTGAGATAAGTGTCACATAGATAAATACACTTGACTTTCAAAAGTCAATTCACAAGTTATGGAAAATATGGATTCAGATTTTGAAGCATTACAGGCATAAATTGAAGTTGTAGTATAATAGTGTAGGTCGTAAAAATATTTTATTTAATTAGTATTGTTTGTCGTTGTATTTGTAAGAAAATATATTGAAAAAATAATACAAAATTGATTTTGTATGAGTGTCGGCCGAAAAAAAATTGTACGTTACACAACCGAAAAACAGTGTTTGCAGGTCTCCCTAAGCTTCCAGGGCTCAGCTGCGGTTCGCTCCGGAATCTGCTTGGGTCGCCCTGCAAAACACCTCTTTCCGGTCTTGTAACGTAAATTACTATTTACATCAATATTTAATTCATTTTCACTCTCTTCGCATTCTTTTCCAAAACGCCTTTAAGGATTACTGACCAGAACAGATGTTTTATTACCCCTCATTCACCTAAATAGACCAGTTATAGATATTTTATTGCCTGTAAACCTGTGAGACCGCTTTGATTGAATTTGTCCCATGTTTTATTTATTCACATTGCACTAAATAAGAAAGTTTGAAATACAAATGTGTTGAATTGGAAGGGCCCGGTAAGATGAAGGGGCCCGGTGAGATTTTTCTCACTATCTCACCTGTCCAGTCCGGCACTGTAGATCGGAGATTATAGGTGCTCAGTTTCAAGACAGTCAAAGTTAACATTTCCTGTTTTATGGTATTGCGACTTTAAAGTTCTTATACAATATAGAATGTGAAATGTATAAGGACATTTGCAAAATAAAGTAATTATTATTTTTTTAAATTTTATTCCAAAGCCAAATAATATACATTGAGACAGAATGTAGATCTGAGGGAAATGAGTGGACCAACAAGTCAAAATATGGTATAATATGGAATTAATTATTTAATAACAAATAACAGTATATTTTTTGTACTTATGTAATTACAAGTTCATTAAAATATTTATTTTTCTATATTGTTTTGGCGTTTTAAAATCTAAATTGCTATTTTTTAACAGAGATCCAGAGCTGTATCGAGCCAACTTTCTTGGGATTTATTTTTAAAATTTGCTAAATCAAATTTCTAACTTTTAATTTGAGGTTGTTTGACCTTGAAAAATTCAAGATTTTCGCCTGCGGCGCATTTTCACACCCACTTCTTCTGTGAATAGTATATTACTCTGTGACCATTTACTATAATAGCCCAAACGTTCTTCAAAAGAAAATGTAACCTTTCTCTGCTAAGAAATATGCAATTATGTAAATATCTTTAAACTGTCACTTCCTCACATATTTCCACTATCTTCATTTTTGTTGGTTTCCTGTTATTTATGCGAAGCTCGAGAATTACATAATCATATTTGGTCAAAATTCTAGGTATCATGCAACATTCCGGAAAAACACCCACTCCTTCCAATGAATAAACATTTCCGTTATTTCTACTTAGTATGAACATTCCGAGTTTTCCTCTATGTCGATTTATTCCTGGTAATGTAAATGATTTATGAAAATAAAAAACACTATGTTACGTCTGCATTTGCATAGGAGCACACGTCGGCATAGTTTAAATGTGATTACTAAATTATTTAGAAAAATAAGCAAAAAACGCCGAACTGATGCAAGGCCCTTCTATTAAAATTTAACATATCGATCATTTTATTGAAATAGGTTTCGTAGTAATTTCGGAGAGGTTTTATCATTTTCTTTACAAGCCCCGTGATATAGGTATCAAAAGAAAGGGCTTGATAAACAGAAAACGTGATCAAAACTTAAAAATTCAAAATGGCGGCGTCAACATGGCGGATAGGTTTTATCAATTATCGTTGGATTCGACTGAAAATCGGTATCTCTGCGTTATCGAGGTTGCAGATTACAATTATCCGGTCCAAATTTAACAAATCGTTTGTTTTTTTGAAAGTGCCAAAATTCTCTCCTTAAATATAAGACTAACACTTTTCGAACGCTATTTCGAACAGGTTCGATAATTAAAACGCTGAAGACATCATTAGATTAAATGAAGAGCGCCCCACGCTTTTATACTCAAATATTATACTTAAGGGCAGGATTTTGCAGAGTGAGAGGGAAATATGCGTTTATTTTCGGTTTATTATAAATATTTAAAAAAATCATGAATGGTATAACCTTTAAAATAGTTTCAGATCCTTCCCATTGCTCTAAGTAATACAACCATATACAGTTTTTATCTTAAATTTTTATATAGTTAAATGCCATACTTCAATAATGAAATTATGAGCTATTTTTATTGAAAAACTACGATATTCAAGTACAACAGAAATTTACAATAACAAATATATATAGTTGTATTCGTTAGAATAATAGCAATTATTTAAAACAATTTTAAAGATTATACTATGTTTGGTTTTTTTAATAATTTATAATAAACCGAAAATAAACGCATATTTTCCTCTCACTCTGCAAAATCCTATCCTTAATTACAAACACGGCTTACACTAAGGCCCTTACGGGGTAGACAGAGAGAACAGGTTCGATGATTATTTTTTGCATTTTAGTGCAGTATTTATAAAAGCATGTTTTTTTAGTTTTTTAAACTATTAATTTATTGTGATTGAAGTAGAATCTGCACGAATAGAGGAAAATTTGCGACAGGAAATAACAACAGAATTTTGTTGTGTTCGCTTTTATTCTCTGAAACAAAACAAAACAAAAACATGGGAACAGCTACAAATATTCACAAAATAATTGAGGAAACTCTCTCCTAATATCTCCATAGCTGTTGCAGACTTAGAAATATTTTTGTTGTTGATATGTTCTGTTCTCGATTTTGTTCCTGGTAATTATATTCTCATTTTATTTTGTTCCCAATTGTGTTTCGTTCTCAATTTTGTTCTTAGGTATAAAACAGCCAGATCGGTTTTTTGTTCTTATGTCAATTTTATTCTCAGTCTCTGATATAAAATTAAGTCAATTTGGATGTTCTCTAACTTTGGAAAATATTCTTTAAAACATATATTTTACTTATATTTTTGTATGAGAAATAAACCATTACAACATGATTATCCAGTCCCCTGTGCATTTAAACATCTTTATAATAAATAAACGAGGAATTTATTTTATACTTATTTTTAACTAATTAATTTAGGCTAGTAGTCCAGTCAATGAATGGTTTCTAGAGGGAAATGCTGAGATCACAATTTTTGACTAGAGGGCTGTGTTTGGACTATTTAGGAGGTAAACATACCAAAAGTCCCCGAACGTAGGAGGTGGGGGGGGGGATGCAGGGGGGCACGAAGAAGGTCCCGATTTTTTGTTTTTCGCTCATATCTCGAAAACGGTGAGCCCTTATCAAAAAGTGGCTACATGCAAAATTAAAGCTGACTAAATTTTTTACAATAATGTTTCTATTATTTTTTTTCGTATCTGCTATGGTTCAGTAATGAATTGTATATCTTTTGACTGTATCCTAACTTTATTATAAACTGAAAATAAATTTTAATAATCATCGTAGAAAAAAAATTCTTGTACAGATATCCGTTTCACAACAGACTGAACTGAAATGTCGATTAAAAAATGTCTTTGCGTCTGTAAGTGTGTGTGTGTGTGCGTGTATATCTATGTGTGCTTGTATACCGCTTTTTGTAAACACGATAACTTCTGTTAGACTTAAAATATTTGATTACAATTTGGAACATACGTAAAACAGCATATTACAATAATCCCTATTGAAACTGGGCCATATTTGTAATACATGGTGATAACCAGAGGCCTACAATTCTCACTTCATAATAATGTTATTAAAAATACCATGTTCCATATTTTAGGATAACGCTGATATATCATCTAATTTAAATAAAGTTGGTTTGCCTAACATACATCCGGTATATTGCGGTTTGAAAATCTTACACATCTTATTTTTGTATGCTTAGTAATATTTTGCTCTGAAATTAAAATAAAACGTATTTTACGTATGAGAGTTTGTAGGCTTCTGGTTATCACCATGTATTACAGATACGGCCCAATTTCAATAGGGATTATGGTAATATGCTGTTTTACATATGTTCCAAATTGAAATCAAATATTTTAAGTCTAACAGAAGTTATCGTTTTTACAAGAAACGGTATACACGCACACATAGATATATACGCACACACACACTTACACACGCAAAGACATTTTTTAGTCTGCTGTGAAACGGATATCTGTACAAGAAATTTTTTTCTACGATGATTGTTAAAATTTATTTTCAATTTATAATAAATTTATAACAAAGTTAGAATACAGTCAAAAGATATACAATTCATTACTGAACCATAACAGATACGAAAAAAAATAATAGAAACATTATTGTAGAAAATTTAGTCAGCTTTAATTTTGCATATAGCCACTTTTTGATTAGAGCTAACCGTTTTCGAGATATGAGCGAAAAACCAAAAACCGGGGCCTTCTTCGTGCCTCCCTGCATCCCCCCACCTCCTACGTTCGGGAACTTTTGGTATGTTTACCTCCTAAATAGTCCAAGTCAAAAATTGTGATCTCGGCATTTCCCTCTAGCCCCCTTATTGAACGTTCATTGACTGGGCCATAGGCCAAGCTTTTTTTTTATGTATGTGGTGTTCTAATAAATTTCATTTAAAAGCACATTCGTATTCAAAACTAATAAATTCGTCACGAACAATTCACAGTTGCTATTTTGTAAATCTTGAAGATAATGATTGCATTTTATGTTTACTTAGAATATGCTGTTTAGTTAAACAATTTTTCTAACTGTTTATATTACATATGGTCGTTAACTATATATAATTAATTTACTGATATTTTATTTATTTATTAAAAAATATTTAGCATCTCGCGGTTTTGGAAATAGTTTATTATAAATACAAATATACTGTATTTAAATAATTCATCAGGTTCAGTGTTCCAGTAATACAATTTAATTATAAAAAAAAAGAGTCTTGACTGTATGTCCTCCAGTCTTCCGCAAAATTGGTTTAAATTATCTATTATCTACGTATGAACAGTACTAGATAAACGTTACAATAATTGTTGTAAGCAGGGAAGCACTTTTGACTGAGATTTTTTTGTCCTAACGAATTTCAAGATGAGACAGTGGAAGTATATAAAATCAAGCTAAAAAGTCCAATTAGTCCAATAATTATAAAAATTTCCATCACAAAAAATGTTATCTGAGATTTTCCTTCAGTAACTGTTAGTGGGGGGGTGCCGCAACCCCCCCAAAAAACCACCCCTTCCGTTAAAGAAGCCTTATTTTACTGATAATTCGTTAACCGTTGAAGATATAAAAAAATTGCTCTTCATAAAAAAGAAAGCTTGACTAATTTCCTAAAAAAAAAAGGTCCTGTTGTAATTTTGTTGTATATGCCATGGTTTTCGACAAAATCGATATTGGAAAAAATTCCAAAATTTGTATTTTTAATGCGCGCGAATTTTCGTTTATTTGAAATTTATTGCGCGCGGCCTTTGGAAAAAAATGGATTGCTCGAAAACCATACAAGCTAGCAATAAAAATCAAAATAAGTTTTAAAGGGGATATAAAATACTCTCTTGTGTTGCTATTTTTGATGGCTATTGATATTTATTAGTATATAAAATAACAATATAATATAGTTATTTCTTAATTTTTTGCGCCTCTAACTATTCACAGGCCCATAAAAAATAACTGACTTTAATATAAGTTGTAAATGCATTATCTTTTAGTTCAAGGTAGTACTTCAATACAGAAAAAGTTAGGAATAAAAATATTCACATTTACAAATTTACCAGCATGTTGAAGTTAGCCAAATTTTGGCCAATTTTTTATTGCTTCCTAAAAATTAAAAAAAAGACCCAAACATCTTGAAAATTTAGCTCAAAAAATTATTCAATAAAATGGAGGAAATTGAAAAGAGAGGACAAACGGCCAAACTTTGGATTATCTATATGAAAATGGTTATATTGGCAAAATCCAAATAAGCAATAAAAAATTGGCAAAAATTTGGCTAACTTCAACATGCTGGTAAATTTGTAAATGTGAATATTTTTATTCCTAACTTTTTCTGCATTGAAGTACTTACCTACTACCTTGAACTAAAAGATAATGCATTTATAACTTATATTAAAGTCAGTTATTTTTTATGGGCCTGTGAATAGTTAGGGACGCAAAAAATTATGAGATAACTATATTATATTGTTATTTTTATATACTAATAATAAGTATCAATAGCCATCAAAAATGGCAACACGAGAGAGCATTTTATATCCCCTTTAAAACTCATTCCTAGCTTGTATGGTTTTCGAGCAATTCAATTTTTTTCTATAGGCCGCGCGCAATAAATTTCAAATAAACGAAAATTCGCGCGCATTAAAAATACAAATTTTGGAATTTTTTTCAATATCGATTTTCTCGAAGACCATGGCATATTCAACAAAATTACAATAGAACTTTTTTTAGGAAATTAGTCAAGCTTTCTTTTTTATGATAAAGCAATTTTTTTTATATCTTCAACGGTTAACGAGTTATCAGTAACATAAGGCTTTTTTCACCGAAGGGGTAGTTTTTTTGGGGGGTTGGGGCATCCCCCCATAACGAATTTTTGTGGTTTTATGATGTATAACCCATGCACTAACAGTTACTGAAGGAAAATCTCAGATAACATTTTTTGCGAGCTTCTGGTGTATTTTTTATTTTACCGACTGGAGTAAATGATTTATTTTGTCATAAAATTTCAGTTTTTTAAAAATCTACAAAAAATCGTAATTTTTCATTTGACTTTTATTGACTATGAATTTTTAATTTACTAACATTTTACTCGGCATGGCAACAATTTTAATCTTCATCCTATTCACAACGTCTTGACAGACGTTTTATGATCCATACATTGTTCTATGATATCCAGTGGCGTCCTAGCTAGGTCCGCAAACGCGGATTTGGCCCTAGATCCTTTGGGGCCCCCCATCCGATCAATAAAACATGGCAATGAACGAACAATCGAAACATTTGTAATTTGTCTCTTATTTAATTCTCCAACATCATCTATAATTTGTCGCTACCTTCTACAGAATAAGAAACTTACCTTTGCGTCTTTGCCAGGCAACAACGCTGTCGCGCGCTGTCTGCGCTATAACGGCGATATTAGTTTGTTCCAGCACGGTGTTATAAACTATGTGAGTATGCGCAATGTAATAATCGTGTTCCAGCGACGACAAGTTCTGATATTTGGATAAATGTCCTACGTTCCTGCAACATAGCAAACACGTTCGGAACAAGTTTGGAGGCTGCAAAACTGTCCTGAGAAAAAGACGGAACTTTTTCAGTATGATTAGTTTGGCGCATACGCTATGATCGGACCCGGATTAGACAGCATCTGTTTGAATTTAGGTCTGTTCCAACAACAATCACGGACTAGTCAGAAGTAATACAATTAGCTGAAAATTGTTTTTGATTTATCAGCTGACAACGTTAGGCAGAGCTTATTGGCTCTGACTACCCTGTCAAAAAATCCTTATAAAACCGTATTAAAAAAAATGTATAAGTTTTTATAATTTTTGATGTGTGTATTTGAAATGTGTTTTAATTGCAAATTCTCATATGGTGTCTACAAGTATTGATAAGTTTTTATAGTATATGTAATTAAAATTTTTATAGGTTTTTCTAGTGTTTTGAATGTAAACTCCCATATGATATCTATTAGTATTGATGAGTTTTTAAAGCACATGTGATTAAAAGTTTCTATAGGTTTTTATATGTTTGTATAGTGTTCTGAATGTAAATTTTCCATAGAAATTCTATTAGTATTGATAGGTTTTTTTACAGATTTTGGTTGTGTATTTTAATGCCAAATCCCATAAACTTACATAGGTAAGTAAATGTTATTTACTTACTATTAATATTTCAAATATCAATAGTAATATAGTGGTAAACACTAAATACTGCAAAAGTTCTTGTTTCCTCTAGCGTTCTAGCCTAAACACAGTTAATAAGTTAGCAGTAAAAGAGACTGCTTTAGTTTGAATTTAACAAGCCCACACTAGTTTCTTAGGTTACATTAGATTAGATAGGAATTAGCGACATGTATAACAGCTCCCTCTACTGGAGGCTGTGGTATGTAACACTAAACTTTTATAAGTTTTAATTATGTGTGTGTGTGTTTTAAATGTACATTCCTCGTATGAAACCTATTAGTATACGTAAGTTTTTATAGTATTTGAAATGCAAAGTTTTTTATAAGTTCTGAATGTGGTTTGATGTGGCTATTTGAGATGTGTTTTTAATGTAAATTCCTTGCCTGAGGTCTATCAGCATTTGCATATATTAATAGGAAATGCGAATTTTTTATAATATATGCTGCATACAATGGGTTTTTAATGTAAATTACCTATATGGAGTCTATCAGTAGTTATATGTATTAGTATATTTAAGTTTTTGTAGTATTTGAAATACAAAGTTTTTTATAATTCTGAATGTGGTTTGATGTGGCTATTTGAGATGTGTTTTTAATGTAAATTCCTTGCCTGAGGTCTATCATCATTTGCATATATTAATAGGAAATACGAAGTTTTTATAAGATTTGCTGCCTACAATGGGTTTTTAATGTAAATGAAGTGTTATAGATATTTTATATGTATTTGAAAAGTATTTTTAATGAAAATTCTCCATACGAGGTCTATCAGTATTTGTAAGTTTTTATATGGTGTTTGAAATACGAAGATTTTAAGTGGTTCAGATGTCTCTAAGTTCTTGAAGTATTTGTATGTGTTTTGAATGTAAATTCCTTGCCTGAAGTCTATCAACACTTGCACGTTTTAATAATAAACACGAAGTTTTTATAAAATTCTATGAGGCGATATATGCAATGGGGTTTTAAAGTAAATTCTCTGAATGAAGTCTATCAGTATATTTATAAGTATTTATGGGAATTAAATTGCGAAGTTTTATAGTTTTTATATGAATTTGAAAGATATTAATGTAAACTCTCAGTACGAGGCCTATAAGTATTTATAAGTTTTTATGGCGATTGAAACATGAAAATTTTATAGATTCTGTGAGTTTTTAATGTATATTCCTCGCTTGAAGTCTATTGTAAAACCTTTATGCTTTTATGGGAATAAGAGGGTTCTCTAAAATACAATGTGTATATATTTACAATGGATTTTAATGTAAATTATATGAAATTTATTGTATTAGTAAGTTTAGTTTAGTAAGTATTGTAACTTTTTTAGGTTGACTACTATTGAAATCCCATGAAAATTTTTCAAATTAATAGTTGTAAATAATACTTTTCAATGAGTGCACTGAGAAATCCTTATTAAATTTGTATATAAAACTAAACTAATAATACAATTTCAAATCTTATATATACTAATTATTTCTTATTAAATGTTATAAATTTCATCCCTGGTTTCCTGATGAAACATTATTAGTTTTACTACTATTGGAACCCCATGAACACTAATCAAATGAATAGTCGTAAATCATTATTAATACTTTTTAATAGATGTCCCTATAAATTCTTATTAAATTTTTATATAAACTAAACTGATATGGACCCACGAAGTCTTAGAAAAATAAGTACAAATATATCCTTATAAAAATGTATAAAATGCCTACTAGGAACTCCTTGGTATATCTTTTCAATTTCATTACTCTTCAGATTCCAAAAAAACTCACAAAAGTATTCGATAATAACTTATTCATAACTTTTAACATGCATCCTTACACGTTTCCATTAAATTCTTATATAAACTAAACGGATATATACCTATGAAGTCTTATAAAAATAAGTACAAATATATCCTTATAAAAATGTATAAAATGTCTACTAGGAACTCCTTAGTATATCTTTTCAATGTCATTACTCTTCAGATCCCATAAAAAGCCACAAAAATATTCGGTGTAATACCTTATTACACTTTTTAATACGTATCCTTATAAATCCTCATTAAATTATTATATAAACTAAACTGATAACAACCCCTCAGATCTTACAAAAACCATATACTAATTGTTTCTTATAAAAGATTACAGAACTCGTATTTGATTTTACTGATGAAACTTTTTCAGTTTCAACACTATTCAGATCCCATGAGAACTTATCAAATTAAAAGTTGTAATGCCATATAAAAACTGTTTTTAGTATAAACACTTATGGAAATATACCAATAACAACATGGATATTCCAACTCAATTAAGACTCCTTTAGATACTTATTCGTCTCAATATAATTTCTATATGGCAAAATTAATGTACTGTAGAAAACCTTATAAACCAGATAGGCTCTTATGATTACCCATAAAAAATTTATAATTATCTATAAGTTTGAAATAGGATTTTTTGACAGGGTAGTTTGTGGTTTCTTGCTGGAACAAACCTTTTAATTTATGAATTGTTCCGGCATCATAACCTAAAACGTAAATACCTAATTTCCGTAAAATTGACATTTTAGATGTATTTGGCAGTAGTGGCAGTGGAAGTGAATCCATTGTCCTGTATAGTAACTTCATTTTAAGCCGATACCGCTACGACCACAAACTTTATATATTATATATTATATTGTTTGTATTACGTCAAGGCGCGTTCCATCAGCAATTGTTTGGAACTTGTTCGTAACAAGTTAGGAACCGAACATGCGAATAACATAAATGTTCAGAATTAGTTTATAACAGCGTGCTGGAACAAACCTATTGTGCACTGCAAAGAAAAAAATCGGGCCCCCCTAAGCCCAAATCGCGGACCCAACTAAAATTTGCCAGGACGCCACTGCCTGTAGCTCTTGTATGACACAGGTTTTTACATTTTTGACGGCTGTGAATCAAAGTATTGACGATACAGAAAAATTGTTTAAAGAAATGTTACAGCTGCCTTTAGTCCGTAGTATTACGTAGGTAATACCTAATTTAAAGTAGAACTTTTTTGGTTCTGTATTGTCTTTTCCAACATGGCGGGCGTAGCGGCAACGATATTTTTGTGGAAAACAAACAATGATTGTGGTAAAAGGTCAATATCGAGAATTCATCGTATATGTGCCGCTAATTTGAAAGGAAAGACTGGACAAATCGTCACTACGAATATGCCCTTTATCTGCCACTATAGCCCTGTCAATAGTGTCAATGAACATTCAATAAGGGGGTCTAGAGGGAAATACCGAGATCACAATTCACAATTTTTGACTTGAAGGATGTGTTTGGACTATTTAGGAGGTAAACACACCAAAAGTCCCCGAACATCGGAGGTACGGGGGGTGCTGGGAGCGCAAAGAAAGTCCCGGTTTTCGGTTTTTCGCTCATATCTTGAAAACGGTTAGCCACATAATCAAAATGTGGCTATATGCAAAATTAAAGCTGACTAAATTTTCTACAATAATGTTTCTATTAATTTTTGTCGTACCTGTTATGGTTCAGTAATGGATCTTTTAACTGTATTCCAAAAAATTTTTAATAATCGTGGAAAAAAATTTGTCGTACAGATATCCGTTTCATAGCAGACTGAACTCAAATATCGAATAAAAAATGTCTTTGGGTCTGTAAGTGTGTGAGTGAGTGTATATGTATGTTTGTGTGTATACCGTTTCTTGTAAACACGATTACTTCTATTAGACTTAAAATATTTAATTACAATTTGGAACATACGTTAGACAGCATAGTACAATAGTCCCTATTGGGCCATATCTGTAATACATGTCATAACCAGAGGCCTACAAACTCTCACTCTTACGTAAAATAGGTTTTATTTTAATTTCACAGCAAAATGCGTTTTTTGATTAAGCATACAAAAATATGAAGATATATGAGATTTATAAACCTCAATATATCGGGTGTATGTTAGGTTCAAACCAACTTTATTTAAATTAGATGATATATCAATGTTATCCTAAAATTTGGAACATGGTGTTTTTAATAAGATTATTATGTTGTGAGAGTTTGTAGGCCTCTGGTTATCATCATGTATTACAGATATGGCCCAATTTCAATAGAGATTATTGTACTATGCTGTTTTACCTATGTTCCAAATTGTAATTAAATATTTTAAGTCTAACAGAAGTTATCGTGTTTGCAAGAAACGGTATACACACACACACACACATACATATACACGCACACACATACTTACAGACACGAAGACATTTTTTATTCGATATTTGAGTTCAGTCTGCCATGAAACGGATATCTGTACAACAAATTTTTTTTCCACAATGATTATTAAAATTTTTTTTCAATTTATAATGAAGTTATAATAAAGTTGGAATACCTACAGTTAAAAGATATACAATCCATTACTGAACCATAACAGATAAAAATTAATAGAAACATTATTGTAGAAAATTTAGTCAGCTTTAATTTTTGCATATATCCACTTTTTGGTATGTTTACCTCTTAAATAGTCCAAACACAGCCTTCAAGTCAAAAATTATGATCTCGGTATTTCCCCCTAGAAACCATTCATTGACAGGACTACTAGTAGATTAAAAAATTTAAATAGAAATAAAATAAATAAACAGGTACCTCAAGTTGGGTCTCCGTATTTAACTAATCTTTCGCAATAGTAAAAAAGGGTCACCACCCAGATGATAAACGTAATAATATTGTATATATTGAAATTAGTATATAATTTTAGTGGTCTACACACCATTCGACTTGCTGGAACCAACTTTGTTGGTATGTTTTGATGATTGCCGTGTAAACTAAAAGTGAGCTAATCTGCAATTTTCAAAGTATACCAACTAGGTTTGCTGCAACAATTTAGATTCGTTTACTTAATACACCCAAAAAATAATGGATGAATACAAAAGTATCAATTTATTTGTAAACAATAGATATTATTTTATTTTACTAATTTGCTGATAAATAAAAGAGCGTTACACGAACAGTCTTAAAGTCAGCTGATACAAAACTGTGTGTCTTTTTTTTGGAATTTCAACCTGAGATACGAGTTCTGCTTATGACATACCCTGTATAAATTGTAGAAACTCATATAAACATGCAAAAGAAATAAAGGTCTAAATATATATATTTTTTTTCAGTAAATATGTTTGTACCAACACTAATTTTTCTAAATTGAAACAAGATTATATTTTTTAAGACTAAAAAACTTTTTGAGAATAAAAGTCCACTTTTCTTTTCAGAAAATTGGGGCTTGATCTAGTACCTAGGCAAGGGGCACACATGGTAGAACCTGATTCTATGTCAGTTGTGGAGCTGTATCATGTTCACGTTGCTAGTGCTGAAAACACTCAAGGAGTTTCAGTAAGTAAAGATTTGTATATTTTATATTGAAATTTGTTTCAAATGTTACTTACTTCTTTTCTTCAAGTAGAATAGCTATGTTTCAAGCAGAATAGCACTTCAGATTAAGGAAATTGTATTTCTTTTCTCTAATAAAGATGATTTATTATTATTAATATTTGTTTTAGGCCAGAGGTACGATCAAGAAGAAGGAACAAAAGAAAACCTTAACCCACCACTTATATTTCTGTATGCGTGATTTTGGCCACCACGTTGGAGAAGACACAGAAATTTATTTTTCCCTATATGACGCTTGCAAGCAGAAATATATTACTGAGAGATTCCTAGTCAAAATTTCCAAAGAAGGTTTTTCAAATTATATTGATAAATTACATAGCAATTGCACTGTTTTTACGGTAAGCAGCAGTTTTTTATTCAGTTAAGCTTTATGACGATGAAGTAGCTTCCATAAACAATGCACGCTACATTCGAATACTCTACTCGATGCGAGCCTTACCAATCACATTGGCGTCATCTGGAGATGACTAAAACTTAACCATCTCCAGATGATGCCAACATGGTCAGAGCCGAACGTAGAGGGGGGTATGGGGTATACTTTGAAGGCGATTCGGCAAATCGGTCACCATTCGGCACTTTCGGCATTTGGCAATTATGTACATTAAATCGTAAAAAAAACTCAAAACAATCAAAACATAATACCAAAAAATAATTATTACTTTTCACGCAACCCTCGTCTTGTATTTGACTTAAATCATCCTGGCTGGCAACGCATGACTAAATCTGCTTGTTCTAGCCTCTAGCGCTGTATGTATATGAGTATGTGTATATCTACAGTGCCTTGTCATAATTGGGTTGTTGCACTGTGTTTAACAATAACATTTCTTCATAAAAAATCATTGGAAACAAGTAAAAGTTGAAAATAAAGTCTTAATAATAATAATATTACAATATCAATTTTAAAAATACATACACTTAAAACGGAGGTGACAACATAACGGCAGTTTGCAGAGAAGTTAGTTATTAAAAGACGAAAAAAGGATACGAAGTTATAAACTGTTGATAACGACGGAGAAAAAAAGAGAATAACGTCAATTGAATTTGACACTATATTTAATAAATTTGTTCAAAAACCCCACAATATTTGCACCAGTGCTCTTAAACTTATTATGGTCTCACTCTATCTCCTTCTATTATCTACACTGGTGCAGAAGTTCAGACTGTGTGAACAAACCTAATGTCAAATTCAATTGACGTTTCTAGGTTATATTTTAGCCAGTGTTGCCAATTGCCGGAGAATTCTCCACTTTTCGGAGAATTTGACTGCCTGCGGAGAATCTGGTGGAGAATGCCTTTTTGACGGAGAATTGGCGGAGAATATAGGGTGACAATTTATAATTATTTCTTTATTAAAACAAATAACAAAATAATGTACTTCTCTGTTTCTTGCAGTTTAGGAGTTTATGTAAATGATAACAGATGGCGATATGTGCGTATTCAGTTTCATTAAAGGTCAACAGAGGCTGGTTGTCGACCAATGATCGCAAGTAGTTAGCTCGATTCTATATTGGAGTGAGGACCGATAGGCTAGAGCTGGAAGAAGCTTTAGAGAGAGAAAGACATATTTGAAGGTTACCTGTCTCAGTTTCCTGAATAATTAGTTTACAAGTGAGAGGGAGCCAGAGTGCCTCCAAATTTAGCTTATCTCTAAAGTTTCTTTGAAAGGGATCAATAGGTTCCTAATTGTTCATACTCATTCCAGTATGTATATAGAGTTCACTAATCTCAAGCGTGCTCCAAACCTGGTTGTGCTGATTCATCACAACCAGGTTTTATTAATTCATTACTGATGACTTAAAATATCAATTTGTGCAAATTAGTAATGGACTAATGGATTACATATTGAGAAGCAAATAAAGATCAATATATTTTTTGTTGTATAGAAAATTTTGATATTTTAGTTTTGGCGGAGAATTTCTTCGATTTGCGGAGAATTTTAAGGCAGTAGGCGGAGAATTTTAGAAAGCTCTGTTGGCAGCACTGATTTTAACGGCATAAAGTTATGAATAAATCTAAGTTTAAGTGGTGTTTTGTGCCATACTGTGTAAATAATACCACCAATTCACCGAAAAAACTTTTCTTCAGTGTTCCAGTAATGAATGGTGAACGTAAAAATGAGCAGTTAACTGTTTTTTTAATATTTATAATCAAAATTATAGCTGTAACATACCTCGCCGGCTTTTGCACCTCTAACCTCTGCAATGCTAACAATCATCTCTTTTTAAAAATTCGCTGACCATAAATATATCTCTAGAAGGTAAAATATCAGAATTGGCTTTTATAAATCCTGCCTCAGTCATTTTGAAAGAAAATAAATACCAAACGCTAAAAACTTCTAATTAAATGCCAAATTCAATTTTGACATGGGGCTATTTTCTTTATTGCCAACGATATAAACTTGTTCCTCTTCTTCTGTTCTGCATATAACTTCACATCTAACTGCTGTTATGATGTCACTTCCGTTTTTGTGGTACATTCAAATAGTCGAACTTTAATAATTTTTTTAAATATGTTGCGCTTAGAATTTTTCTTTCAAATTAAACATATAACTAAATTAACGCCTCCACTACCATATTTCACCATTTTTGAAAATTCGTCAACAACCGAATTGCTGGAAACGTAAACAGGACACGATTCATCAAAATTCTTCAATCAGATTTACATTTTTTTTGTATCCCAAAAATTAAATGACTATCTAGACACGTCAGTATAGAAAAGTTGAAAATTGAGTCTTTTTTGGCAAAGGACCAATCGGAATAATAAATTGTTTATTGAGGTCTAAGGAACAATAGTAAAAAGAAAAAAAAACAGGCCGCTGGGACTTTTCTATTAATAAAATAGCAATTTCAAGCACTAAACAAATTAAGTAAATTTGTTAATTTGCTATCTCGGAAAGTATTTGAGAAAACTATACTCAGGCGGGGGTTTTCAAGGTCGCTGATTACGATTTTGAAGAGAAAATTGGAAAATTCAGGATTGGTGGCTATAGAGTATAAAAACGCGATATATTTTTTAATACATTATTTAATATTTTTTTAAGACAGCTATTATTGTTTTCATTTAATATGTAATTTTTAAAATTGAAAATAAATGGTCTTAAAATAGTAAATATTTAGTATACAACTTAAACTGTTTACGTGCATTTTACGTAGAAATTACAGAAGTAAAAAGTGTTTTAATATCGTAGGGAAAGAATTGTTAAAAAATTAAGTACATTTTTTTTTCATTATTTATTTCTGCACAATTATAAAAATTGTTTACTTAAAAAATATATAAAAATATAAATTTAATTAAACACCATTCTTTAAAATAGTTTTTTTTCAATTCATTTGAGTTGTTTATAAATGAAAATATTGCTCCCCTTATTTCTTGTTCTTCTTCTTCATTTCTTTCTTCTTCTTGAACATCGCCGATTTCACTATTGTAAAATAATGTATTCAACATATTATTGAGATAAATCTTATCTCTTCCTATTGAAAAGTTTGGTACTAATATTAAGCAGGTACTAAGGAGGGTGTCTTTACCGTATGTAAATCCCGGAATCAAGAATTAAAGCACGCTGTATTTAAACTTTGTTGCCCTTTGAAACAATTAACAGTAAAATTAATTCAGTAACGGGTAATTAAATTAGTTTAATTAATTTTTACTAGAAAAAATTTGATTGATTTACCCGAATATTTTAAAAAATGGTTAATTATTTAAATAAACCAAGGTTTACCTCCAATTAAGGTGAAGGAGAGTTACTCATAAATCGTATATTTAGGTGTAAATGGTATTCTAAACACTTTTTTCTACTTGTAATTTTTCCCAAAAATGCAAACTTAAGCCAGAAAATCTCATTTTTATACTTCATAGCCGCCATTTTGGGTCAGCCATCTTGAATTTTCCAATTTTCAAAATTGGAATCAACGACCTCAAAATCCCACGATATGCATTTTCAGTCGGTTTTGTCAAATAGTTTTCGAGATAACAAATTAACAAATTTAATTAATTTGTTTAGTGCTTAAAATTGTTTGTTTATTAATAACAAAATGAAAAAGTCCCAGCGGCCTGTTTTTCTTTTTACCAATGTTCCTTAGACTTCAATAAACAATTTGCAAGAAAAATTAGGCCGATTAATCCTTTGCCAGAAAACTTTTCAGAAAATATCTATCTTGACGCGACTAATCATATATAAAGAAAATAAAGGAGCAAAGGAGAAGAAGAGACTCCCGTGCACCAAATTCCTTGGCATATTCTATGAAGGATCCCCACTCCATCTTCACCAACCAACTTAGCGCCTCAGCCATGATATTATCAACCCTAGCTGCTTTGCTAGTTTTTAGTTTTTGTATAGCTGCCTCCAAGTATTGAAGGTTCTTGTAGAATCCATTGCAATGACCTAAAACATATGACCGAGCAAACATTTGACTTCGAAACTACCTAAATTATGTGTAATAAATTTAGTTGCAAAATTCGAATTAACACATTCGTGGACAGGACTGCAATTGCAGTTATTTTAGCAGTAAGATCCGAGGACATGACTGCAATTGCAGCCCTTCATTAAAGTGGGTTTTATATCTGTTTATATATGTTTTTTATTCTTAATATTTACTTAGTGCGCCATGGGCAGCCCTAAACTTCTTTTGACTGTCCGCGAATGTGTTAACCATTATTTAAGTAATCAGCAAGGTAGCACAGTGGGCTAAAGCGTATTGTGTAGCAAGCTTGTTTGATCACACTGTCTACCATATACCGGATTCGATCTCTAGCAATGATACTAGCAATGTCGGTGGGTAATGGTTGTTGTCTGCGTTTTTTCAAATGTGTAACCTGCTTCTGGACAGCCTTGATTTGGATTCGGGTGTTGTCTAATATATATGGTGTACTATGTTGTTAACAGAAGTAAAATTCATGGTGACACGGCCCGGTATCGACATAAGTAGAGAATCATATTTATAATTGTATGTTTGGTTAATATAATGCAACACCATTGATCGAAATGGAGTTTTTTTCCCCTACAGGTTGCAGTGCCTAAACCCTGCCGTACTGAAGCTTAAGCTTGTGGTACCCCATAGTCTTGTTATAACCATTAGTCCCATTTTTCTCCAAAAGGCGAGAGTATGGTCAATGGGAGCTTTGGCAATTTCTTCCGGGGTACTGAATGGTCCCCCGAAGTATTAAAGCCTTCCAACCACCATGTTATATGATGTTCACATGTTATATGATGAGTTTCCTCATCCTCTCAACTTGGTCTTTGGTCAACATACGCGTCTCTTTCATCCCTGGTGCCCCAGTCCAAGGCATGTTGTGTTTCTGACTCAATAGTTCCTTTACTATCCCTCTTGTGGTACTGTATGATATCCCGCAGATTGGCTTGGGTCCCATCAAGACTGTTTTTGCTTCTTCTTTGCCCAACTTATCTGCTTTTTCATTGCCTTCATTACCATGATATCCTCGCGTCCACTCCAGTTGTATACTGTTGTGTTCCGCCAGTTTCGCCAGGGAATTAAGACAGTTCTTTACCATTGTAGAACGTATCTCTACTGCCGAAATGGAGTTAGCTGATACTGATATCAATGAATGCTTAAAGTTAGTGCAGATATTTGAACTAATCGTAATTTTCAATGCGTTTTTAAGGCATATCTAAAGGGGTTTGGGGTAAACAAAATTTACAGGTGGATTCCTGAGAAATTTTGCCATCGACGTTCCAAAACTCATTTTGGACATAACATGCAGCTAGCACATTTTGATTCTAGAGGCCTCATTTATGAAATTCATCAAAATTAATTTTTTCAATGTCCTGTGTGAACTGTGTTTATTTCAGTGATGTTCAATTTCTTTTTTTTTTTAGGATTTGGGAAACGCAGACTTAAACAAAGATATATACATAATTGCTCACGTAATGCGAATTGGTAAAATGCTTTATTCTGATAGTTCAAAAAAGACTGAAAAGGCTGTTGTGCAGCAACAAGTTTTCAAAAGGCCTCATGGGGTAGCTGTGCAAAATTTAGGAGATTATTTAACTAGTAAGGAAGGTGATACTGAAGAAAAAGAATTTAGTATGAAGGTATACCAAGGCGAGGAGAAGGATTTTCACCAGCTCCACGATTTTGTTATTAAACAATCTGGAAAGTTCAGTTCATTATCGGGCCATATGAACTACGGCATAATGATTTCTGTGAAAATGCTTCATGGTGAATTAAGGACAATTAAGGAAGAAAACACATTATTATTTAAGAATGTTAGTTTGACTAGTAAATTAGGCTTTCCTGATGTGATAATGCCTGGGGATGTAAGGAACGATCTCTATTTAAATCTCGACAGAGGTGAATTTGAGAGAGGTGGAAAGTCCACAGGAAAAAACATTGAAGTAACCATAGTGGTCCTCGATAGTGAAAAGAATGTGATAAAGGTAAGTTAATATTACTATTAGAAAATATGATTCGGTTAGAAATTAGCCACAAATTCGGTGAATGCAAAAATTAAGAACAAAGTGCCATTAAAATTTCAAAAAAGTTCTCGGAATGTATAACTTATTAAGCAGTAAATTGGGGAATTATCAATTCATATACAAATGTGAATTATGCAGTGGATGAATTTTGTGACTTAATACATGAAATTTGTATCATTTGTGTTCCTAAAACAAATCCAAAAATAACAAATATGATATGGTAATAAAATTATTAGTGACATAAAATCTAAAGAACAGAATTTAAAGCTTTCTAAAAAAAACTAATTTAGGACACTGCCGTATGGATTACATTTTTAATGGCCAAATTAAAAAAGACAATAATTATGTTAAATCAGTAGAAAATGAGTACTGAGTAATTGAATGATCCTATATAACAGATGGATATAAGATAGTATAATTTATTTATATAAAGTAATAAACAATTTCACTTTTACAACCTAGAACCCATTAGAGTTTCTAATTTAAAGATGAGATTCCAATAGGACATTTTACATACCCATGTTAAGAAAAATTATGTAAAATGAAATTGAAAAATAGATTGTATGAAATTTTAATCTCAAACAACGATATTTATCATTGAATATAGTAGGTGGTAGTACGTAGATGCAAGTTTTTAATTAATTCCAGAGGAGTACCTCATGTATTCTTTAAAAGTAATGTTTCTTTTCCATTTTTTCTTGTAGTTTTCATATTGTTTAACTGTGAATTTATTGTTAATTTAATTAGCTATTGTCAGTTTTAATGTTGGTTTTAATTCAACTAAAACAACTGTCTATAATTGGAGTCTTCATTTTGCAGACATGTTTACGAAAAAAAATAAAATAAATAAAAATATGATGTGAAGCTTTGAAACTAAAAATATTTAAACATTTAAACGTGTGTCAATTTTGCGAACTGATTTTTTTATTTTCATCCTTAATCTGATTATTTTAGAATTGTCTGTGGGGTGCATCTGGTATGGAAGGTACATCCGAATACAATTCAATGATTATTTATCACCACAATTCACCAGCATGGGCAGAAAATGTTAGATTAACATTACCGATAGACAAGTTTGCTGGAGCTCATGTTCGATTAGAATACAGACATTGTTCCAGTAAGTTAGAGCAATTTTACATGAATACACAATAATATTGAACTAAATTTTTATTTCCAGCTAGAGAGAAAAATGATAAGAAACTTTTTGGATTCTCCTTTATCCGTCTTATGGACAAAGACGGGGCAGCTGTACAGGACGGCCAACATGAATTGTATATTTACAAATGCGAGGACCCACAAAAACTTGATAATTGCGGGTATTTATCATTACCTGCTTTTGCCAAAGATTACGAGGGAAATCACGAGGCTAGCGGACAGTTTTCCAGAAGCCACAAGGAAATGATTTCTATAAAAACCCTTTTGTGTTCCACGAAACTTACACAGAATGGTAAACTTACACAGAACTATTTCTATTTCTATATTAAAAATTGTTCCTTCATCAATTTTATGTCCTAATTCTTTGATTTTTCTAGTGGATTTGCTTGCTTTGTTGAGATGGAAGTCGCATCCAGAAAGAATCCAGGAATCATTACAACGGGTTTTGAGATTAGGTGATGAAGAATTAGTTAAATTCCTACAAGATGTTCTTGATGCTTTATTTGCATTATTTTCCACTGAAGATGGCAATTCCACAACTCATAGTGGCTTAGTTTTTCATGTATTAGTTTCAATATTTAATTTACTGGATGGTTCAAAATATCAACACTTTAAGCCAGTGCTGGACGCATATATCAAAAATCATTTTGCAGCAGCACTTGTTTATAAGTAAGTAATTTTGATGATATCTTAATATATTTATTCCATATTTATCTAGCTTGTCAAAAGATACTTGTTGGCCAAATTGCACTGATTTGATAAACTTTTATAAAACTTATTTTCAATTACATACCCTCCAAATTCATACACCAATATGGTTCGTTATGCATGCTGATCATGTGCCTTTATTACTATCTTTCTTTTACAGATTTAATATAGTATGGTAGAAGAAATTAAATAAGAAAAAAATACATCAAAACTGATTTTTGCAAGCACCTTCAGATTAAGTCCGCAATCAACATAGTAAAACTCCTGAACCATTACTCATAAGCTTGTACTACGTGTCATAGTTTTTTGCAAATATCTCGAAAATTGTGATTTAGAAAGACGGAATATTTATTAAACATTGTAAGCCATTAAGTTGTCTATAAAACTGGTAGAAAAGAGTCCCAAATTCATATATTAAAAAACTAAAAATTCTTTAAGAGGATTTCAATCCCTACTGCCCACTTGGTTAAACCTAAGGAACTTTGACTAAAAATACCGAAAAAGATTATTGAAAGAACCTCCCCTCATCTACAGTTCTGATTGACTCTCGATAGAAAAAAGTTCCAAGTTTGTATATCAAAAAAGAGAAAGTTATCTTTCTCATATTTAAAGGAGCATTATTGATATCGAATCTCACATTTTTCTTTATACTACTAAGAATAGTTAAAATCTACAACAGATGTGACGTGAACTCAAAGTATCTGAACTTTTGCAAGGTTACCTACCACATTTATGGCTAGTGCAGAAAAGTCTGCTTCGTTGCAATTTAAAAGGTGTATTTTGTATCTTATATCGTAAGAAATCTGGGATTGTTTTTAAAAACTATTTCTAATTTTTGTTTTACTGTCTTGTAATTGTCTTTAAATCTTCTTGAACAGTTGGATCTATAAATGCCTGTAGAATCTGTCAAATAGCAACTTCTAGTATTTTTGATGTTATGAAGTGTCCATGCATTGAACAATTTTCCTCCAGTCCACCCCCTAAAACATTTGCTACTCTACAACCAAAAGCACTGGTGGTTTTGTCCCTGCTAACTCAGATGTATTCCCCGTTGAGCTGTGACAACATTTTCTGCCTAATATTGCCACAAGCCGGTGATAAATATTTTTTTCTTAGTCTTGACTCCGATGGCACCTGACACCTACATTCACCCATTCCTTCCACTAGATCCAAACTAAAATTGTTTTGCCTGTCACTATTAGTAAAGCCATTCATACTCCTTTTATGATTTTCTGTGTATTAACACGTGTTTTAGCTGCATTCACGAAAGCACTTTGTCACTGCTTCTGCAATATAACTTGTGCCGTCAAATTGCAATTGCAAACCCACAAGTTTACTGTAGCCTGTGAAGGACGAAGAGACGTATTAAAAATCGTCATCGACTTTATAATTCTAATATATCCTTCACAATCTTATCTAATGTACTGGCGAGGTTGCAGTCTATGATTTCATATCTCCCTCCCTTCTATTTCGTTCTGATGAGTTATGCCTCATTCGCAGGTCGATAAATTTCCAGTATTGCCACAGCGAAGGTATTACAATTATAAAATAATATATTACGTTTTTACTTAATTTAATTTGTTGTTATGCCTTTCGCAAATCTGTCTATCTAAGTTTTTCAATAAAATTAGTTTATGTATTAAAATTATAAAATCAAACAAAATTTAATTTATCATGCTGCATTTTCTGTTTCACATTACTAATACAGCGATTAATTATTTTTTATTTATTTGCTTTTATCATGATTAGAGAATATTATTTAGGTATTATGCAAATCACAACTTACACACTTTTTATTTATTAGCGTGCCCAGATTAGGGCAACAATATACAGAAAGTAGGTATTTTCATAATAAATAAAAAGTGTGTAAGTTGTGATTTGCATAATACCTAAATAATATTCTCTAATCACTAATACAGCGGTGAGAGCATAAATCATGGGGTTTAGTCCGAATAAGTGAGGGAGTTTAGAAACTTTGGGAATTTGTAAATTTCGATGCCCTGAATGAAGTGAGAAAAAATGCAAAATGTGATCTCAGCCGCCGGCGCCGCCATATTGAAAACATGGCGCACAAAAATAGTCATACGGCAAAACTATTCGTATGAAAATAAAAGAGCATTAAATTTTCTACAAAATATATCTTATACATTTTTTCATTAAACTGAATAGTTTCGATGCAGCAGCCGATCGAAATCAAGCATTCTTGATAAAATTATGATTATGAAATTAGTTTTTTTTAATTTCTCAATTTAGTGCGATTTTTATGAAAGAGTATTTTTGTGTTGAGACAAAATTTGTTTTCATACCAGAAAATCCTCAAATTTAGTTGATTTTACTTGTCTGCTAAGTGTTCAATACTCGTTTCCACACCACCTTGAGGTAGAATATATGGCGCTTTTTTTACGTGGTTGTACCCTATAGCATTAATTCAGGACATATTATCAAGTCCAGGAGTGGCAGGGGGTTTGCAAAAATGTTGAAGAATGGGGCTGGAAACAGAGCAAAGCTGGGCTTACACCAATAACAATGCTGAAAGATCCTGCTTCTGAAAAGCAGCAACAGTCGACGAGCTTCATGACGACGAAGAAGTCGACTCTCCAGTCGAAACATTTCTCGTATGCATGGAGAACAATCAGTACGTAGAATCAGTGGAAACCTCAACGGAAGTATTTTCCGAAGAAAGTATTGTAGACTACAACGAACCTGGACCTTCGACATCAAGCACATAAAATGCCTCAAGAAGCAGACTAGTCGTGGATTAGGCCTACAGGGGATAACTACGTAAAAAATGGGGCCTTATACTCTACCTCAAGGTGGTGTGGAAACGAATATTGAACATTGAGCTATGCGTAGCAGACATGTAAAATCAACTATATTTTAGGTATAAAAAAAAATTTTGTCTCAACACAAAAACACTCCTTCATAAAAGTTGCACTAAATTGAGAAATTACAAAAAAATTTTAATTTTGTCAATAATGCTTGACTTTGATCGGCTGTTGCACCTAAACTATTCAGTTTAGCGAAAAAATGTATAACACATATTTTGTGGAAAATGTAATGCTCTATTATTTTTATAAGAACATTTTTTGCTGTATGAGGCACCGGAATCGAGATATTTAAAAGAAACTGTTTTGTGCGCCATTTTTTCAATATGGCGGCGCCGGCGGATGAGATCACATTTTGCATTTTTTCTTATTTGATTCAGGCATCGAAATCTATAAATTACCAAAGTTTCAAAACTCCCGCACTTATTCGGACTAAGAATCTAGAAATCTACCTATCGAATGTACTATACATTTTAGAAGTAAACGGCACATGACTGTCTGATGTTTAAAATCTTTATTTATGTTTGTTGTGTAAGATTTAATATCATAATTTGTTAAAAAGAAATGCTTTATTTAGACAAAAGCTTATTGGGTTCGTACATATAATTATTATGAACAGAAACACACCACACACATTATTACACAGAACAAGAAACTATGTGCTTCATTGTTCAAAGTTGTTTTGTTATTTGTTAGATGTCTATTACACTTTACATCTTGCAATTAATTCATTGTATCTAAATATCAAAATTTTCTATTCATCATTTTTTTGCTCGCTGTGCCAGCAAAGAAAATGTCATTCTCGAATGCAAAAGAAACATTTCACAATCTAGAATCAAAAATAAGTATTTTCGAAAACTGTCATAAAAGTTTTATATGACATCTGTTAAGACTGTTTTTGGTCTACAGAATTTAAAACATTTTTCATTCAGGACGTAAAAGTGCTTTATATATCCTGCAATTTTTGGTCATAGAAAAGGCCCCAATTTGATAGAATATATTAGTCAGTTTTTTTGCTTACAAACATTAATTTTCAACAATTACTTGAACAATAAATGAACTATTTCCAATAAGTATTTGATGAATAAATTCTCTAACAATGTTTAAATGTAATGTTCGAATGTGTCGATATAACTGCATTGATATCATATATGACATTAGATAACACATTAATTGACTGTAATTGTCAAAATTTTCTCTTCAATTTGTTAATAACTAAAGGGAAAGTTGTTTGATACTTGATCGTAAAATGTCTGCATTTTCTAATGAATTTTTTGCTCTCTATACTTGCAAAAAAAAATTCATTCTCGAATGCAAAAGAGGCTTTTGCAATCAAAAATAACTGTGGAAGGCAACACTGAATATTTCGTAGTTTTTCTATGAATGTTTCATAAGATATTTACAATATATCTGCATGAAAGCCATCTCAGGAATGGACATTTTCTGGCAATGAATACCTGAAATACTTAATAATCACATTAATTCACTATATGCCGAAGTAATACAAACAAATGTAAACTAAAAGTATTAGTTGTGTTGTCAGTTTATTTTTTGGTCACTAGGACGTTGAAATAGCTTATAAAGAAATATATTTTTGCAACCTTAATATAGAATAATGTATAATTATTTTATTTAAAGAAAAAAAATATTATGTGGTTACCCAAATGAGCTATGAATCGTGTATTGTTATGACGCTATTGTTATGGCTTGTATAATAAATAAAACTTTTTAAATCTGTTCATTTTTGTTTTTAGGGGTCTACTGACCAGTGTTCAACATTGCGCAGACTGGGTAGTTTCGTTTGAAAAACAGGAACCAATACAAAAATGTTTCAAAAGTTTGGAATATATTTTTAAACTTATTATACAGAGTCGCTTGCTATTTTCAAGAGCTACTGGTGGACATTTCGAAGACAGTTTTAGGAGGGACTTGTTCAGTGTATTTGCGTCTTTAAATAAAATGCTCACTATTAATGACAGCCATATCATCAACACCCAAGTACGTTAATCAAAAAGAATCGTTGCCATTTAACATCTGATATTTATCATTAATTCCAGGTGGCATTGCTTCTTGCTATTAGTGCTGTATATGAACAGTTGATTGAAGTTTTACCAACATTGGAAGTTACCAAACTGGCTGCCAATATGTTGGATTCCCTTCCTAGAGAACTCCCTTGTCTGTTAGTACAAGCTAAACTTTCCTCTATTAAGAACATGGTTACCAGTAAACTCTTCCAAGATGATGGTAAGTCATTCGATTTGTTTATAAAACATTACAAAATATGCAAACATATTGCCTTTTAGAATCCAGAAACATTCTTCTAACCACAGCCTGTAAACATCTGAGATATCACTTGACGAGGCGGGATGAATTGAAGTTGTGTACAGAAATTTTGGGTGAAATTTTGGGTTTTCTTTTTAAACAAAGAAAATTAAGTGATGACCAGGGAAAAATTAATAATTGCATTCACCATGATGTTGATACTTTATGTATTTCTATTCTAGAGGTTCTGATACAAACCATTCTTACCATAATTGACAAAGACATTAAAATATTTGTAAGTAAAATACATTGTGATATTATGTTACTTATAAAAAATATTTTAATACTTGACTGATTTTCACATTATTCATATTATTTTTTGGGTATGATCAAGGGTCGGAATTACCGATTGGATATGATGTTAAACCTGGGTATGCTTTAGGTCAGCGCATAACGATTTGCGTCCATGTATGAAACAATATCTTACCTTGAAATTTTTTTTAGCGAATTCCGTATTATCCAAAGTTGATAAAATCAATTTATTATAAACACTCACTCAAAGAAAACTGGAGGTATAGGGGGATGTACTTAACACTAAACTAACACCCAAATATTTTCACTGCCAGTGGTTACAAGAATAAAAGTTTATTACTAATGTCTGTTCTAAATGTTCTGAAGTTAAACTTTTGCGCCTTTCGTTGAAAATCCATTTATATTGCGAGAAGGACCGCCGGATGTCTACAGATGTAACTGGGGCATACTTAAGGCATACTTAAAATATCTAAACTTTCGCAAAGTCACCACATTCATGCATGGTGTAGCAAGGTCTATCTCTTTGCCGTTTAAAAGGTCTAGCACACCTGTCATCGTTACAAACCTAGGATATTTTTTTAAACGGTTTGGAATTTTGTTTGTACCCTCGCAGCAATTTCTTTCTGTAATAGAAAAGTATACTGCTGGAGATCGAACACAACGTTTATTGAATCAACTGTAGTAAATTCTGATGTTGGCTGATATTGAGGTCCTGTATACCTAGAGGAATTCGTGAGAAACATCCGTGTATGGTCTTCAGATTTTCTTGAATAGTTGGATTTATAAATGCCTGTTGCGCCTGTGAAATGGCAACTACGTCATTTGAATTTAACTGCTGTATTACAGATTTCACATTTTCAAAATGACAGTAATAGTATGATGTTACCTTTGGCCAAGTTCCCCATTGTGTTATAATGGGCTCTGGACGTAATGGAGTATTTTGTGAAATAATTGTACACGACTTGGTGCTTTAAGAACAACTTTATTTACTAGTGATCATATTATCAACATTAGCACTCCCTAATAGTTTCAGCAATTCTATGAAGCCCATGTGTTAAATATGTTACATGTGTAAAAACACAATATAAATTATAATAATCACTGCGTTATTACTACGTTAATTACGACGTTACGGTATAATCGTTAAAATGAAACCTGGGATTCGTAACAAGCTTTATATATTGAATAACTTAACAGTAACTTATAAAAATGCAAAAATGGTAGGAAAAAGTTGACCATAACTAAGCATTAGTCTTTCGCACATGTGGTGCACTTTACGGTTATCACTTGAGTCTCCTTTGTCCCTTCAGCCTTTGACCTTCCTTCGTCTTTAGATAAAACCCTGTCGCACCCCGCCTATCGTTATTTACAGGTCTGTCTTATTAATGTTCATCTTGTGACTTATTATTTTTAACAACATGAAATATATTCCGATATGTTTCCTTCAAAATTCTTTCAACAGCTTTCATATAGTTCACTCCATCGGTAAGAGATAATAAAATTTGTCCTTATTTTCTGCATATTTGTCACCCCAAAAGTCTTATAGACTTGAATTCACTGCCTCCGCTATAATACGAGAATTTGTAGCTTCTAAAGCTTTAGAGGCGATCAAGTGTCTGCTCGTTGAACAATTTTCTTCTAAAATATTCGCTACCTTAAAACCGCAAGCATTGATTGTTTCGTCCATGCTGAGCCAGATGTACTTCCCATTAAGCTCAGAAGAAATTTTCTGTCTAATATTTTCGCACTCTGTAATTAAATATTTTTTTCTTAGTGCAAATTAGTGTAGATTAACATTGCTATATTTGCCACTAATACATTTTTACAAAGTTTCGACCAAGGTATCATAAATTTCGCTAGATCTAAATTAAAATTCAGTTGTGTATCATTGTAACGCACTGTTTATGGTTTTCTGAAGAAATGTCTATTAATATTTGTGTTGCATGACCATGAAATTTCTTTTTCACATCTAGTTCAATACAATTGTCTACAATTAAATTGTAAATTGTTAATATCGCGACTCCAAAAATTTACTGTAGCGTCCATTGGTTTAGTACAATGTGACATTTTAATCGCACGTTTTTCGTACCTACAACCGAAAGAATTCACTTTATGGGAGATACTGTTTGATTGTGTTATGTTATGTTTTCTCTCTTCCACGCTATGTCCGGCCGCTGGACTTCAGTAATAATGTAAATTTCCAGTATACTGCAACTTTAAAAAGAATCTATTACGTATTACATTTTTATTTAATATAGTGCCATTCCCCAACAAAACTAAGTTACGCATTAACAATGTAAAATTAAATAAAATTCACTTAATATGTTGCATGACTTTCTGTTTTTGTAGGTTGGGAATGTTTCAGTTGGTGTTTACAATATATTACATCTGTAAAAGTCATGACTGGAATCCGATCGGTGATATCGACCTTTGGGCATGATTTAAACGATCAGCAAAGTAATTGATTTTCTTCAGGCAATAAAATGCAATTGAGCAACAAAATTAATAACTGAGCAGCAAACTAAATGGAAACGGTCATCTCTTAATGTTTTTATGTAGCTCTAAAACATAAAAAATAACAAACTTAAAACTAAAACACCTTTGATCAACATATTTTGTTCAGTTGTTAATATATTTTTTTGTCGGTTCTAAAATTAATCAAAAATAAAAATTTCATCATCACAGGACAGTTTTAAAGGTGTTTGATCAGCTCTAAAACTAAATTATGCATCGGAAATATCTTTAAATATGGTAACGCGAATAATGATTTTTTTGTGTGCGCTGCAATGAGGATAAAATAAAAAACTAAATTAGTCATCCAAAAAAAATAATCAGAACATGATTACAACTTAAGTGTAATGTAGTATGTGTCTAAAGAAAGTAATAAATGTATGGAGACATGAGATAATTGAAAATAAGTGCACACTTGAAGGACGTTTTTTGTTCCTTTTTTGTTCTATTACTCCAGGCATTAGAGAATTTTACCTGAAAAAATTCATGGTAGTTCTGGAAATAGGTTTACTTTATTTTTTGGCTCTCTGAATCCAAATTTTTTATTTCCCCCCAAAAATTCCCCCCACAACCCCTCAAATTTAGAGAAAACCCAAAAAATTAGTTTTTGATTTTTTTTTTCGGTTTAGAGAAATAATACCCAGACATTCAAAAAGTAAACAAAATTTAGAACAAAAAAAGTCCTTTGACATTTTGACATATGACGAATGGGAGGGAAGCGAGTGGATTCCGAAACATGCGCCGCACGTGCATTTAGGTATCATGGCAACTCCACAGTTACTCTCGTCTTTCGATCTTCTTGGAGCACCCCCTCTCCTGCCACGCCCCTCGAGCTAGCATACTGTTGTCAAGAGGCCCTTCCCTTCCCCCCCGACCCATGACACCTGTAGGCTGCTCCAGAATTGATAGCAATCCGTTGATCGCGATCGAAGTTTCTTAGGAGCTGTATCCTCACTTTATATTGTTTATTATTTTAATTGCTTTAAAAAACGTTTTTTTTCGCATGAGAGCTGTTTTCTCATAATATTTTAAACATGGTTGATGTGACTTTAAATTGTTTCAATTGATCAAAGTCCTAGTCCAAAACCCAGATTTGGATTCCCTCGCTCAGCAGTAAACACAACATTGCCTCTTTGGTCCCAACTGAAGCTGCTGCTGCAGAACACTCACTGAGAACGTACCACCAAGTCCAACTTTGGCAAGGAAATGTTATTGAGCCAGAAAAATTCGGGTGGAAAAGAACCAGTTACGGACTTTCTCCTGTCATTATTTTGAATCCTCCTGCTCTACCAAAACTTCTAAATATTATCTCCGCTAGGTGTAAAAAACGGCTGCCACGGCGCCCGTAGCTGCAAGAGACGCGGGTTGAAATGTTCCATCATGTGCCTCGAGTGCAACAATTCATGCGAGAATATTCTTGACTGAAAGAATGTAACCAACAGGTAACTTAGCATAGCGCATGCAGTCCCGCGGCGCCGAGGCTCATGTTTCGAGGCGTGTTAGCGCTTCCCCGTTCGTTCAATGTTAGAATGTCAAATTTTGTCTACTTTCCAAATTTCTAGGTATCTTTTTCCTAAAACGAAAAAAAAAAAGATAAAAAAACTGTTTTATTTTCAAATTTTCAAATTTTTGAGGAGGTTACGGGGGGAATTTTTGGTGGGAAGTTAAAAATTTGGATTCAGCTCTCCAAAAAACGTAAAGTAAGCCTATTTCCAGAACTACCATGAACTTTTCCAGGTAAGGGCCCTATATGGTCTCTAATGCCTGGGTTATATAGTATATTCTTGTCTTCAAGAGGTTGAACCATATATTTTAAGCAAATGGCTAGCTCAATCATATATCTACAGATGCAGATCTTGTAAGTCATTGGGCAGTTGATCAATTGTTTTGTAAATTAGTCGAAAATTTCATATTGATTTTCGCATGTTTCGTATTGTTTGCTTTTCTGACTGGCACCTTGTAATATGTATGATTTTTATCAATGCATAAAGCAATGATAGTCTTTGGCAATTTGGCCCAATGAGATGACTATCATTTGTTTTATTGGCCGGTTAAATTACTAATTTGTGACTATTAAAATACTGAACAAAAAGTGCACATCAATATTGAACGCTTAATTTTTTTTTTTTTTTTGCTGCTCAACTTATGATCCGCTGACCAATCAGTTACTTTGCTAACAAAATTGATTTTGCAAGGACAGGTGAGGTATTAAGAGGAGACAATCACAGTTTCATCGGTAAAGCTAAAGCTGAAGTGGGGCGAAGGGTAGGCAGTGTGGCTATTATAGGGCATCTGCACGTGATGTCACAGCTAACCTCATAGTTAAAAGCGTAATGATATGTGAAATTTTGGTTTGTTGAGAATTTATTGGTCGAGACTGAATTTAGAGACAAAAAAAATGGACAAGGAACAAAAAAGGTAAAAACAAATAGAGGGAATAAGGTAGGTTTTGGTGAAGATTAAAGGTGGGAAAGGAGAAGCTGTCGTAGAGGGAAGTGTGGTTAGAGAGGTTGCCGAAAAATAGGCAACGCCTGGTATGGTAGGGGGTGTAGGATATCGAAAAGGATCGCATTATGCTGTCTGATTTTTGTTATGTTGCGAGTTAGCGGACTATCGCCCAGTTCGAATTGATAGAATTTTTGGGAGATTTCTTGGATGTAGTCTGCTAGTGGCGTTATGTCGTGGCAATGATTATATAGATCTCTGAGGGAGGTGTATCTGCCCGAATCAGAGATGAGGCGCATAAATTTTTGTTCGAGAACTCGGAGTTTTCTTATTGTCGTGGTCGGTACGCTATCAATTTTTTATTTGTCCTGTTGAGTCTGCTACCCATTGCCAGGAGCGGATACAGACTCCTGGACATGGAGTAGACCTTGCGTACTGTCTCGTTTATGTGAATGTTGAACGTCAGTCTCTTGTCCAAGTTCACCCCTAGATATTTTATGCACCGTTTAATTGGAATTTGGCGACCCTCCGATCGAAAGTGGTGTTAGAATCCGATTTTCGGCGAAACGGTGCGTGAATAAAATTGATTTCAACTTCTCGGCATTGATCCGAATTTTCCATTTGTCGTAATATGCCGTGGCACGGGCCATGTGAGGCTTCAGCAACATATTAGCTGCCTGTGCATTGCGCGAATGCACATACTTGGTGTCATCGGCGTACTTGGCAAGGTTCAAATTCGAGAATTCCGGGAAGTCGTAGACATATAGGTTGTATAGTTTTGGTGACAGGTACAATCCTTGGGGGACGCCCTCGCGAATGTCTCGCTGAGTTGATAGTTTATTATTCACTCTGACCTGCAGCGATCTGCCTGTCAGGGAAGAGTGAACAAGTTTCGTTATGTGCGTTTAGTTTATGAAGCAGTCCCGGGATTCATACGGTATCGAAAGCTTTCTCAACATCGAGAAGCACCATGACAGTGCTCTTCCCGATTTTGCATTGTACCTTGACGTCATTCACGATCCTGACGATCTGCTGCACAGTGCCCCTGCTCCTCCTGAAGCCGAACTGGCACTCGTCATCGATGTGGAGTTCATCCTGAGCAGAGTCTAATTTGATCAGGATGACCTTCTCCATCAACTTGGAGATTGCCGACAGCAACGAGATCGGTCGATAGCTGCCGGTGAGCTTCGCGTTCTTGTTCGGCTTCAGGATTGGCATGACCACGGCGCATTTCCACTGGTTGGACCAGTGCTGCAGTTGCAGGATCGTGTTGACAATGTACGTCAACTGCACAATGCCTTTTCTCGGGAGATATTTAAGAAGCTTGTATTCGATGCCGTCTGAACCTAGGGCTTTATTGTTGGGTAATGTCCGGACGATGCCAGCCACCTCCGAGGGCTTGGCCATGACCTTTAAAAATTCTCGTCTCGTCAATTGGATGTCATGGTTAATCAGTTCGTTGATGTCGTTTTCAATGCGGTCGTGTTCAGGATTGTTCGGTATTTATACGTTGTGTATATTTGCAAAGTAGTTAGCTAAGTCATCCGCTTTCTGCAAGAGAGAGAGAGAGAGAGAGAGAAAATTTATTAACATTTGTTGCTATACAAAGACAATCATATCTTACAGATTACAATTATTTAAAATACAATATATACATATATAATAAATAAAATAAAAAATAAAATAAGCAAAACATTTAAAAATAAATGTTTTGCTTATTTTGTTTTATTTATTATATATGTATATATTGTATTTTAAATAATTGTAATCTGTAAGATATGATTGTCAACATAACTTGAGATACTTCTCTTAAATATCTCTCTTAAGTCCGTCAGACACACTGAGCTATCGACTACCTGGCAGAAAATGTGTAAAACTTTTACTTAACAAAGAAATTAAAGACCCATCCGTTATTGTCAATAAAATTCAGATTTCCGTACAGGCCGCGGCGTGTGTCTAGT
The DNA here is from genome assembly GCA_936432065.2 of Rutpela maculata. Classification (NCBI taxonomy): domain Eukaryota; kingdom Metazoa; phylum Arthropoda; class Insecta; order Coleoptera; family Cerambycidae; genus Rutpela; species Rutpela maculata. The sequence continues at coordinate 178,076,907 of OW386286.2, forward strand.
CTCTTCCTAATAAAATAGGACTCTTTTTGTAGGTTGGAAGTCTAACCTGCAATTAGCAGTCTATTTTTATTAATCAACAATATTGAAAAATTATTTATATAAATTTTTAAATATTTGCTTGGAACCAGTACGGCTTTACTTTTATGAAACTTTGTGATTGGTGTTGTCTCCTCTTAATATGTTGCTCGAAACTTTATTATGCCACCTAAATCATTTTATTTTGCTGATCTCATTTTGATATAATAATTAAATTAATGACAGTAACTTAGCAAGCTGGTAAAAAGTTATTTTACCAATTTCAATTGCTTGCCAATGATTAAATTGATTATCGATTAATGAATTCTCTTATTTTTTAGGGCTGTTTAGTGGCCTGCTTGATTGGCATATTGCAATTATTAGATGAATATCATTATAAAAGGCTATGGGAAGTTCTTATGGGACCTCATCAGGATAGAAAACCTCTGAAAGATTTCTTGCTTAGAGCCTTTCTAGTATTCCGCAACTTAGTTCGTATGGAAGTCTTCCCACCAGACTGGCTCGTCATCAAAATGTTAACCAATAATGTTATTCTGAAAGCTCTGCAAGAATTTGCACAACCTCTGGCATTTAAATTTCTAGACAGTCGTGCTGGTTATTTTGATAAAGAAGTGAGTATTTCATGTTTCTCTTCTGTTTCAATTATGACCATTAATTTTTTTAAAGCTTTGGACAAATTATTTTAACTTATCAGTGGATTATTTAACTCAAGAGTCCTTGCAACTGGAACAATTTTCTGATGTAAAACGTGAAAAAATAATTGAAAAATATGGTGATATGAGAGTTCTGATGGGTTTTCAAATTTTGTCTATGTGGTCGCAACTTGGTATGTATGGTTTAATATATCATGTAATATATTTTATGTAGAAATCTATTAGCAACAATGTATTGAATTGCTTAAGGAATTGGTATTTGTCTAATACATTATATTTAAACTAGAGTTGGATAAAAACCGGGTTTTTATTTTTTGGGGTTTTTATCCAGGAAAAAACCCGTTTTTTCCCCAGAAAAATATGTTTGTTATCAAAATGAATTGGTCATTAAAAGACGATCATTTTGATACCAAATATGTTAGGTATATTTGATTGTATTCATAACATGAAGGCTTTATTGCTATTTTTCTTTGATTTAGTTCTAACCTAACTTTTAGTCTAAAGGTTAGGTTAAAACTGGCGGCAAATTCAAAAATGGGAAAAAACGGTTTTTTTTCATTCTAACCCTCCCAGGAACAAACCCATTTTTGGGAAAATTTTTAATCTAACCTAATGTTTAGTCAAAAAGTTAGGTTAAAATTGGCGGCAAATGGGAAAAAAACAGTTCTTTTTTATTTTAATCCTCCCAGGAAAAAACCTATTTTTGGGAAAATTTCTGACATAACCTACCTTTTAGTCTAAAAGTTAGGTTAAAATTGGCGGTAAATTCAGAAATGGGAAAAAAACGGGTTTTTTTCATTTTAACCCTCCCAGGAAAAAACCCATTTTTGGGAAAATTCCTGATGAGGGAAAAAACTCATTGCCACCTCCGATTTAAACATTGAAAAATACATTTTGTAATGTTTCACAACAGACATCAGAAACAGTGCAACTTAAAATTTGTATAATGTAACGTGTTTCCACCCTTAGGAAACCACCCTCGCAAATTCCGTGGGTTCCAAAAATTATAACAAGAGATGTCCACTAACACACTTTATTAAATATTTACTGGATACTTCACAGTTCACAATACTACTATTAATTTAAATACACTTTACTGACTAAAATCACAATGTTTATCACTTTGTTTATCTTTGAAGTCTTAACCTCACTTTCTATACTTTCTGAACTTTCTGAACTACTCGCCGAGAATGCGGTCGGTCTTTTATACCTAAAAATGACAGATCTCGATTGTTCTGTGATGACGCCACCATTCTCTCGATAATTCCAGATGTCACTTTGGAATCTTCTGGTAGGTTCTTTTTCGAGTAGGTGCAAATACATCATTCTAGGGGTTGTAACACATTACACTGCCCCCTCCTTAAGCCTGAACGTCCCGGTCAGGCAATTCAGCCTCTTTCACATACTTCGCCAGTCTATCCAAGTGTACGATCTTCATCTTGGACTTTTTGTTTCGTTGAATACGATAGACGACATCATTAATTCGGGTAATAACAGTATACGGTCCATCCCAAGGAGGTTGAAGTTTCGGGGATCTCCATTCCTTCCGCTGTGGGTTGTACAGCCAAACCAGATCCCCCACCTTGAATCCCCCTGTACTGGCATTCTGATCATAACGAGCCTTCAAGCGGTTACTAGTTCTGTTCATCTGCTCTCGATCATTCTTTGGCTGTTCTCGACTTCCATTTCTGTAATTGCTCATGGAAAATGGTTCCCCACGGGCAGCACAATTCTTACACTTGCGACACCAGGCCTCCACATCCTGGCGACTATTAACCCAATAGAATTGTTCCCGTGCTCTACTCAATGTCTTGTTTATGCCGAAGTGTCTGCTGGATGTTTCATTATGTGCTTCCTGGAGTACTTCTGGTACACGACACCTGGGAATCACTAGACGCATGGCAACCTGCTTCCCATCTGGGCTTTCCCATGCTCTCCTCAAAAGCCCATCTACGACCGTAAGTGAATCCCATTGTGACCATAAAGCCTTCAGCCCCACTTCTTTGTCGGAAACATCCTTCCATGCTGGACGCGTTCCCTCTTCTTTTGCTCGCAACATGGGTCCGATTTCTACATCGCGCAATTGCTCTTGCCTCAGAATTTTCTTCGACCAACTGTCTGGAAGATCGACCTTGACAGTGTTCACTTCAACCATGTTCGGCAATTTTCTCACCTTGCAATCTTCCTTGTCTGTTTTTCTGTATAATGCAGGAGTTTTGACTGCCTGCGTTGTCAACAGCCTGGTTTTCTCGCATTGGTCGTTCACTTTTGACAAACTAAATTGTTCGTTCCCAATCCTTAACATTCGCTTCCCTACGTCAACAATAAATCCATACTGTTCCATAATGTCCAGTCCCAAAATGAAGTCATCCGTAATGTCAGCCACGATGACCCTGTGGTCGAACCTCAAATGCCCAATCTGCAAACCCAGGTCTACTTCTCCATGAACCGTAGCCCTGTCCCCCGTAGCTGTCCGGACGATCACTTCTTCATTTTGCCTCTTGGTAATCTTTATGCCCGATATAAATCCTGGCCGTACTATTGATGACGTAGTACCTGTGTCGATGGTAAACAAACATTTTCTTCCGTTCACATATCCATGCAACAACAGACTGCTTGCGATTCTTCGAAGCTGGGAAATCTTAATTTCTCTGGGGGCACTGCATTCCCTAGCCAGAACAACCCCCCTGGTACTGTTTTCCTGCTTCTCTTCAACATTCACAGCATTTACTCGACTCTCCGAGTTCTGCTGTCGACAGTCTCGTTTCATATGTCCCACCTTGCCGCAGTTGAAACATTTAATACCTCCGCTCGGCTTTCCTCTATTTTGTTGTTTTTCTTGCTTTCCGAGGCCATCCAATTTATCGCATAATTTGGTGAATATTTTCTGCATCTCAGTCAGCAAGGGGTTCTGGTTCATTTCTGGTTGCGATTCTTCGAGAGTCACAGCTCGCACTCTCGACCTTGGAGTATCCCTGTAAGCGGCTTCTACTTCGAGTGCACGCACCAAAGCTTCGCTACTACTTTGGTGTCTCATCAGCCTCAGAACTCGCCTGACCTCTTCGTCCCTTATACCATCTAAAAAGGCCCCTACGGCTAATTGTTCCTGGAATTCTTTAGGGGCACTCGGATACGCCAGGTGTGCCAGTCTCTCTATCGCAGCTTCAAATTCTTGTAAACTTTCTCCAGCCTTTTGTGTTCGTGATTTTAGCTGGGCCTGGTATACTTGGGCGAGATGTTGGTCGCCATATCTTAAGTCCAATGCGGCTTCCAAGACTTTGAAGTTCCTTTGTTTGTCCACTGGGATAGTCTGAAGCAACTCTGAGGCCTGGCCCCTTAACGCCAGAACTAATGCCATGGCCTTTTCTTCATTATCCCAGTTGTTCGCACATGCTGCTGCCTCAAACTGCCTCTTGTACGTCGTCCAGGAACTTTGGCCGTCAAAAGAAGGAGGTTTTAGTCGCTGCCCTGATGATACCACTTGCTGGCTTCCTCTATCTCTCAACTGTCGTTTAAACCGGTCTATTTCTCCCTTGACTTCTTCTTCGAACTCACTCATCTTTTCTTCAAACTGATTTACTTTTCCTTTTACTTGACCGACTTCGGTCTTGACTTCACCTACTTTATCTTCGACCTTATCTACTTTTTCTTCTACCTTGCTTATCTCTTCTTTGACTTCACTTTTGACAGAAATGATTGCGTCCTGTTGTATTTTTATTTGATCGCTCAGGATTTTCCTTAATTCCTCCTGGCGTCTTTCTTCCAAGTCTTCCATTATTTTTCTGAGTGCGTCTTTTTCCTCTTGACGTTGTCTTTCTTGCTCTTCTTTCTCCTCTTGCTGTCGTATCTTCAGGTCCTCCATCATTTCTCTCAATTCGGCTTTTTCTTCTTGGCGTCTTGTTTCTTCATCCTCTTTTTCTTTCTGACGTCTTGTTTCTTCATCCTCTCTTTCTTTCTGACGTCTTGTTTCCTGATCTTCCATAATTTTCTTTAATTCGTCCCTTTCTTCTTGACGCCGTTTTTCTTCCTCCTGGCGTTTTCTTTCTTGCTCTTCTTTTTCTTCCTGACGTTTTTTCTCCTTTGTCTTCCTGCCGTTGCTGCGCCATCATTTTTTGGAATTGTTCGAATAAGTCCTGTATTTGTTTATCGGATGCCATACTTCTTGTTGTTACGGGCATACGATGAAATTAAAATAAAATAAATTTAACTGTCACGACAATATCGGTAATGGAACTTCCCAGACAAATCTCGAAATAGCACGAAAAAAAGTCTTATCCAGAGTCTTTTGTCACTATCCAGTTCAGAGAATTTAATAATCTCCACTAATGTCCAAATAGAAAAGTTCTAGAAATTTTCATGCACTAAATGAGTCTTTTTCAGTGTCTCTATCACTTCTCAGTTCAAAGGATTTAATTATCACACTAATGTCCTAATAAAATGTTCTACAATGTCTCAAAAATGCACTTAACACTATTTTCCTGTTCGAAAATAACCCTCGAACAATGTCCAGTAAACGAGTCCTCCGTGTTAGCACTAACCCTCGAGAATTCTTCTCGAACACTCCAGCACAACTTCAGAGCTCCTCTTGTCATAAAATTCCGCTTTCTGACACCAATTTGTAACGTGTTTCCACCCTTAGGAAACCACCCTCGCAAATTCCGTGGGTTCCAAAAATTATAACAAGAGATGTCCACTAACACACTTTATTAAATATTTACTGGATACTTCACAGTTCACAATACTACTATTAATTTAAATACACTTTACTGACTAAAATCACAATGTTTATCACTTTGTTCATCTTTGAAGTCTTAACCTCACTTTCTATACTTTCTGAACTTTCTGAACTACTCGCCGAGAATGCGGTCGGTCTTTTATACCTAAAAATGACAGATCTCGATTGTTCTGTGATGACGCCACCATTCTCTCGATAATTCCAGATGTCACTTTGGAATCTTCTGGTAGGTTCTTTTTCGAGTAGGTGCAAATACATCATTCTAGGGGTTGTAACACATTACAATAATAAGACACATCTGAAGGGTCTGAAGAAGTTAGTAGCATACGATTTTTGGTTTTCAATTTGGATGAATGTTTAACTTGCTATGAGCATTGCAAGTACCTGACAGACATTAGTAAGGCATTCGACAGTGTCTGGTACAAAGGCTTAATATAAATTAGTCAAACTCAATTGCCCAAAGCCCGCATCTACTTTTAATAAAAAATTACTTGAACACCGAAAACTGAAGGTCAAGTAGCTCCACTACAGACTTTACAACTAAAAAAGGACTTCTACAAGCCATTCTTATACAGCTTGTCTCACAAACAATTGCAATATGTATTTTGTACATGTGTGCACATTCTTGGTCACAGTCCAACCCAAACCTATCAGCGAGTATGGTGCGACGTACATTTATACTGCGCTGTCCTGATTCCAGTGTGATGTCAACTTTTTTAAATGTATCATCATCAGATGCACGGTGTATTAAATAGGTGATCCGACGGACGACACTTTCCTATTATAATAATGGCTTCATAAGTGCATGGTTTCTATTTACTTTAGTAGATGGCGTGAGCAATAAGGTCCCACAGTTACCTGGGCATGTGCATCGTATAACTAACATAACCTCAAATTTTAAGGTTTTTCGTTTATTCTCATTTTTAATGTTTGTATAGGCATTTTTATCTTGGAGCTATAGTGGCTCCAAGCAAATATTTAAAAATTCACGCAAATAATTTTTCAATATTGTTGATTAATAAAAATAGACTGCTAGTTATAGGTTGGATTCCTAACCTGCAAAAAGTGTCTTATTTTATTGTGACAAACTATTTAAAACTTCATATACATTACGTTGAACTTGACTTTGGTTGAAAGTACAGGAACCAGGCAGAAATTTTAATAATAACTACGTAATACTTGTAAATCTTAAGAAATATATATTTTTGAGGTTAGCTGTGGTGACACGTGCAATGCTGCATGTAGTGTTGCATATATTCTTTCAATGTTTTAATTTAGCTACTTAATGTCAGATGTCACTGGACTCTTGTTTCACTAAACAAAAGCATTGTATATAGACTACCTAGTAGTATAACACGTGTGTATCAAGTGTTGGATACGATCTCAAGCGTCATCTACAGGGACCTACTGAAAGTAATGAATTTTTAACCCGTGCAGATGAGACCTCTATGCAGACTTCATTTGAACTAGTGGTTATCGAGACAGGAACGGATTAAGGTTTATTCAGGTGACTGTGTGCGAGCCAGAGTATATTAAATACACCGTGGTGCAAGCTAAATGAAAATGCGTAATCGGAAATTTAAAATAACGAAAACAAATATTACTTTACTAAATGTCACTAAATGTAGTGATATTTAACAAAGTAATTTTTGTTTCGTTATTTTTACAAGGGAATTATTTATTACATTTCTACAAATAAAAATTGTTTTATCACATCTTAAAGTTTTTAAATGTTTATGACTAAAATATAAAAGTGCATCTATCTACTATTCAATTTACTAAATTTGAATATTTTATATTATGCCAATAAACTATAAGAAACCGATTATTCGATGACAACAATTCTAATTGGTGGGCGGCACATTAAAGGCAGGTAGAATTCTTAGTAGCTGGAAATTTACTACACATTTTATTACGTTCAAGGACATATTTACAACCGAGGCGAAAACTTTGATGTGTTCCCATAATTTTTTTAAAAGGTTCTTGGCTGTTTAATTCGAAATTAATAATGTGGTTATGTTTTAAAATAATAAATAGGTACTTAATTTTAAAATTTAAACGATATCCATATATATTAGCTGTACATGGCATAAATTATGCACACCTACATTTTCGAATTTACCTAACCAGATCCTAGCTGTATTTTACGTAATTAGGTAATATTTATAATTATAATTTCCAACATCTTTATACTAAAGAAATTTTTGTGCATGTGGCAACGCGGACATAATTCGTACAAATTAGTGATGGGTAAAAGCTGTTATTTTTTAATAACAGTTTAAACTACTGCTACTGCTATTTTGAAATAACAGTTTAAAAATAACATATGGATGGGAAGAAGTACGTGGCCCGGTGCCCCCCCCCCCCCAGAAGTGTGAAATATACCTAATATTAATTTTTAATAGATAATATATGGCTAAAAAAGCGTATATAAAGGGTATTCCAGACTTCGGGTGCCCCTCCCCCCCAGAAGTCAATCTTATTTCAGAGACGTTATTTTATACACCATGCTGCTGCATCTGGTCGACGCACAGTGGCACGAATCGTGATTTTTTCGTTCAAAATTATCTAGAGCACTTATTTCGCAGCCGATTGGGATAATTTTTTTTTAAAAGACTCATTATTTCAAAATAGAGCCGATTTTTGAATTGTGCTAACCAAAATTATTGAGCTTAGCCAAAAAGCCCATGTTACACTGTGATCACCACATGTTACTTACAAATAAAAACTTTTTTTCTTATCCAATTTACATAAATCTTCTTACTTGGGGGGTTTTTGAGGTCGCTGATTACGAATCTGACATCCAAATTGTCATAAACCAACCTGAAAGATGGCGCAATCCATGGCGGCTATGAAAATGCTAAAAATGATGAAAAATGAAATATTTTTGTTTAAGTTTATGCCGAAATCGGTTCTCTTATGTTTTTTGGAACGCACAGTGGCACGAACCGTGATTTTTTCGTTCAAAATTATCTAGAGCACTTGTTTCTCAACCGATTGGGATAATTTTTTTTAAATACTCGTTATTTAATTTGCCAAAAACGTAAGAGAGTCGATTTTTGAATTACGCTACCCAAAATTATTGAGCTTAGCCAAAATGGCCAATTTTAATTTAAATCTTAATAAAATTTAAAAATAAAAACTTCTTTCTTATCCAATTTACATAAATCTTGTTACTTGGGAGGTTTTTAAGGTCGCTGATTATGAATCTGATATCCAAATTGTCATAAATCAACCTGCAATATGGCGGAATCAATGGAGGCTATGAAATGCTAAAAATGATGAAAAGTGAAATATTTTTGTTTAAGTTTATGCCGAGAAGTTTTGAATATTTCTGATAAGTACTTGTAAGTTAAAATTGACTAAATTTTAAGTTCCAGGAAGAAATTCAAGATGGCAGATCCAATATGGCGGCAATAAGATGATAAAAATAAATAAAATGCATTAAACTAAATAGGCTATTCCTGAGAATTATTAAAAAATTTAAAAAAGAACAAATTTTCTGAAATTTTAAGATATATCCAATATGACTGCCATATATTAATTATCAAGCATAAATATGCGATTCAGTCCTCCATTAATTTTGAACATGACCTTAAGTAGGTCATATTAATATTTCTTTTTTTTTATCTGGTAATAATATAATAAATACCTAACACCAAGAACTTTAAAACAAGGATATTAAACCTAACAATGTAAGCCTGATAGAACCTTAAACCAAGAACTCTATACCCAACATAACCTAAGGCAAGAATTTTACACCATGAACTTCGAACCTATAACTTGGTGCAATTGTTTAAATTTTAAATTTCACTGTTTAATTTGTGTTGTTTAAATAATATTAATACTCTAATTGAGTTGAAATTTTTTTTAATTGTTAATTATATTCTAAATACATTTAAATAATATTATTAGCAGATAAAAAAAAGAAATATTAATATGAACCACTTAAGGTATGTCCAAAATTAATGGAGGACTGAATCACATATTTATGATTGATAATGAATGTATGGCAGCCATATTGGAAATATTTCAGAAAATTTGTTCCTTTTTAAATTTTTTAATAATTCTTAGGAATAGCCTATTTGGTTTAATGCATTTAATTTATTTTTAAGTTAGTTTTTTATCATCTTATTGCCGGCACATTGGATCCGCCATCTTGAATTTCTTCCTGGAACTTAAAATTTAGCCTATTTTAACTTAAAAGTACTTCTCAGAAATATTCAAAACTTCTCGGCATAAACTTTAAAAAAATATTATTTTTTTTTTATATAACTGTTTAACGTCGGCCTATTTCCGCTACCAGTGCCTATCACCGACGCCAGGAGACGAGCTACCCCCAACCTGGAAATTTTGCCGAGTCTCTTCCCTTAAGAAGAGTAGGGATCTTTTACTTGCCTAACATTTAATAGACAAGGGACCGCCTGCTTTACATCCCCTCCGAAGGATGGTATATCCACTATATAATCCTCGTCTGAAATTACGTAACTTCCGAGTATACACTGATATACAAGCCCCTAGAAGGTGGGACGAGAACGCCGTATTTTCCAAGATGGGAGCCCATCCAAGTACTAACCGCGCTCGACGTTGCTTCAACGGAATATCGACTGATATTCACATTGAAGTCGCCTCTACGCTCGCCCCTAAAAAAATATTAAATTTTTCATATTTTTTTAGCATTTTATAGCCGCCATCTTGCAGGTTGGTTTATGACAACTTGGATATTAGATTCTTATCAGCGACCTCAAAAACCCTCGAGTACCAAGATTTATGTAAATTGGATAAGAAATTACTATTCGCCATATTGGATCTGCCATCTTCAATTTGTTCCTGGAACTTAAAATATAGTCTACTTTAACTTAGAAGTACTTATCAGAAATATTCAAAACTTCTCGCCTCAAACTTTAACAAAAATATTTCATTTTTCATCATTTTTTAGCACTCTATAGTCGCCATTGATTCCGCCCTCTGCAGGTTGATTTATGACAAATTCGTAATCAGCGACCTTTAAAACCCCCTAGTAACAAGATTTATGTAAATTGTATAAGAAAAAAGTTTTTATTTGTAACTTTTATTAATATTTAAATAAAAAATTAATGAACATTTTGGCTAAGCTCAATAATTTTGGTTAGCATAATTAAAAAATTGGCCCTCTTACGTTTTTTGGAAATTAAATAACGAGTATTTAAAAAAAAAATTCATCCCAATCGGTTGAGAAACAAGTGCTCTAGATAATTTTGAACGAAAAAATCACGATTCGTGCCACTGTGCGATGGGCAGGAAAAATTTTTTGATTTTTGTGTTTCTAGAGGTATTAATTAATTTTCTTTACATTCATATATAAATAAAATATAAATAATTTGATTTACGTAAATCATTTTTTAAGCCTCAACCTTTTTAATTATTATTATTTCATGTTGAATTAATAAAAAAATGCCAGCATTCACACATACATATAGATACATAGATACCTAATTCAAATTAAATTTTTGTTGCCGAGATATGGATTTATTTGTGGTTTATCTATGCTATATAAACCCACCGCTTGCTTTGATTAAGATTAAATTTTAAATAACAATTTAACTCGCCGATCGCCTACCGCCAACACATCAAACACAGCGTATGCAATGACATTATTGGAGATGCAGGTAAACGAAAATATACAATATGGAGAAGAAAATATAAAAGCTCTGAACATATTATGATTAAAAAACAGCTAAAAGTCATTACATAAAGCGGATGGCTTGAGATTTCTACAAAAATATTCAACTCTGGCAGTTCCTCATTTTTAAACTGGCTGTGCGGGTAATGGAAAATATACACACGGAGAAGACAACTGAAAAGTTTTAAATATATTATGAATAAAAAAACAACTAAAACTGTGTACATAAAGCCGATGACTCAAGATACCCATAATAATATTCAACTTCAATAATATTTAACTATATTTTCTGTTATTTTCTCACCTGTTATTTTCGAACAAAAATAACAGTCTGTTAATGCTATTTACAAATAACAGGTTGTTAAATAGCAACTCATCTCTAGTTACAAATATTGAAACTTGCTAATAAAATAAAGGTTGACGTTTTGTTCCAGTTAAATAGTAAATTCTACTTACATTCAGTATTAATCGCGTTCAGTCCTACTTACACTTACTTAGTGTCCTTTCAAGCAAAACTTGTAAAACAAAATTTAAAAATGGCACTTTGCGTACCTACGATTCCCAAAAATGAGAAATCAGGTTAAAAACTACACATCTCGTATCGTTATTCAAATTCAACTAAATCTAAGACAAATTGTTCATTAAATGGAAAATCGAAACACGAAAATGTTAACACGACACCTAATTTTGCAATATGGAATATTATTATCACTCAAAATTAATGGACTAAATGCGGACCTGTGTATTTTCAAGCAGAACAATACTCTAGCTCAAAGTCAAGGCAAGAGATTTCAACCAATAATAATCGTTTCATTCCACCAATTAAATCGCTGGCATCCCTCGATCGTTATGCCATCTATACGTAGCCTCCTTTCGCATCCAACGAAATCTCCATAAGGTTATACTACTAGGTAGTCTATATACAATGACAAAAGCAAAAGGCCGGGAATGTATGCAACACTGTATGCGCGTATGCACAGAACCTGTAAAATTATCCATCTATGCGTAAGTAATGAGAGAACTTATTGGTCCTGCCATCTATTACATTATGTACGAAGTAAGCACTTATGAAGCCACTGTGAGGGTTGTCGTCGCATCACCTATTTAATACACCCTGATCAGATGTTACAAAATTGTAACCTTTTTGCTATATTTCATCTTATGATTTTAAAACAACTAAAAATTAAATTAAATTGGTCAGACAGTACACAGCACTGCTGGTATTATTTCATGTAAGCTGTGTTGGTTAATGTTAATTAGGGGCTTCATCATAAATAAATAAATAGGAATTGTAAATAAATAGTGGCGAGAAGGGATTAAGCGAAGTACATTAAGAGGAGACAATACCAATCACAAAGTTTCATCGGTAAAGCTAAAGCTGAAGTGGGGCAAAGGGTAGGCAGTGTGGCTATTATGGGGTATCTGCATGTGACGTCACAGCTAACCTCAAAAATATGTGTTTCTTAAGATTTAAGAGTATTATGCAGCTATTATTAAAATTTCTACCTGGTTCCCCTATTTTCAACTAACATCTAGTTTAGTGTAATGTTTATGAGGTTCTGAATACTTTGTCCTAATAAACTAGGACTCTTTTTGTAGGTTGGAAGTCTAACCTGTAATTAGCAGTCTATCTATTTATCTAAATTAGTCAACAATATAGAACATTTTCGGTCAGCTGATTTTGATGCAGCTGTCTGGAGGGCACCCGAAACCTCATCCAATAACAGGCAATGAAAATGAAAACAATTAATTAGAGATGAGTTGCTATTTAACAACATATCATTTTATTAAAAAACCGCTGCCCAAGGAATCACTACTTCCACATCCAGATTCTCTATCCAAGTCACTCACAACGAAAAAACTTTGTATGTAGAAATAATTGTTTATGGAACTTTAATAATATAATATTTGAAATCCTCTACCCCAAAAACCCATAAAACGATACCCCACATCGGTAGTGGGGTGGGGGTGGTGATAGGGGTAGTGGGGGGTGGATGAAGTAAAAAAATATTTTGAGGTTTCTGGTTCCTGTACATGCACTAAATCACATTTTTTTTTCATCCCCTTTAATAAGGAGGTGGGGGTGGCTAATGCCAAACATTTTTTTGAGACCTCAGCTTCTCTTGTATATACGAAATACCAATTTCATGGATTCTTACCGGCTTGATTTACCCATTTACCCCAAATTTACCCCAATTTACCCCCCAACCCGTCGACGGAACAAGATGAAAATATAATCTAGTTCTAGATCTCGTTAAAGTACATATGTGTACCAAATTTCAAGTCAATATCTTAAACGGTTTCAGAGTAAACGTGCGCACAAAAAAAAGTTACAGACAGACAGACCGACAGACAGACAGACAGACCGACAGACAGACAGAATTTTTTTTGCGCTCAAACTTAAAATCTCGACGTTTCATGACATTTTAAGCCTATTTGGACAATAAAAATTTTTAAAAATTTTTTTGTCGTTACTATACTTCCACTGGACGTGGAAGTAAAATAACAGCTAGTACTCTAGAAAACAAAAATATCAGTTGGGTGCCCTCCACGCCGGCAGCGTGACGTCAACCGAATATGATCTACTGAAAAATTATTTACGTGAATTTTTAAATATTTGCTTGGAGCCAGTTCAGCTCCAAACTAAAAATATATATACAAACATTAAAAATGAGAATAAACTTGAAAAACTTAAAAAAGGTTATGTTGGTTACACAATGCAGAGACCTTATTGTAGTGCTATAGGTGGCACCATCTATTAAAAAGCACTGTACTAAAAATCTTGACTGGGTAAAAGCAATTTTTAGCCAAACGGCTGGCGTTATTAAACTGAAAAAAAGATATTCTTGTAAGTAAATGAATACTACACTTCTATTGAAGAAAGTTTTTAGCTAAAATTTGTTTATTACTAAAATTTGTTTATTACCTCTTCACATTGGCTCATTGCCGCCTGCTCCCCTCTGATTTGATCACCTTGCTCCCTCTTAACCCTTAGATTACTGACTTCAAACGACGACTGATAAATCCTTGATAAATACTTTAAATAGTTCGGCTCCTCCTACAGGACAAATTAAAGTGCGTTTATAGCAAATAGTGACACTTAGCCATGCCTAGTTGTAATCCAAATTGAGCAGGCCCGTGGAGAGCCAGCACGGGCCCAGGGGTAAAATCAAATCGGCGGGCCCCTCCTGGCTGTGAAAAATCAAAAGTACTAATTTTTAATACACAATATTGTAATCATACTCTTTTACTCATATTAAGAATTATAAATACCTAACTATTTACTTACTTATATTTAATTTGCAGAGATATCAGGATCTGAGAAAACAGTAAATAAAATTATCCAGAAAATGCGATATAATTTTAAGTACAGTTCTGTACGTACGTTTAAAGTAATTATCGATATCTCAAATTTTTATTACCGTAATCCTATCGGGTATAGCCTGAGGCTATCCTTATTTCTTATATCTACATCGTCGGTACTATACATAGAAATAATGAAATATGAAAATAAACAGTTATAACTCAAATAGCGTACTCTGCAATTGACTAGACTAAACAGAGGGTCGTGTGGCGAAACCTATTTACTTCTATGATTTTACCTACCTGCCTAAAAGGTCATTTTTTATGAATGTTTTTGTGATTAAGTAATGATTAATTGGATTAGAGATCAAACAAATATATGTAATACTAATATAAATTGCAGTTGTTGTTAATGCTACTGTTCTACTAAGAATGCATATGGCCTACCATTTTTTTTAGTATTTATTAGAAATATATACCGGGTGTACATTTCAGAAGTACATTTCCTTTAACGCATAAGCATAATTACAAATAAAATAAAGTATTTTTATTTATAATTAATAGATTTATCAATACAAAAATGTATTTAACATTGACGGTGCCGGGCCCCCTCGGGCCCGGGCCCCGGGGCAGAAGACCCGCTTACCCCCCCCTGTCGTCAGGCCTGAAATTGAGACAACCTGCGTGATGCCTATATCCTACAGTTTGCTGATGAAAATGGTGATGACAAACGTAGAAAACTTGTCAATATCACTACCATTTACTTTAATAAATAGAGATTCATCCCCAATCCTACAAAATCTCATCTTATAATCTATAGTCATTCACCTACTAAATTATCTCTTTCTTTAAGGATAGGATTTTGCAGAGTGAGAGGGAAGTATGCGTTTATTTTCGGTTTATATAAATATTTAAAAAATCATAAATGGTATGATATTTAAAATAGTTTCAGGTACCTCCCATTGCTCTAAGGAATACAACCATATACAGTTTTTATCATAAATTTTGTGTGTAGTTAAACGCCATGCTCTAATAATGAAATTATTTTCATTGACAAACTACGATATTCAAGTACAACAGAAATTTACAGTAAAAAAAATATATAAAAATATATATAGTTGTAGTCAATTTTTTTTTTCAGATTTTTTAGATGATTTTTTAAGATTTCTGCTAATTTGAACCCACCATCTTGTTTCTACAAATTCTAACATCGGATTCGTAATCAGCGAATCCAAAAACTTACACATATTAATTTCAGAGTACGTACTGAATGTTATGAAATTTGGCCAGCTTTTCAGGATATGGCTCCATTGTGTGAGAAATAATAAACTTTTGTTTTTATTTTTCAACTGCTTTTGTTTGTCTCCGCTAATTAACGTTTGGCGTTTTTTCAATAACACATTTTTTTTAAGCTCTGTTCAAATAATGTGCCATTTATAATAATATAGAAAAACATACATTCATATTTTTACAAGACATTTAAATCACAAATTATTATCATGTACTAAAGTAAAAATAAAAATAAAATAGAAACATTATTTAAACAATCAGTCCCTAATCAGCACCAATGTCCCTTTGTATTACAACTTGACCTAATATGTAGGATATTTTTGTATTTAGACAAAAACCATTCGATAGTTTTGATATTGGCTTATTCGAGTTATATTGGTCATTAAATTTTTTTTAAATTCTTTTTTTTTGAAGATTACATTATTGTGGATTTCTGTTATTATTTCAGGCACAGTATTATATGTTTTCTTACACTGAGTTATAGGATTATTTAAACCTATATTAGTTCTTACATGTTCCAGGAAAATTTTACTTTTACTTTGATTTCTAGTATTATGAGCATGAATTTGGTTTACAAAATTTATTTCAATATTACATTTTATCGTGTTATTATTACCCTGTAATTAATCCCTCAATTCTCAGTATATCTGGTATCTTCAAGAGACCCGTCTGCTTGTAGACTAATTCAGTTGGACATTTATAATGTATATTAAATAAAATTTGTACGACAGAAAATAGGCATTATGCACTTGATATAACGATGACTGATTTAGGTACCCCATACCTCTATATAGTGCCCCGACCATTGATACATTTTTTTCTAATAATAATAATAATAATAATAATAATCACTTTATTTCCTTTTGACCTGCTACAATACAAGTTTTGGACGAGTCAAATATAAATTACAACTAAGAAAAAATACATAGTATACAAACATAGTCAAAAAAACTAAATACAATAAAAAATAATAATATTACACATACTTTAGTCAAAGTTAAAAATTTAATAAATAACAAACAAACAAAATTTAAACAAACAATAAATATATTAACAACATAAAAAATAAATCATATATGGCTCAAATATCAAGTAGTAGTAGTACAGAAGTTGTAAAATTCATGATAACTGTAAAAATATTGGGCAATCAGGAACCTCCGAACTGCACTTTTAAAACAATTGAAGCTGTTAGCATCTTTTATTTTTTTTGGTAAAAGGTTGTACATCTTGATCGATGTGATAAAGGGACCTTTATTTACTTGGCTTATTCTATATGCTGGTATATACACATTACTACCGCTGCGAGTGTTATACTTATTTATATCGTTACATTTCTCTATATGTTCAGTATGATAACTCCAACTTAATCGGTCATCTATAACTAACCCCAGATATTTTGCACTATGTACTCTTTCCACCATCTCACCACCAACCTCTATGTGTAGATCTATGCAATTCATATTTTTTTGTGTAAAAACCATGTATGTTGTTTTTTTTTGTATTAATTTGCAGTCTATTTTTCATCAGCCATGATTGATACAGTTTAAGGTCATTATTAACTGCTGCTTGTAGGTTTAGTAGATCTTTACCCTGATATATTAAAACTGTGTCGTCTGCAAATGTGAAATACCTACCTGCAAGCCCTGTAGGCTTCTTAGTAAGGGCCCTAGGACTGATCCCGCAATTTGTATTTTCGATGCTACTTCGAGCACCATTTATATAGGTAAATTGTATTCGGACTAACAGATATGTTTCTAATAGTTTTAAGGCATTCCCCCTAATTCCCATCCTCTTCAGTTTGCTTAAAAGGATTGTGTGATCCACCACATCAAATGCCTTACGTAAATCTATCAGAACTGCTACAACATAATTTTTTTCATCGATTGCGGTGGAAACGTAGTTGACGAAGCTTAGCTTAGCTATTTTAAATTGCTGTGGTCTATTGGATAGATATTCTTTGAATAAGTCATATACTTTTCCTCTGATGCTTTTTTTGTACAATTTGTTTAGTAGAAGAGTATGGGATTGTATCGAAAGCCTTGTTTAAGGGGTCGCTTGGCTCTGGGTTGACCTTCCTTCACCTCGACCTAAAAGGTCTTTTCTGAATTCATCGAAAGTCTTTTGTAAATCTAAAAATATGGCTAAAACTTTTTTGTTCGATTTGAAATTAGTTAGTATAGTGTCTGTTAACAATTGAAGAGGTTCTTCAGTACCAATATGCTTTTGAAATCCATATTGATTTTTTGATATTATCTTATTTTTGTCTAGGAACGACCGAAATCTATTATTTAGACATTTTTCAATAATTTTTGCAATATTATTTATTAGCGATATTGGACGATAGTTTATCATATCATTTTTATTGCCATTTTTATATATTGATGCAACAAAGCTTTCTTTCAGAAATGATAGTCATTAAATATAAAATTAATAACGTAAGCATTGGGCTTACTAATGTGTTTAGATATAGGTTTTAAGATTTTTGTTGTTATACCATCTTTCCCTCTTGAGGCGTTGTTTTTCAATTTGGATATTATTCCCTCTATTTCATGGTTGTGTACATCCTCTAAGAACATCGAATTGAGGTTTTAGTTTACGGTTTCGTTTCTTGTCAGATTTTGTATTTGGCCGGGGATTTCTCTTCCAATTTGTTCACCGATTTCAATGAAAAAATTGTTAAAAGTGTTGGCTATCTCTTTTTTATTGGTTATTTCCTTATCGGTATCAAAGATTTTGTCAATATTATCAGTGCATTTCATCTTATGATTTGTAACTTCTTTGATGCAATCTCAAACTTATTTGTAATTATTCCCAGAAGATTGGATTTTTTCTTTATAGTAATCATTTTTCGTTGCTCTAATTAGCATTGGTACAGTATTTCTATAATTACTATAGTATTCTTTTGGTTGTCTATTTCCCTTATCTTTCATAGGTTTCCGCTTAAGCTTATTGTTTCTATTTGTTATTTTAACTATTATTGTTGCTTCATTTATTACTTCCACGTCCAGTGGAAGTATAGTAACGACAAAAAAAATTTTAAAAATTTTTATTGTCCAAATAGGCTTAAAATGTCACGAAACGTCGAGATTTTAAGTTTGAGCGAAAAAAAATTTTCTGTCTGTCTGTCGGTCTGTCGGTCTGTCTGTCGGTCTGTCTGTAACTTTTTTTTGTGCGCACGTTTACTCTGGAACCGTTTAAGATATTGACTTGAAATTTGGTACACATATGTACTTTAACGAGATCTGGAACTAGATTTATTTTCATCTTGTTCCGTCGAAGGGTTGGGGGGTAAATTTGGGGTAAATGGGTAAATCAAGCAGGAAAGAGTCCATGAAATTGGTATTTAGTATATACAAGAGAAGCTAAGGTCTCAAAAAAATTTTTGGCATTAGCCACCCCCTTTACCACCCCCACCTCCTTATTAAAGGGGATGAAAAAAAAAATGTGATTTAGTTTATGTACAGGAACCAGAAACCTCAAAATATTTTTTACTTCATCCACCCCCCACTACCACCCCCCTATCACCACCCCCACCCCACTACCGATGTGGGGTATCGTTTTATGGGTTTTTGGGGTAGAGGATTTCAAATATTATATTATTAAAGTTCCATAAACAATTATTTTCACATACAAAGTTTTTTCGTTGTGAGTGACTTGGATAGAGAATCTGGATGTGGAAGTAGTGATTCCTTGGGCAGCGGTTTTTTAAATTTAAGTTGTTATAGAAGATATTGGTTGCATTGTTGACATTACTCGTTCTGTACAATTCATCTCAGTTTATTTTCTCAACTCCTTTCAATAGTTTTTTTCGTCCAATTTTTTAATTTCTTTTATCCTAATTGATTTTAGTTTTTCATTATTTTCAAGTTCCAAATTAAAAATGATTGGGTAGTGGTCCGTTATATTATTATGTAGTACCGCTGGTAAACAATTTATTTGTGTTCTTGTATTTATTTTAGAAAAAATATTGTTTAGTAAAAGTGTCGTGAGAAACAAAAAGAGAATTGTCTTAATAGCCTGAAACTTTTCATCTTGTTTTATATTGCTGATATTAAGAGTTAGTGACCGTACTATAGTAGGTATTAAAATATCTTCAAAGGAGTATTATAGAAAAAGCTTGTTTAAAAAATTAACCGGAACCCAAAAAATATGTGTCTTAAATAACATAGGCATTTCAACAACGTAAGTTATCCTGGAATTATACAAAAAATAGTAACATTCTTCGTGACCAAATTTAAAAAAGAAACAATAGGTATCTGGTAATAATAAAAAAATTATAAATATTTTAAAAATTTAGGGTTCCTTGTGACCCGCCCAGTATAATTATATGATTGACCTGACTAAAGCACAATAACATGAAAGACATGATTGCTGTAAAAACCTTTTCTTTTAATACTCTACACTCATTTTTTATTTATTTACAAAATTTTTGTACAATACTTCTAATCTCTAAATTAGTAAAGTTAACAATAATTAGAGACAGATGTATTCCTACTTTATTCTTGAACAAAAGTAAATTACTAGAATTAAACATTTTTATATTTCTATTTTTTTGAATTCTTTAACATACACTCACACAAATTTAGGTCACCTGGATTTCAGATAACTATTGCTTTGTGGATGTGCATGGTTAAAGTTATAAAATAAATGAAATGCGATACTTATTTGTTAACCTAATAAATATAATAAATTTGTATTGTCAAACTTATATGAGAAATACTTTGAATCTATTCGGCACAGTACTAAAAAATAATGTACTTATGCACCTCTGGTGTAAAATGTGTTTTCAACCTTCCTGTGATTGTTGTTCTCGAATTTGCTGGTATGCGGGGATGCATAGTCACTCAGGCTACTTTATGCTCTTTATTCATACATAAATAGAAATTAAAATTTTTCAAATTGACCTACAATATGAATAATATAAATAAATAATTTAATGCCAATAAAGATTTATTATTATTATTAATATCTTATAAATAAGAACCTATCTATTTTCACTAAGCATAGGTACTTTCAATAAATTAAAAATTCCATTTATTTACTTAACAAAAGTCACTAATAATCAAAATATAGGCATATTTATCTCTATTCTGCTATCAGAATGAAATAATCAACTAATTCACCGATATGGCATGCCAGAATAAACGAATCTGCTATAATGCTACAATAGCGTTTCCATTTCTTCTGGCTCTCAGTTGAAATTTGGCAACGTGGAAATGTACAACAGGTTTTGTGGGATCGCCCACTTCACGTCGTAAATAAGTGAATGCTCATAACATCTATGTGGTATTCAGCCGTATTAATATTTTATTTATACTTTGCCTTATTGACTTGAACGGTCTATATGTATTGTCTCTGCTTATACAATGTGTCCCCGGATGGGGCACCGCACTCTTATTTCCAGTAGCGTTGCGAGACCTACTGGCACCCCCAAGCAAAGTAATTGGTGCGCCCCTGTATACTTATACTATAATAGATAATATATAACTTTTTCAACTATCATACCACAAGCAAGAAATTAAATAATAAAATGGCGCCCCTTACTCAGTGGCGCCCCTAAGCCGTGCTTACCTTGCTTACCATCTTCCCCTGCTTATTTCTGATTTGCCGAGAAAAAGTCATTCTTTATAAAAAGTTTTGCTTGTCAAGTCATAACAGTTGTCAAACTTAAGATAAATTATAGATACACCTGTTTATGTAATAAATGCAATCAAAATTACTTTCTCTAGTATATGAATTGTTATTTCTTCGCACACCCGACTAGTTCTATATATTTTCTGCCATATTAGAAATACCGTTTAATTGTGCAAAAGTATTTTTTTTTTCAAAATGCTCTCAAGAAATATAAACTATATAGAAAATCGTCCAGGAGGATCGGATACAATTTTGTAGAAATTGAATTTCGCTTTTTTAAGGCAGAAGGATTCAAATTATGCATGTGGTTTTTTTCACCATCAGGGACCAACTTTTTTTTTATTCAAGACAGGTCCTGGTGTGTAGAGGGTATTCTAAAAATTAAAAAGTATGAAATTGACTTACCTCGAATAAATCGAATGACCTCTAAAAACTCCATGCTTGTTTATAATTATATAAGTGGTACAATATAGTAATCTCAAATGCATTTAAGACATTTTAAATATCTTTTTCAGTATTCAGCATCTAACTTAATTTGTAACTTTTAAGGTGAATGTAAATTAAATTTTATCCCTTCGATGGTGGGTCCATTCCTCGAAGTAACATTAGTACCTGAAATTGAGCTAAGGAAAGCTACTTTACATATATTTTTTGATATGATGGAATGTGAACAGAGGGCTAGAGGAAATTTCAAACAAGTGGAGTGTGAACTTATTGATAAGCTAGATATTTTGATATCAGAAAATAAGGGAGATGACGAATATAGGAGATTATTTAATACAATGTAAGTTACTGTTCCTCATTAAACTATATTAATCACAGCTAATAATGATAGTGTGTATCTTAGTCTTATTAATCGGACATAATTTTATTTTTTGCTTGCAAAGGGAACATCTTAGTGCAGTGTAAGTATCTAACAATATTAAAAATTCAATTAGTTTAATAGAACGTATTAATTTGCTGCAATAGTTGCTCCACTCTAAACACACCACCGTATTGATATTTTGGTGTGTGCATGGTATTAGAATGTTTCAATATTAAAAGAAAAAACTTGTTTACTTCAATAATTAGTATTGTCACCTGTAGCTCTAATACAAGCTTCAAATTGTCAACCGGGGTAAGTTTGTCCATTCTTCCAAAGCGGCTAAAATGAACTGGTTTGAATTTCCTGGATTATCTCTTCCAGCTCTATTTCTTCTTTTAATCATGCCCCACAAATGTTCAGCAAGCAGACCACTTCAGAACAGTGACAGCTTCTGTTTCCAGAAAGTCAACTGGCAGCTGTATTGGTATGCGGGGATGCATAGTCACTCGTAAAAATGAAATTGTCTCCTATCCACAGTTTGTCTTTAAATTTTAAATTCAACTCTTCAGTTGTCCAGTTTTGGTATTTCGGTATTTGGTCAATTTTGTTTTGCCTAGGTAATTCAGGAACTCATATGCCTGGTTTTTGGACATTTTCTTTTTGCGGTTTTCCTACCGTCAATGTCTTTCATGTTTATAGCGTTGGGTATAGCACTGGATGTAAGATAGGACTGAATTTGTGAGGCACATGTGAATACCTCATGGGTCCAAGACTCCTCCAGCCCAGAGGTATAAAAAATGGCGCCAAATGTATGTCTCCAAATGTATTAACAGTATTTGTAAAAAAATGCCGGTTCGAGGGCTCCCTAAAATCGTTTATACGTGTTAATATTTATTTATTTTTCATATCATGACAAATATTATTTTTGCATACACCATTGGAAAGTGAAAAGTAAAAGTGAATACCAAAATATTAAGTTTTTATGACAACAAATGACAGATTTAACATATGCTGATTCGTACAAAAATTTACAACATGTACTGCAAACAGAATTCACCGAAATCATAAAAAACACTGTTACGGCAGAATTGTCTCAAAGCAAAAAATGGTTCAAAGGAACAAACGAGTTGTAAGAACCTATAACGCAAGAAAATCTAACAGACATTAACAACATCTATGTTAAATCGTTAGACTTATACAAAAAGGTAGAGGATAACAATAGTTTCATGGTCGGACTTGACCTCGTACTCCATGATATGGTATATGACAGCAAATTTTGGCCAACTGGTATAATGTATGATCTTTTCGATTTCAAAAAGGTGCGCAGGTTCCTTAATAATCCGAAACTACCTAATAATTCTGTGTAAACTGAAAATGATGACTTTATGGACATCTTTAGGCAGGAAGTTGTAAATAAAACACCATTACAAAACGAAATAAGTGAAGAAGTTATTAGTGAGGGTTTTCAGTCTCCCAGTGTAGGCAAGAACAAGTAAAATGCAGTAGAAAGAATGCTCTTTTGGTATTTCATCTTAATGTTCAATCTTTGATATATACGTCTTAACTTTTAGTGAACATTGGCTGAAGCTAGATGAAACAGGTACGGTAAACATACATAACTATACATTGGCCTCACATTATGTCAAAACTACCTCGGCACATGGTGGTAGCATAATTTTTGTAAAGAACGGTATTGATTTTAAAGCTCGTAAGGATATTTTATTGTTGTGTTGTCATGTGAATCACTGTGAAGTATCAGCAGTAGAGGTTATCAATGGTAATAACATTATTATTTCACTTTACAAAACACCTGATAAAGATACAAAAAAATTCGAACAATTTGTTGATTAAACATTTTAAACAAATTAAAGGTACATACACATAAGATGATAATAACTGGTGACTTTAACATCACTTTCATACTGAAGATAAATATGACAAAGAATTTAAATATCTATTGACTTCTTTTAATCTTAACGCGTGCATAACAGAGGTAACTAGAGAAAACAACTGCTTAGACAACATATTAATACATTTTTCAGGTGAGTGCAGTATTGCAGTAAGAGATTTACTTATTTCTGATCCATAAATCAGTTACAATTTATGTAGACCTTCTAGATCCAAAAATGTAAATATACAAAAAACGGTTAGACCAATAACTGAACAGGGTTTATTTAAATTTTATAACATAATGCAAACAGTTGACTTTTCCTTTGTTAAATCTAATAGCCTTACAATTAATGATAAATGGGACGTGTAAAAAATACAAAACTTAAAAGTAATTACTACTAACACACTAAAAAATCTAGAGTTGGTAATTTTCCCAAAAATGAGTTTTTTCTTGGGAGGGTTAAAACCCGTTTTTGAATTTGCCGCCAATTCTAACATATTTTTTAGTCTCAGTCCTCAAAATTTCGTTATTTCATCATTTGACGTAGGTGTGAATTTTCTCCAAATACCTAATAGTGCTAATAAAGCTAATTCTAATGAATAGCAATTAAAAAATACTAAAAGGTATTGTTGTTAGTTTGGTTAGAATTTGCGTCAAATTCAAAAATGGGTTTTAACTCTCCCAGGAAAAAAAACATTTTTGGGAAAATTGCCATCTCTAAAAAAATGATACAGTATAGTGGTTTAATAAACATCTAAAAAATATGAGAGATATTCTTAGGTTCTTGCATGATGTGTGCAAACAGTCCCCCACTAATGAAAATAAAAACATGTATGAGGAACAAAAAAGACAATATAAAGTTGAAATTCTAAATACAAAAAAAAAAAATAAATAGTGAGTATATGAATTCCAAAAACAACTCTTCTAAATCAATATGGGAGGTAATTAATAATTGTAAGCCAAAAGTTCATGATTCTCCAGATGTCACAATAAATCCCTCTGATTTTAACAATTACTATGTTAATCAGGCAGAAGTATTAGAATCCCTGAAGAATTCTTGAACATAAAACATTAATAAAACATTTAAATTTCGCGAAGTAACTTTCAATGAAGACGGGAGGCAATTAGTGATTTAAAGAATAAGAACTCTATGGATATTTATGGTATAAATGTAAAAATTATAAAACAAATCAAAAACATGATAATAACACCTTTAATGCCCTTAATAAAATCCATAAAGACAGGTGAATTTCTAGACTCTCAAAAAATTGCTAAAGTGATCCCAATCTTTAAAAGAGGAAACCGCGATGACCCAGATAATTATAGACCAATATCTCTAGATCCTATCATTGCCAGTTTCAAAACTCCTCTTTTTCTCGCCAGATCCGCTCCAGTATAATGATATTATTTGATACTAAACATTTATTAAACATTCAAATACTTTCTACAGTTTGAAATAAATAGCTATATCAGTCTAAGACCTACTTCCAACTGTACGGTCTTTAAGCAAATACTAATAAGCTAGGTTAGTGGCCGAGTGAGAAAATATCGAGTTACAAATCATGTGGTCGGCGATTCGATCCCTGCTTATTCCGTTTTTTTTTTTTTAATAATTGGAATGTATAAATATTGTCCA
This sequence comes from Rutpela maculata, assembly GCA_936432065.2. Lineage (NCBI taxonomy): Eukaryota > Metazoa > Arthropoda > Insecta > Coleoptera > Cerambycidae > Rutpela > Rutpela maculata. The sequence continues at coordinate 178,102,552 of OW386286.2, forward strand.
AAGTTGTGACATTTGCACGTCCCTCGGCTGCCCGTTGGATGTACTTTAGACCAAAAACGAACGTCCATCGAATGTCCTGTATGTCCGTCGAGGACGTCCTTCAGACGTCCACAGGACAATGTTATGCTATTAGGGTATTTACACTAAAAAACTGTGATTTTGATAACCCGTCGTCAGTTAAATTTCTTGGAATACACCTAGACTCCAGACTTTCTTAGGAAACACATATAGAACAACTGTAAAAAACTCTCCAAAAATATTTATGTTTGGAGAAATTTATACCCTGTTGTAGACAGTTCAGTTATACTAACTGTAAACTTCAACGGCGTGCAATTAGAGCTATCACAGGATCAGAGTATCTCAAAAATTTATCGAATTAAAAACTCCCACTTTCTCTTGTGTGTATGCGCAATGATATTCACCACCATGATATGAGAAATAATACAATGATTGAAATAGAGTTTCATCAAGTAAACAAAAGCAAATTCTCTACAAACTATTATGAACTTAAACTATACAATAAACTTCCAAACCATATTAAACACTTACCCGCTAATCAATACAAAGAAAGAATAAAAACATACCTTACCAAAAGGGCATTCTATTCTTTGAATGAAATTTTAAATGATGATTTCCACGTTGATTAATGCACCTATTTTATTTTATATACTTTGTGTCTGTAGATTTTTAAACTGTAGTTTGTTCTATGTGTCTAGTATTGTTAGTATATTTTCTATTTAAAGTTTTAATCACAATGTGTGTATTTCTACCAATAATTTTACATATAAATATTAGGTAATGTCTTTGTTGTTCTTGACGAATGTAAACAATTTGTATATTGACATGATCTTTTAATAAATAAGTAAATGGATAAATGTAAGATGAAAAATGTGAAAATAGTGTTTTTCGTAAAAAAGATGGAAAAGTGCAATTTTCTCCACTTTCGCAATTCCAAATCAAATCGCGACCTCAAAAATATGTTTTGTGAGGTGTTTTTACATAAGAATCAACTGTCTGTTTTTGTATGTTTGGGAGTTGCATAACGTGTCGTCGACTATTATTGTTGTCACTTAACTTACACATATTGGGAAATACATTGACAGAGTTACTTTTAAGATACTTGGTGAATATGTTCGTTAAAACAAACATATGTTTTTTTTAGTACGTAGGAAATGCATATTAAGGTAGTTTTAGTAGCTAAATATCTTTAACAATGAAATGTCAAAATACTGCATAAGCTTTATTGATTTTTACTTGCTATTACAGCTTATTAGATAGAGTTCAGTCAGAAGACCCAACGTGGAAAGACAGTGGAGCAGCTTTCATAAGTTCTATAACTCGTTTGTTAGAAAGACTACTAGACTATCGAAACGTAATTCAAGGAGATGAGAACCGAGACAAAAGAATGTCTTGCACTTTTAATTTATTGGTAATATCATTTTTTCTATACGTTAGTTAGTGTGTCTTTAAATTGATTTATTTGTAAAAGATTTTATTACTTACCTATTTTATTTATATGTTTCGTGGGTCTTTTTTTTTTAGAACTTTTACAAGAACGAATTTAATAGGAAGGAAATGTATTTGAGGTATATTTATAAATTGCACGATTTACATTTATCAGCCGAAAATTATACTGAAGCAGCGTTCACTTTGAAATTATATGCAGATCAGCTTACCTGGAACACAAATCAAGTGTCAGATCCCAATTATCCCAACCATACTGAATGTCAAGTTAAGGAAATGCTGTATAGACAAATCATAAATTATTTTGATAAGGGGAAGGTAAATGTTAATATTACAATAATTTTACATCATGCATGTTATGTTCTCTAAGTGTTGAAATTTACGACAACATTAAATGTTTTCTTAATTTTTGGGAAATGTGCATTACATTTAAATTAGTGATGCAACGATTACGACTAATATTAACCGTAATCGCCGATTATATTGGCATTTTACGATTAGTCGTAATCGCCGATTATTGCAAACGATTATTTACGATTTGTGGTTATTAATTTCTACGCTGCACCATCTAATATGGAAGATGCTATTCTATACTGGAGAAAAAAATATAGCCGCTTAAATTACATGGCACATAAATATTTTTCATTGAAGGCTTCTAGTGTTCCATCAGATAGATTGTTTTCCACTGCTGGTCTGATACAAGCAACTAGGAGAAATAGGTTGGGCCCAACAAACCTAGAATTATTATATATTTAAATAAAAATTTGCCGATAATAAATTTTCACTACTAGGCGGATTACTTTTTTTTTTAATTTCAGGAACATTGATTTTGTTTTATATGTTTGCAGTGGTAATAATTTCCAATTCAGTTTTGTAAGTGTTTAATAAAAAGTTTCTACTTTGAGTTTCTTTTTTTGTAATAAGTATTTCATTATATTTTATTTTATTCATCAAAATTTTTAATTGCGACGTATTTGTTTACATCATTTACCTTAATCCCTTAATTTGAAGACATTCATAGTAAACTGAACTTATATAACAAGTGGTGGCCTTTATTAATTAATAATAAAATGGTTTTAATAAAAACAACTGCTTTTTATTGTTATACTATAAAATTTAACTGAGTTTTAAGATAATCGTAATCGGAATCGTAATCGTAAAAGTAAGAATCGTTGCATCACTAATTTATATGTATGCAGTATTTTTGACAATAAACATAGGTATAGTTGTCTTCAGGTCTACTAAGCACTTAAAAAATGTCAGCATCTTTGACCATCAAACACGCCACACCGCACCGCCAAAGATGCCAACATTTTTTACACGCTAAACAAGTGAGTAGTCAACTATACAAAGTCTTCCCAACAAACTGATTTATTTCGTGCTCATTTTAGTTTGTTTTTGTTTCTAATGTTCAATGAGAGGTGTTTAAAAGTTCGGACCTGGAACTGCTAAAATTTTCATCTTTAGTTTGAACATAGGCAAATTGTCATAATAGGTTACGTAGTCTTTGTTTGATATTCTATAAAAGTAAATAATATAGAATAGAAAGAAATTTATTTACCAATAGCGGATACAAATTCTGTACATTTGGTACGTCAATAAAACAAAAAAACAGATAAAAATGTTTATATATAAATACATAAGTAAAACAAACATATAAAATATAAGTTAAATAAAAATGAGAACACAGTATATCAGTGTCCCTATAGGGACAATGTCAATTTAAAAAGAAAAACAACAGATTAAAATAATAAGACAGATAAATATAGAGATAAAATTAATATACAAAATCAAGTCTCAATAAAATATCTACATATCTCAATAAGGATGAGGGAAAATCAGTAAGACCACTTAATAAAAACAATAAGTTAAATGACCGTTTTGTTTGTCAAGAAAAATCAGTAATTGAATAAAAATCATTTCTCAGTAAAATTCCTCTCCTCTCTAAGAAGAAAATTTTTAAATATGTTTAGAAGGAGGTCTATTATGTCATGGGGTAGGCTATTGAACGATACAACACAGTTATAATAATAGTATGGGAGGCAGCGCTGATTTTAACAAGTCATTTCATACCGACTGAAAATCATAACAATAATAGTTTTCCCCTAATACATCAGCAATCTGAACGTCAGCTGTTCTGGTAGCGGTGGAGCTAATGGTGAGAGCATGTTAAAGTTGTTAAAAAAAATTATTCCTCGAATATTTTCATACCGTGCCAAAATGTATGGGATGATTGTTTAGATCATTTTCAACAAAAAAATAATGATCAGCTGTATAGAAGAGAGGAGATTATACCTCACTCACGTATCTGAACCATATTGAAAATGTTCAATTTTAAAGTCATTTTATAACTTATGAACTTTATATAGCTGAATTTTTATACTTTTTAAATAATAAAGAAAATTGTCAGCTATATTTATTATGGGGGAAAGACCGTCAGTCAGCGTCATAAGCATGCTGCGTATAGTCATTTGACAAATGAACTGACTATCTTTACACCCACATACATTCAACTGACGCCGATTTTTATTTTTGTTAACAATAAAATTACTCTTTGTCAGAGATGGGTCAAGGAAACTTTCCATTGGAAAGTTTCCAGGAAAATTTCGGAAGTTTCCGGAACGGAGTTTTGATAAAAATTAAAGTTTCCTTTAAAATATTTGAATATTCCGAAAGTTTCCAAAATTCCGGGGAAGTTTCCAAAACTCCGGGAAAGTTTCCAAATTTTTCACGAATATTTAAAGTTATTATTTACACATATTTACTCATAAATTTGACATTACCTATGATCTAACATAACCTCAAACGCCAGAAATCCAGTTTTAATTTGGTGATATTTTTTCGAAATTATCAAAAATTAATCGGATGTTTGATGACGTAGGGTTTCATATGGTCACCGCTCGGATTATTACTATTGGCATTGGCACAGAATTTCTCTAATTTCGTGCTATTGGCTATGATCAAGGATGAGTTGACAGACATATGATAAGTTACGTTTATTTGTATACCCGCACTATCGCTTCCCAATGAATAATATCTAGCATTTTTTTTCCGTTACATTAAAAATGAAAATGATTAAAAAGAAATATACTTTTATTTTTTTACAAATTATAAGATATTATTTAATTTAATACATTTAGTGTTATTTTAATTAAATAATATGTAGATGTTATTTCTGTCTTGCCTTCTATATGTCCATTTCTGCACAAAATAGTTACGACTTACATATGACATTATTTACATAAATTTGTAATTTTATAATCCACATATTTATCACATTCTATAAATTATTTTATTTATTTTTAATTATTCAATAATTCAAACAAAACAAATTACTGGCTAACCACCGAATTGCTCCATATTCTTCATATAGCACAGGGCACATATAGCGGGTGTCATATAATATCAGTTATTTGGTAAAAGTCTGTAAAAGTAATGTAAATAATATATTTATATGCACTTATTTGGTATCAAAATGAAGCTTAGATCATTACAAATCAGATTTCACCATAAAATAGACTCTGAATATTCCCAATGGAAAGTTTCCAGGAAAGCTTCCTGGAAACTTTCGGAGTAATCAAAACTCCGGGAGTTTACCCATCTCTGCTCTTTGTTTCAATTTCAATCAGTATTACATCAATTTAACATGAGTTATGCCACTTTATGCTGTGAATAATTAGTTTTAAATAGATTTTTCATACTAATCAAATTCGTGTCGGTTTTAAAATATATTATTATGTACTGATGTAGAACCAAGAAATCTTCAACTGCGAAAGTCCCACTACTCCGACTCTCAAGGATTTTTTTCTAAGCATCCAGGTAGATCAATTTAACATAAGTTTTTCTGTAAATAACTATTTAATAAATTTTTCATACTAATCAAGTTCGTGTCGGTTTTAAATTGTATATAAAAATATTTATTCATAGAAAAACGATTAATCAGATTCTTTTAATAATATATATTTTAAATTTTTAATTTGTTAATAAATTCGAAAAATACACAAGAAAGCTCATCTTTGCTGGTAAATACATACATTTCAGAGGACAATTTAAATGATCATTATTTTAAATATAATGGGCATTGGCTTTGAGCATTATAATAAATCTTTCCTTAATTAACAATCAAATCATGCATTTCAGAAAATTATTTTCCAATACAATAATTTACTGAGAACCTAATTACTAATTATAAGACTATTAAATACTAACTCGCATTTAAAAAATCATTGAAATTGAATAAAAATAAATGTCCTTACGTTTAAATCTAATTGATCTACAATAATTAATTAACATTATGTCAGTTACATGAAAAACAATTTATACATACTAAGAAGAAAAAATTAGCATTATTTTAAATATAATTATATAAAAAAATAATTACTTTCGTAATATTTTAATTCCACTTTTCAACCATTAATTCAATGTGTTCTGTGCTGAAACTTTTCTGATCATCTGAAATATTATTTTAATATATTTTTATGTATCAGTCATAATCGTAGGTGTTGGGGTACTAAAGGAACTAAGGTAAAAGTATGCTTTGATATTTTATATACTACAAGATAATCTCTATGAGATAGTGGAACAATTGATGTACTTAATAATACCTAATCACTATTTTAGTGCACGAATAATAATGCTAATAAAATCTTATTTTAATGTGCAAAAAATTTATATATTTTTCACAACTATTTACTATAATACGTCTATAAACGTTTATTGTGAGGTCATATGTCAATGCGCAAAATAATAATTTTAATGTTCAAAATATTTAGAATAATGCGCGCTTAAATCATACACAAAATTTAACAATCGATTTCTTCGTCTAACTCTTCTGTAGTATCTGTTTCATAGTCATCATTTTCCTCGCAACTATCATCGGAGTTGTCTATGATGACATTTTGTTCCAGCTCAAATATTTGTACATTTTTCTAGATAACTTGCAGTGAATGGATGAAGCGGTGCTTTTTTTTTAAAACAAAATACACAAATTGATTTTGGTTTCGAAGACATTTTGAACACTACAGCACAATAGAAACTGAATAAACTAGTTAAATATTTTTTGGCAATGTCGATTTGGAGCTACAACTAACGATTTAATAAATACAACAATAGAGGAACAAGTAAAATTGAAAATTTTTAAAAACCCCGATCATTGTATCTAATCGTACCAGTTTCATATGACCGAATCCAAATCAGGCCTAAATCATGTTCGGCTACCATAATTGTCTGCACATTTTCAATTTTACTTCAATCGGACAATTTCTAGAGATGTTGAACATGGCTAATTTAAGATTGCGACCAAACATCAAAATCTAATATGGCCTATAACCTTCTCGACAAAATACTCTTTCAAATAAAAAAAAATGCATCAAAATCGGATCACCCGTTGAAGAGATATGAAGCCACAGACAGACAGACAAACAAACATACAAACATATGCGTCAAACTTATAACACCCTTCTTTTGGGATCGGCGGTTAAAAACACACCAAATAATACATAATACCTAATCTACATTTAATTTTAAAAATTGCTCTTTTATTAATTGTATTTTTAATAAATAGTTTCGAATAAATAAATATAATAAATTGCAATTGAGTTGATAAATAGTTCATAATTTTGTCAAAAGCTCCTCAAACACGTTCCTATTAGGTAATATCCCTCCGCCTACGGCGTCGGGGTATTACCAAGCAAGTGCTTAGGGAAACTGTGATAAAATTATTTCGTATTATCAACGTCCTTGCGATATTATAGCTGATAAGATAACATCGTCATAGAATGCACAGAAACCGATATCATTACCACGTGCTCGTTACCCAGATAACGATCCTATTTTTACAGCTGCATGGGCTTCGTACTGCCTACTGCTATTAATATTTAAATAATAATGGCACGGCACTGATACTATGCCAACTGTTATAAGCGATGGGCGAAGCTGTGACGTATGTTATCTTCTCTAAGTAATTTTACTCTAACCTTTTTCTTTCGTTTGTATAAGTTTGTCTCACTCGGTTAGGGTAAACTTACTAGGCACAATTCTACCTGGAGGCTTAAAAAAAAGTCCTTGAGAAGGGTAAGTCGGAGTAGTGGGACTTTCGCAGTTGAAGATTTCTTGGTTTTACAGTACATAATAATATATTTTAAAACCAACACGAACTTGATTAGTATGAAAAATCTATTTAAAAATAAAACTAATTATTCACAGCATAAAGTGGCATAACTCATGTTAAATTGATGTAATACTGATTGAAATTGAAACAAAGAGTAATTTTATTATTAACAAAAATAAAAATCGGCGTCAGTTGAATGTATGTGGGTGTAAAGATAGTCAGTTCATTTGTCAAATGACTATACAACGCTCAGATGCACTGAGCGCGCAGCATGCTTATGACGCTGACTGACGGTCTTTCCCCTATAATAAATACAGCTGACGATTTTCTTTATTATTTAAAAAGTATAAAAATTCAGCTGCATAAAGTTCATAAGGTATAAAATGACTTTAAAATTGAACATTTTCAATATGGTTCAGATACGTGACTGACGTATAATCCCCTCTCTTCTATACAGCTGATTATTATTTTTTGTTGAAAATGATCTAAACAATCATCCCATACATTTTGGCACGGTATGAAAATACTCGAGGAATAATTTTTTTTAACAACTTTAACATGCTCTCACCTTTAGCTCCACCGTGGGTGCGGCAACTGACGCTCACTTTGCTGATTATTGAACATTAATCAACTGTTAAAAACGAAATTTATTCGGTATGAAATTACTTGTTAAAATCAGCGCTGCCTCCCGTACTATAAGGGCAGCCTTTAAAAGTTGTTGTTTTATGGGCAAGGATCAACAGTTTATCACCTTGTCTTGTATTATATAAATGTCTGTCATTGAGGCTAGTAAATATTTGGGGATTGTTCTTAACAAATAACAAGTACTTACATATATAAATTCAAGAAGTGGTGAGAATTTCCTTTTCAATGAAAATATTTCGACAACTTTCTCTATAGTTCATATTAAATAATAACCGCAGCATTCTTTTTTGTATGATAAAAACTCTGTTGCAATGCTTATCCCATGCTAATATATTGAAAGAAATATGAGAAGAAAACCATTTCATAATATACAGGGTGTTTCAGCTAAAAGTCCCCGAGTCATTATCTCGTAAAATAATAAAGATATTTAAAATTTGTAAATCGCGGATAATTGACACTAAAAAAGGTCTTAAATAACTGCAGTTAGAATTGTTCCTTCGCAGTGCACAGAGATGGCGCTGCGGTGAGAAATTATTTTTCGATGGTTGGAACCTTGAAACACGATTCATACGATTAATGAATAAATTGTGAATAATTTTCACTATGTAAAAAATGTTGTAAATATCAGCCGTTTTGGAGCTACATGAATTTTTTTCTCCATTTTTTTGTCTCAGTGAATTTTGAAAACTCCTGTAACTTTTCTGTTTATCATTTTAGAACACCGATTATTTAGAACTTTTATCTTATTATATTCCATACTTCTTATATTATTACATATTTTGAAAATTTTTACTAATTTTAAATTTTAAAAGTTAATTGCATTTGAAAAATTCTGAAGATTATAAAAATTTTCAAAATATGTAATAATATAAGAAGTATGGAATATAATAAGATAAAAGTTCTAAATAATTGGTGTTCTAAAATGATAAACAGAAAAGTTACAGGAGTTTTCAAAATTTACAGAGACAAAAAAATGAAGAAAAAAATTCATGTAGCTCCAAAACGGTTGATATTTACAAAATTTTTTATATAATCAAAATTATTCACAATTTATTCATTACTCTTATGAATCGTGTTTCAAGGTTCCAATCATCGAAAAATAATTTCTCACTGCAGCGCCATCTCTGTGCACTGTGAAGAAATAATTCTAACTGCAGTTATTTAAGATCTTTTTTGGCGTCAATTATCCGCGATTTACAAATTTTAAGTATCTTCATTATTTTACGAGATAATGACCCGGGGACTTTTAGCTGAAACACCCTGTATAATTAACATACCAGATTCATCGAGGTACACCTTTCATTTGTAACAATACGTAATAAAATTCATTTAATTTTATACACATATGTTCAACCTGGGATTCCCAGGTTAACGTATTATTAACCCTAGAAATTTAGTAATTTCAGACGCGGATTATTTTTTAAATTATAGGTCTTCTGATAGATAGATAAGATTTATTTGTTCCAACATACCACCCTATTAGGGTATAGAACGTGTCAACATTTAGTAATTTACAAAATATATAATATTGCAGTCATAAAGATTAAAAATTAGAATTAACATATAACACAGTACACAGTAATAAAAAACTTATAGCGATGCTAAAGAACTAGAACACTACTACATAAACACATTAAAGTACCTATTAAAAATAATATACACTACAGTATACACAAACATATATATATATATAAAATATATACTTACATATACAAAATATCACAATGATCATTGAAGAATTCTTCAATAGTATAGAATGCTTTATTTATGAGATGTGTTTTAATTGTTTTTTTTAGTTGGTTTATGGGAAGATTTCTTAGTGATAAGTTAATTTTGTTCCAGATTCTCATAATATTATTTTGAACATTTCTATTTATAAAAGTATATTTGGTTTGTTCAGGTACAAGGTTTTTTTTATTTCTTGTGTTATAACTGTGGCTAGTCTCATTGCTGTTAAAAAGATTTCTATTTTGATAAATAAAAAGAACTGCTTCATAAATGTACATACTAACTACAGTTAAAATGTTATTTTCCCTAAATATACTTTTACAACTTTCTGTTTGTTTCATATTAAAAATGTTTCTCAAACAACGTTTTTGTAAAACCAAAATTCTCTGAACTTCCACCGAGTTTCCCCAAAAGATAATTCCGTACATCATTTTCGAATGTACATAAGCATGATAAGCAGTCTGTGCTGCATTCAATCCGACACTTTTATTTATTGTTTTTAAAGCATAACAGTATCGCCCTATGTTTTCGGACAACTTTTCAATATGAACTTTCCAATCTAGCCTCTGATCTACATGTACACCAAGAAATAGCACGCTTTCTGTCGACTCAAGGTTTGTATTATTTATGTTGATTGTTAAGGGGTCATTTAATCGAGTATTAAAATTAATTATCTGTGTTTTGTTGACGTTAAGGACCAGATTATTTGCCCCAAACCATTTATTGAGTTTGGTGATTGATTCACTAACTTTTTCTTGATAGACTTGTTCACTGTTTTCGCTAAATATTAAGGATGTGTCATCAGCATATAGAATCATGTCCTGATTTACAAAGCTTGGCAAGTCATTGGTATATAAAATGTAAAGCAGTGGTCCTAAAATAGATCCTTGAGGGACTCCTTTTTTTATATTAATCAGTTTTGATTTAACCATTTGCCCATTTTCATCATAGTCGACCACACACTGCTTTCTATTTGTCAAGTATGATTCTATTAGCCTTAATGAAATGCCTCTAATTCCATAGCGTTCAAGCTTTTTAATCAAAATTCCATGGTCCACACTGTCAAAAGCTTTAGATAGGTCCAAACACATTGCTAAAGTGTTTTTACTGTTGTTCATGGAATCTAATATTTTTGTTAATGCAAGGTATATGGCTTGTATTGTGGATCTCTTTTTTCTAAAGCCATTTTGACAGTCGGACAGAATGTGATTTTTTTCCAAATAGGTTATGATTCTAGTATACAACAGCTTTTCAAAGATTTTGCTTAGATTAGATAACAAAGATACCGGTCTGTAATTTTTTATATCATCTTTTTTGTCTTTTTTGTGAATCGCCTTAATATGTGCTATTTTTAACTGATCTGGGAATACTCCTGTGCAAAAGACAACATTAATAATGTATGCAAGAGGATGCGCTATTATATCCGCCACTTCTTTGAGTAAACATATGGGTATTTCATCCTCTCCTATTGATTTTTTGTTTTTTAGTTTTTTTATACACTCCAATACTTCTTCAGCACTTACCCAGTTTAAAAAAACACTATTTGATACTTGTTGAACTTTACTAAAGTCAACTTGATCATTTGAATTTGTATTAGGACAAGCATTTATAAAATAATTGTTTATCTCGTCTAGAATTACAGCCGAGTTAGAATGGGGTGTTTTAAAATTGTCTAATAAACCATTTTTATTTGATTTATTTCCTGTTATATCTTTAATAAGTGACCATGTAGCTTTAGTTTTATTTTCGGCTTTCAATATATACCTGGTATTTTCAAGTTTTTTTGCTGCTTTTACGACTTTTTTAAAAATGTTCACATAGTTTTTATAGTTTTCATTGCTTATCTGCCCAATTATTTTTTGTTCATATAAGTATCGCTTTTTTTTAGCTGATACTCTTAAGCCTGTGGTCATCCAAGACTTTCGACAATTACCTAAAGTTTGACGTGTTTTTTTAATAAATACCCTGTTCATAAGACCTTGTATTTCATTTAGAAAAATGTCATAAGCTATATTAGCATCATTTGTATTTAAAACTTTATCCCAACTTACTGATTGTAATTCAGTTCGATATTGTTGAAGCTTAGTTTTTGAAAATACTCTTTTTTTAGTATACTGATTTTTTATTCTAGTGGTTTGTCTTTTATTCTCATGACTTAAAATTAATGTTTGGCCGTGATGATCTGATAATGCTGAATATATGAGAGAACTTTTGTAGTTCTCACAATCGGTAAAAATGTTATCCAAAAGTGTAGCTGTTTTTTGAGTCACTCTGGTGGGTTCAAATATTGTTTGAGACACATTGTATGTATTCAGTAAGTCTAAGAATCTTTTTGTTTTAATATTTTTTTCCAACAGATTAATATTAAAATCTCCGCATAACACCAACTTATACTTTCTATAGTTACTCTGAATTAAGTCAATACTCTCCTCTAACTTTTCCATAAATACCTCAAAATTTCCTAAATTTGTTCTGTATATACACAGTATAATCAGATTAAGTTCTCTATTTTTTACACATGCACACTCTATATGTCCCTCCACACTATTATCTTCTATACATTTAACTTTTTCGAAATTCAATTCGTTCTTGATGTAGATGCAAGCTCCTCCGTGTATCATTTCCTTCCTTGAATATGATGAGACCATTTCATATCCACTTAGTTTTATAAAATTCTCTTCTCCTGGTTTCAGCCAATGCTCAGTAAAACATAGAGCTTCAGGTTTCTCATCTTGCATGTTTAAAAAAAGTTCTATTTCTAGAATCTTATTTTTTATACATTGTATGTTTTGATGTAATACTCGAAAATTGCTTAGCTTTTCCATTATTTTATCCGGATAATTTACAAGTTTTAGGTGTGGAGGTTGATAATAATCTAGTAACTGTGCATCCTTACTAAAGGGAGTTGTGATTAGTTTTTTGGTATTTGTGCCATTTTAACTATTTTAGGTATATCATTGAAGTACTTAATTTTTAGATTGTTTTCTCCTTGTTGCATTCGCTGCATCATAGTGATTTTTAAATTTTTATACTCTTCAATTTGCTGTGGAGTTTTGTCCCTGCTTAATGATATGTTATGGTAGGTTGGGTTTTCTCTTAAATATTTGGCGTGATGCATTACCTTGTTTACATCTGCTGCCGATGGTAATACTACGCGGATAGGTCTGGGCCTGTCAGGATTATGTCGTCCTATGCGATGTACTTTACTTCCTTCCAACTTTAAATCTGAACAGACATTTTTAATAATTTCCTCCGCTATCATCTTGTCTGACTCACTATTAGTTTCCATTTGATTTATATCTTCGTTACAACCAAAGATTATTATATTTCTTTTCCGCATCTCTCGGTCGCTTATTTCCTGAATTGTGGCCGTTGGGTTAAATGTATTGCTACTATTCTCATTTTGTTTTCTTAACTGATGTTTGATTTCGGCAATCTCAGATTTTAAATCTTCATTTATCATCTTCAACTGATTTTCGTACTTTTTTAGCAGCTCCGTATATTGACAATCCATTTTATTTAGTTTTTCCATCACATCTGCTAAAGTAATTTGTTTGTTTTTTATTGTTTTGGCTTCGGAAATTTGAGGAATTTGGACCATAACCTCACTTTCCTTACACATGTTGCAAATCCATCTATTTCCCTTGGGATTTTGTAATTCTTTCTGATAGCTATTTAATACACTTATTGACATGTTTATACACTTGGTATGATACCATTTTTGACACTTGTTGCACCAGATTGCATAGCTATTTTTAGCAGATTTGTCACAAGCTTTACATACGTCCGCCATTTTTGAATTATATTAAAGTTCATAAACACCGACTTGGTACCATTTAGCATGAGTTTATTTCGTTCACACCATGCCCTCATATCATCAATTACAGAGTCTATTTTATATCCTAATTCGTTAAGTGATATGGCAGATACAGTTACTGTGGTGTCATCGGCATAGATTATAGTGAAACCATATTGAGTGGTTTTTGAAAACCGGAAAATATTTCATATTGAATAGTATCCATCCACTTTTATAAAGAGATTTGTAACTATTGATAATAGTTAGATCCACTGCTGTACACTAGAAAGAAAAGAACAATCGAAACAATAGAATCACTCACGAAAAAGTCTGGATCTATGATCAACTCGCACGTCTATAATTCATGGATTCAAAGAGAAAAACTTCTTACTCTTATGGGACGATTGCATAGCAATTGGAGTGTTAAAATAGCAGAATCAAAAGCAGCTCCGATGTATCCTTACTTCATGTGTATCGATTAGTCAAACACAACATGAACCTCTGTGTCACTCTTTCTAGTCCAATTCTCAGGTTCTTTTATAGACATGCATAGACTTTTTCAATGAATTTGCTTATAAGGATGGTATAACTTCATTGGGGCACTGATGGAAATATCTAATCCAAAAATTCGTTTTTTCAGCTAGGCCACGAACTTTTCATACGCTCCTCGTATATAAATAGAGTAAAGTATACTCTTTATGGTTTTAAACACAATACATTAGTAAAATGTGTCGAAAGTTATTATTTTGGTCCTCAATCTATGACACAGTTTCTGACTTTACATATTCAATTGCACGACATTTATAATTTTTTTCCTGAATCACTTCTTTATGAAATATTAAAATATATTAATATGAACTACAAATTTGTTTTTAGTGTTGGGAAAAGGGAATACCGTTGCTTAAAGAGCTAGCTAGTCTCTATGAAACTGTGTTTATTGATTATAAGCTGCTCAGTGATATTTTAAAGTACCAGGCAAATTTTTATGACAACATTTTAACTCAACTCCGTCCAGAGCCAGAATACTTTCGTGTTGGTTTTTATGGCTTAAGTTTTCCATTGTTTGTAAGGGTAAGTGAATGCTACTGTTTTTTCCTTTCTTTTTCATTAATACCATATTTTGTGTTACAGAATAAGCAATTTGTATATAGAGGCCTTGAATATGAGAGAATTGGTGCCTTTACGCAACGATTACAAACTGAATTTCCGTCGGCACAAATTCTTATGAAAAATACTCCGCCAGATGACACTATTATTAATTCAGAGGGACAATGTATCCTTTTGTAGAAATGAAATAGTCTTATTTTATTTAAGGCCATAGTCTGTTAAGATGGGTGAATTTGTCCCCGCATCGATGGTCAGTGGCGATCTAGAAATTTCAATAATTTTTTTCTTGCCTGTGGCGCATGGGACCCATAGAAAATATGGGAAATAACATCTAGAGAAGCACTCCTCTAACGACCCCTAAAAAATTTTGAAAAAGCAGTTTGCGAAAAAATTTTTCAAAATTCTTGCGCTCCCCCCCCTGGTCTAAGTTTAAAATTATTCTTTTTTGTCATATACATTTTACTTTTCATAAAAATGCAACAATAGGTTTTGAAGTTTACCAGTTAATATTTTCATTATTAACTGAAATACAATGAACGAGAAATTTTGTAATTTACAATTTAACAAATTACAAAATTTCAATTTGTAGTATCTCAGTTAGTAATGAAAATATTTTCATAAACTCCAAAACCTATTGTTGCATTTTTATGAAAAGTAAAATGTATATGAGAAAAAAGAATAATTTTAAATGGGAGTCCATTGACCGGGGGGGGCGCAAGAATTTTGAAATTTTTTTTCGCAAACTGCTTTTTCAAAATTTTTTAGGGGTCCTTAGAGGAGTGCTTCTCTAGATGTTATTTCCCATATTTCGTATGGGTCCCATGCGCCACAGACGAGAAAAAAATTATTGAAATTTCTAGATTCGCCACTGTGGATGTGGATGGTGCTCATTTTTCTTTTGCTTGAATTGTTAACAATATCACTTACAATTATGCCAAATTTCAGCCCTTAATATTAAACCGTTTTTGAGTAAAAAGAAAAATTGAAAGTTTTCGAAAATAATTTTTATCTGTTGAACGGCATAACCGATTCAAATAAAATTTTAACCAATTATAGATACTACCAGAACATAAAAGTGGAACAAATTGGAACAGAATCTGACAACGGGAACATTGAAAAAAAAATTAATGAATTTTTCTGGATTATTTTTAACCCCTATAAAATTTCGACACAACTACCAAATTTTTTTGTAGAATCTTGGTATGGTTTTGACCACACATAATTTTTCTAAAGCCATGGGGTACTGGGTACTTGGTACTTGAAAAAAAAAATATATTTTTACTTCCACGTCCAGTGGAAGTATAGTAACGACAAAAAAATTTTTAAAAATTTTTATTGTCCAAATAGGCTTAAAATGTCATGAAACGTCGAGATTTTAAGTTTGAGCGAGAAAAAAATTTCTGTCTGTCGGTCTGTCTGTCTGTCTAAGTTTTTTTTGTGCGCACGTTTACTCTGGAACCGTTTAAGATATTGACTTGAAATTTGGTACACATATGTACTTTAACGAGATCTAGAACTAGATTATATTTTCATCTTGTTCCGTCGAAGGGTTGGGGGGTAAATTGGGGTAAATTTGGGGTAAATGGGTAAATCAAGCAGGTAAGAGTCCATGAAATTGGTATTTAGTATATACAAGAGAAGCTGAGGTCTCAAAAAAATTTTTGGCATTAGCCACCCCCCATTACCACCCCCACCTCCTTATTAAAGGGGATGAAAAAAAATGTGATTTAGTGCATGTACAGGAACCAGAAACCTCAAAATATTTTTTTACTTCATCCACCCCCCACTACCACCCCCCTATCACCACCCCCACCCCACTACCGATGTGGGGTATCGTTTTATGGGTTTTTGGGGTAGAGGATTTCAAATATTATATTATTAAAGTTCCATAAACAATTATTTTCACATACAAAGTTTTTTCGTTGTGAGTGACTTGGATAGAGAATCTGGATGTGGAAGTAGTGATTCCTTGGGCAGCGGTTTTTTAAATTATGATATGCATATTTTTTTTTGTGGCATCTTGGGATAGTATTCTATAATCTCAAATTTTTTGAAATCGATATTATCAGTAGAAGGTCCTTAAAAAAATAAAATGTTCTTTTTTATTTCTACTGATAATAACGATTTAAAAAAATTAGGGATTATAGAATAATATCCCAAGACGCTACAAACAAAATTTGATAATTTCAGCATCAGTGTATCATAATTTAAAAAAATAAAAAAAGGTCATTTTATTTTTTTCAAGTACCAAGTAACCATTTGATCGCTTTAGAAAAATTATGTGTGGTGAAAACCATCTAAAAATTCTACAAAAAAAAATTGGTAGTTGTGCCGAAACTTCATAGGGATTTAAAAAAATCCAGAAAAATTCAAGCATTTTTTTTTTCAATGTTCCCGTTGTCAGATTCTGTTCCAATTTATTACATGTTTATGTTCTGGTGGTATCTATAATTGGTTAAAATTCTATTTGAATCAGTTATGCCGCTTAATAGATAAAAATTATTTTCGAAAATTTTCGATTTTTCTTTTACTCGAAAACGTTTTGATATTAAGGGCCGAAATTTGGCAAAACTGTAAGTGATATTGATAACAATCCAAGCAAAAAAAAAAAAAATGAGCACCATCCAAGCGGGGGCAAATTCATCCATCTTAACCGACTATGTCTAAAATTGATAAATCGAAGGGATGATTAAAAATTAGATCTATAAAAACAGGTCAAGTAGGAAATCATATTGAGGAACTATAATCTCCCAACTTCTTTATATTCATAGACATTACAAATAATAAATAATCTTCATCAATTCCACAAAATATTTCAAATCTAAAATATCTATAGTTTTTCTTAACTTTTTTTTAGTTATTCAAATTTGCAATGTTAAACCCATTCCAGAACCCAATCCTATAACTTTAGCAACAGATATTCCTGAAAAAATATCTAGATTTTACCATTATAATGATGTTAAAAGGTTTCAGTGTGATCGTCCGGTACACAAAGGCATAATTGATAAGGATAATGAAATAAAAGTAAGTGCAGTATGTCTGTAGAAGTGAATAGGAAAGGTCTTGTGGTGCGGGAGCTAAGTGGCTTTTTCGGACACTCATCGTTACAAGCATTTTCTATGCGCTGATTAATTCTATCGAACTTAAATAACGACAAAATAGACTTCTGGCATATGTCAGCCCGTCAAGTTGGTTCAAGATATAAAAATCAGTGAAATTATATCATCGTTCCAAAGCCAATTTTTTTGTGTGTACACATTTTATGTTTAGAATGAATAAAATAAGATCGCCAGAAAGTGTGGGCCATCAGGGGCGCAACCAGAAAGGTCAAAGAGGTAAAAAAACAGAGTTATATAACATCATTGTTACAAACTTTTTTAAGTTTGAGCATGTTTATTTAAATGTTTTGAACACAGAAAAAAATTCCCAGAAAGAAACTCCCGTCAGTAAGGCTAGCCAGAAAGAAAATGTTTAGTATTTTTGAAGAAAATTGGATTTTTTTCACATATTTCATCTCAGAACTCTAAACTCATCGTTACAAGTTCTGGCTCCTTTTTAAAACGTAAATATAAGCTCCTTCAACAATAGAATAGCCTCCCCGTAAAGTTCTTAGTGTCAACAAAAGTGCCATAGGCTCTTAAATATACAGGAATTTAACACTTTCAGCTAACTTGACTCCGTACCGTGCCTCAGATGTATTGTATCATTATTACCTTTCTAGCTGCGCCTCCTGACGGCCCACACTTTCTGGCGATCATATTTTATTCATTCTAAACATAGAATGTGTACACACACAAAAAATGAGCCTTGTAATGATGACATGGTTTCACTGATTTTTAAACAGTGTTTGTGACACTCCTGACAGGAGGTGCTCCGCCAGAAGTCGATTTTATGAATCGTTATCATCCATTAAACCATAAAAATATCTCAAAGTTCATAAAACGATGAGCTGCCGAAAAAGCCACCTAGCTCCCGCTCTATTGGTTCATGTATATTATAATACCGTGTGTGTAGTCGCGGGCTAGGCATGGGGAGAAGAATTACAACATCGCGCGTGCCAGCTGGCTGAAATGAAATAACAGAGCTGGAATGCTCCATCGACGGACGAATTTACGGCGACGGTGTTGTCAAATCTCTCGCGCTACGTGAATGTACATGCCTAATGGGAAATTACACGCACGGTATATTCTATATAACAAATTAGTAGAGATCTCTAATATTTCCTTTTAAAATATGTTTGTTTTAGACCCTGTGGATAGAAAGAATGGTTATGGATATTGCCAGTCCCCTCCCTGGAATATTAAGATGGTTTGAAGTGGTTGGCCGTCAGACAGAAGAAATCCCTCCAGTGCAGTATGCCTGCGAAACGATGCGTAATGTGGAAAACGAACTGAGGCAACTTATCACTATTCATTCTCTCGATCCCAAAAGAAATTTAAATCCTTTTACCATGAGACTGCAAGGAATAATTGACGCTAATGTTCAAGGAGGCATTAGCAAATACCAACAGGCCTTTTTCACGAAAGAATTTGCAAAATTATACCCTGAGCATAAAGTTTATGCAGAAACGTTGAAAGAACTCATACTAAATGCAACTCGGGTATGTATTACATATAGATTAAATTAAAACAGTCATATATCTCATGACAAGTAACAATAAGATCAAGTTCAACTGTCCTATTTTTTATAGTGCACGCAAATTCAGTTTTGAGTATGAACTACCTGGGGACAGCTATTTGTTTATCGAAATGCTGATAGCTGTAGTAATGTAGAATGAGCATATAAAAGTCTCGAAAAATCCCAATGTGAGCTAAAGTCACCATTTAGAAAAAATGGCCGCCAGAACCGTTTCTTTTAGAAGGATATATCTCAGTAACCATTGCTCCGATTTTGGATTTCTTTTTTTTGTTCTTTTCCCTTTTTTATGTACAATCGAAAGTATTATTACATCTTTGGCCATAAAATAGAGGATGACTGAAGAAAATAAGACTTAAGTTCTTGGAAATATACAAGGTTTCCAGTTAGTGCTTCCTCGGAAGATTGTGCAAAAACGGCTAACTTTATAAAAAAAACTTTTTTAACAAAACATTCAATGTTTCATCTCTACTACATCGTAAAATTATTTTCAGTTATACAAGGTGTCACAAAGAGGAGTTAATTTTTTGGTGCCAGTTAAGCCTCTAAGGGTCCTGTATTAGGGGGTGGGAAGAGGTGGGAAAAAAACTACTAAAAAGTAAAAATAATTTTTTTAAAATTCATACACTTGGAAACCAAAAGCTTTGAGGGCGGTCAATTGAGTAAAGTAATTATGCAATAGCGCTATATGACCGTCCCCAAAGCTTTTGGTTTCTAGGTGTATGAATTTTAAAAAAATTATTTTTACTTTTTAGTAGTTTTTTTCAAATAAAAGCTTTTTCTTAAAAATATTTTTTTTATATAATTTTATTTTTAAAACTAGAACACAGGTAATTAAAAATCTGTATATGTGAGGCGGAAAGCAGAAAGGGACCTCTTGTCGACGATGTCAATTTTTCAGTACAGTTGAAATTAGTGGTTTGGGTCAAAATTATCGATTTTCGGATTTTGTCCTTTACAAGTTGTAATCGATTACAAAACTGATCTAATTGGATGAAACACTTAAAATAATCGATAAAGTAGTCAATGTTCAGCCCTGGAAAGGTACCTCTTGTCGCTTATGGAGAAATATGGAGAAATAACATGGGATCGACAAGAGGTCCCTTTTCATAAACGCACTAGTAACTTAAACAAAAAAAATCATAGAGACACGATTTTTGCACCAAATTGTTCAGAATTAGAGCTTAATTCATTTAATATCAATAACTAAAAACCGGAAATTGCCGACAAGAGGTCCCTTTTTGCTTTCCGCCTCACATATGGAGAAGACCATCAAAGTGATTTGAACATATTATGATTAGAAAATAACTAAAAAGTGTGTATATAAAGCAGATGATTCAAGATTTTCACAAGTGTTCAAAAATATATATATGCAGGGCGTTCCACTTGATTCTCCCGGGGCCATTTTCTCGCACTAATGAGATTTTGAAAATTTCTTGTATAATAAATATATATTATGTAATACCACAACATATGCACCACTTCTCAAAGCTCTTACAATGAAAATTTTCTTTACGTCACAACACCATTTATGTCTCAATTCGTGGAGAAATCGCTTTTACTCAAAACTGAAGTCATTTTTATACAGGATGTCCAAAAAGTCTGGAAACGGTCAAATATCTTGAGAAATACACATTGTATCCAAAAAAGAAAAAACGCGTCTTTAATAATTTTAAAAGCGCTATCCAATGATACCAAATGCGACCCCTCCCCCCCACCCTTGCGTGGGGCAACTTTAAAATCCTAAATGGGTATCCCTATTTTTTATTGCAGAATCGGATTCTACGGTAAAAATTACGTCAAGTTTGTCTGAAATGTTTTTTTCGATTCGTGACAGATGACGCTGTAATCGCAAAAATATATTTTTTCGTAATTTCTAAAAAATTCTAAGGAAAAATGAAAAATAATAAAGTACGAGTTCATTTTAAAAAAAGTATAATTATTAGTTAAAAATGTTTAATATCTGTTATTTCGGTGGCGCGTGTATTTTCTCGAGGTACAAATCTCAATTTTACAGTCCAGAGACCGTGGCAGTAAAATTTCAACAGATAAATTTGTCACTACACATACTTATGTTTAATTGATGTTCATATTTACTACATGTGCAAAAGAAAAGCTTCCATACTGTAAGAAGAGAAGATATAATAAACTCAACACCAACACTTAAAAGAAAGAAAAAGAGATTTGTGCTGAAAGAAAGAGCAAGCGAGAAGTCCAATAAAGTATTAAGGTCCCCTAAACTTCATCGTTACTATTGTAAAGATTGTTTATAATGGTTGTGAAAATATTTCCATTACTATGAAGGTTTGAAAAGTACATAAGGAAGTTATATAGGAGTAATAGTTATATTTCTATTACTTTTTGCTATAAGGCTTAGAGGTTACTAAACAACGGTAACGGTAACCCTTGTAGGGTGCGCCATTTAAGTTCTATTAGTAATATAAAGTGGTAATCGAAAAGTGGTCATCAACAATCTACTTTACTAAAGCTTTTATAATTTGGTGATGGTGATATGGAGACTTTACAAAACAAGAATTGTTCATTGGGCCCTATCGAGTACAGCTGGACCAAGAGCTTTTGGATGTGGATTTAAATCGTAGATTAAATTTTTGCCAGTGGGCTCAAAACCAAATTGGAGAAAATGAAGAATTTTTCAAATTTGTGTTGTTCACGGATGAATCAACGTTTCATCTCAATGAATTTGTGAATAGGCACAATTTCCATTATTATAACAGAGAAAACCCTCTGTAACGTAGGTAGTAATCAGTGGAATAGATAGATAGATAGATAATTTATTGATGCCACTATACATATTATGTACTTACACAAGTCAACAATTATACACTATAAACGAAACACACTTAAATGTAGATCAATATAAAATAATACACATTGAAAATTTAGGTTGTTAGTGCAATACACTTTCACATTAAAAATATAGGTTAACATCACAATTTAAAAATTCGTCATAATTATAAAAAGCATTAGCAATTAGAAACAGTTTGATTTTATGCTTAAAAAGTGTTAATGGTAGTTTTCTAATGTCTATAGGTAGTTTGTTAAAAAATTTAATGTCCTACAAGTCTGTTATTTTACAATAACCATCCTATTTTGAGATACATTAAATTAAAAATAACGCCCTAGGGCGTTATGAATATCTATAACGCCCTAGGGCATTATAAAATTATAATACAACCCAAAACAAGCAAATTATGATAGCGTTATTGACAAACAAAATGCGTTGCTATGCAATGGCGGCGTTTACAAACAATTTTGATTTTTACTCTCTTTTAAATCAGATCGTTCTGAACATAATAGATGTCAAATTAATAAATCGTAAATGTCAAAAAAAAAAAATTCGAATTAAATAACAGACTTGCAGGACATTAAACGTTGAAGGCACCACGGGTGTTATAGGATAATGACGTCCTCGGTTGACGTACATTCCCTCGGGCCAGAGGCCCTCGGGATTGTACACTGTCGACCTCGGTGCGTTATTATCCTTATAACACCCTTGGTACCTTAATAACTATTACTGCCCAGTAATTAGGTCCATTTTGACATCTCTTTAAGCGGCAGAGCTTAACAATCATGTCGTCTTTACCCCTGGTATTATGTTCGTGGATATCTTGGTGTGTTCCATAGGTTCCTTCATTTTCTTTAATATATAATAAATTTTGTAGAATATAGATAGATGGTAGTGTTAATATTTTATGTTTAATGAAAGATGCTTTGCAATCATCTCTGTATTTTAAGTTGTCCAATATCCTTATTGCCTTTCTTTGCAACTTAAAAATTCTTATGCAATCTGCAGCATGCCTCCAAGTTATAATTGCATACGAAATGTGAGAATGCAAAAGAGCAAAATATGCTATTCGTAAAGTGTCGGTAGGTACATGATTTGCAAGATTGCGTAGAACGAATAGGTTACTTCTGATTTTTTTTGAGAGAAAATGTATATGTTCATCCCATTTTAGTTTCATATCCAAATGCACGCCCAGGAATTTCACACTACTTGGGAAGCTGGCTAAGTCGTCAGTATTTCTTAGTGTAAACATCATGTTCTGCGTTTTGGTTCTATTCAAGAAAAGTTCATTGGAATTAAACCATTGTTCAGCTATGATTAGTGCCTCGCATGAATCTTTGATGACATTGTTTATGGACTTTCCTGCTGAACGCAGAGTGGTGTCGTCTGCAAATAATACATATTCCGTTGGATCATTTAAGTCCTTCCTGAGTGGGAGATCATTTATATATATTAAGAATAAGAGAGGCCCTAACACAGAACCTTGTGGTACTCCAACTGTTATTTTCTTTTGTGAGGATAATATGTTTCCCATTTTTACTCTTTGATATCTTTCATCTAGGTAAGTTTGCAATAAGTTAATGCTGCAGTCGTCAAAATTGTATAAATGTAACTTCTTTATTAAGAGTTCATGCGAGACACAGTCAAACGCTTTAGATAAGTCACAGAGTGTTACTGCCGTGTATTCAAGATTTTCAAATGAGTCCAATATCTTTGATGTTAGTTCTAAGATACCCGATACCGTACTGCGATTTTGATGGAATCCGTGTTGACAGTTGGTAAAGATATTGTTACTTTCAAAGTAGTGTGCCACCCTAAGAGCAATGCATTTTTCAAATATTTTTGATAGAATTGGCAATAAGGATATTGGTCTATAGTTAGCTATATCCTTAACATCGCCCTTTTTGAATATTGGAATCACTATAGCTTGCTTCAAGCTAGAGGGAAACTGTCCTTTTTTGAAACAAATGTTTATTAATTTAGTTATTGGGATAATAATTAAATTTTTTATACTTTTAATAATGTCCATACTAAACCCGTATATATCTTTACTATTTTTGTTTTTTAGATAGTTTATCACTTCTCTTACTTCATTATATGTTACATCTTTGAGGTGAAATTTTTCTTGAGGAATGTTAATGTTTCTTATGTTATCCAAAGGATCTGTATTACTTTTATTTATGTTTTTAAGTAAGTTTTGGGCAATATTTATGAAGTAGTCATTACATTCATCGGGGATAAAGTTATCAAAGTTTACTTTTTTTGTAGACATACTTCTCTGGTCATTTATAATGTTCCACATGGTTTTTGAGGGATTTTTTGAAGTTTTGATCAGTTTATCATTCATCAATTTTTTGGCATTTTTAATAGCTAGTTTATATAGTTTTTTATAGTCTTTTTTTTCGTTGTATAATTGTGGGGAAGGATGTTGTTTATATATATCTTTTAGTAGGATTAATTTCTCTCTCATATCTTTTAACGTTTCATCAAACCATTTGGTCGTTATAGCTTGATTTGGTTTATCTATATATGTCTTTTCGGGAAAAGATGATAAATATGCATTTTGTAGTTGATCTCCAAAGATTTTTACCTTGCTTTTAATATCCAGTTCTTCATCATCAATGAATGACCAGGAGATATTCTCGACTTTATTATAAAATACGAATTTGCCTTGCTCTGTAATTGGTCTACAGGTTTTTTAATTTAGTTTATTATTAACTATATTTACACTTACCTCAATTTCTACTAACTGTCCCTGATGATCCGATAAGTCTGGTTCAAAGGTTTTAGACTGACAGGAATCTAAGTTAAAATTTATAAATATGTTATCTATACAATGTTGCTTTCTAGTATTGTCCGAGATCATTTGTACGAGTCCAAATGTTTCTAGCATGTCACATAGATAGATATTACCATTCTGATTTGTCCCAAAATGAACGTTAAAATCTCCTGCTAATATTATACTTTTACCAGGGCCAATTTTGTTTAGTACGTTCTCTATTACACTTAAAAAGGTGTCAAAATCACCGGTAGGTGACCTATAGACTGATATTATATATATTTTATGGCGTTCAATATGTATAGCGCAGATTTCAACATGTTTTTCAATACTAAGGCTGTCAATATATGGCATTGGTGTTATTTCAAGCATAGGATGGGTCAGGATAGCTGCACCTTTCGTATATTCTTCTACAAAATGATGACGCTATGACATAGTCATTTATACGCAAGTAAGTTATTTCTTGTTCTTTTAGAAAGTGTTCTGATATGCAGCACACACTGTAATTTTTATCAATTAGAAAGGTTTCAAGTTCATTTATTTTATTGCGAATTGATTGAATATTTATTTGGAAGACACTAAAGATCTCTCTCTCTCTTTTTCTTGAGTTGAACTTTTAAAAAGAGTTGTTATCGTTAATAATTCCAGGGTTCAATAAAAGTCAGATAGGATGTTTTCAATTTAACAAGGTTTATTTAACATAGACATCAGATCATACATATAAATACTTTGAGAAGATAACTCCAACTTAACAAAGTTTATCAAACGACAAAATATTGGTATACAAACTTACAAACACAATCCTTGCTAATATTAGTCTAAGGTACTGAACAACAACGTTATATCTAACCTGATATGAATGATAAATTATACAAACGCGAAAAGGGGGTGTCGATAATTTTGACTTTGATTGAACCTAGAAACCTTCACTATGACCAGTCGTCGAACGTATGAGGTTTGCAAATCGAAAACGTTCAAAGTAAAAGGATAAAATAAGTGATGTGAGAAACGATACGTCAACTGAAATCTCGTTTGACTGTTAACTTTGGCGTTTAGAAATATCACCTTAGAAACCGTTTAATCTGACTTATGTCGCTTTGATAATCGACCCACAGCTGTCGCTACAACAATTAACAATCTAATGTCTGTCACTCTGACAATTAATAAACATCTGTTATATCGATAACCAAATTCTTTGACATACATTGATTTGACATTCAGTTGACGCGCAGCGTTGGTCACTTTGGTTCGTGGCGTTAGGCAAATAATTAAGTTCGCAACTTCCTTTCAACAAATACTGATGCTTAACGTAGGAACGATTCTCGCATAGGGTAGCGGCGGTCTTGTACGCAGTAACAATCAAAAGGTCGAGTTCGTCTAGGGCAAAACCTCTCACCATCTAACTCGAAGTGATTATCAAGTATATGATAGCGGCAGATTTACTAGCTGAGACAAACAAGACGCAGACGTTGTATCAAGAACTCTCACCACCCGACAAGTGTCATTCATACTCCGTGACAACTGTATTTGAGGTTAGAATGTTGCGAACCTTTTAGTATTCTCTCTGGGATGAGAATGAATTTCTGAGCTCCTGCATCGGCTTTTATAGTGGAAGGTTGCAGCTAGGTTGCTGACTAATGGGTTTTTCCTTTGGGGATTTGTGAAGTCAGACGTTTATAAAGTAGAACCAACGACTCGAGAAGATATGATGGAAAGGATTTGTCAGTGTTACGTGAATCAAAATGGTGGACATTTTGAGCAATTGTTAGGCTAGTTTCAATATTGTGAAAAAAATTATTGCTCAAAAACCGTTCACAATTATTAAAGGAAAGTGTACGATATCAAAATGTGAGAAATTGCATTCGTTACTCATCTATTTAAAAAAACCATAGGCATTCCATTTTAAAAAATTGAAAAAAATGTAAAACAAAAGAACAAAGCCATGTTGGATTTTAATGCTAAAATAAAGAACACCTTAAATTATTTGAAATAATCATATCTCAAAAACCGTTTGAAATAAAAATAAAGAGGAATTGACGATTTGCACGAAAGAAAGTTTGGTAAAAAGTGTCATGGCGCACAGTATAATGGTATCACTGCAATTCACTGCACATGTTGACCAACTCGTCTAATTTCCAAACTTTGCAACAACCAAATACCTATAATATAATAATCATAACATTGTTTTCATTATCTTTAATGTTAAACCTACTTCCATTGAATATAAATCATCTTTATTAGGTTGTTTAGTAGTCTACAATATTTAAAAAATGTCGAATCATGCAATTTGTCAATCACTGCTGCCAATTCTTCTAATAAACTGAGAGTTGGAAACAGTGTTTGACAAATTGCATAATTCGACATTTTTTAAATATTGTAGACTACGAAACAACCTAATAAAGACGATTTATATTCAATGGAAGCAGGTTTAACATTAAAGATAATGAAAACGATGTTATGATTATTATATTATAGGTATTTAATTATTGCAAAGTTTGGAAATTAGATGAGTTGGTCAACATGTGCAGTGAATTATAGTGATACCATTATACTGTGTGCCATGACACTTTTTACTAAACTTTCTTTCGTGCAAATCGTCAATTTTATGCTTTATTCGTTCATATAAAAAACGTATACCTAGGCATTCTATTTAAAAAAATTGATAAAAATAATAATTAAATATCAAGAAATGTAAACAAATATTTTGGACACCCGATATGCTAAAGATTTATTTCAAAAATGGTTTTCAGTAAATACATCATTATCAAATAACATCCCACATTTTTAGAAATAGCGGTTAATAAATCACAGTCAAAAAATGTTTGTAAATTGCCCCAAAAAAAAAAAAAACAGAAAAAAAATCATAACTTTGCAAAGCTGCATCCGATTGGCAAAATATTTTAGGGTGTAATACAGGACCCGTCGAGGCTTAACTGGCGCTAAGGAAATATAGGCTGTTCTATTTAAAAAGATTATACTTTCTTGTGTGACTTGCTTTTGTGACACCTTGTATAATTGAAAATAATTTTAAGTTGTAGTAGAGACGAAACATTGAAAGTTTTGTTAAGAAAGTTAGCCGTTTTGCACAATCTTCCGAGAGAACACTAACTGGAGATCCTTTATACTTTAATGTACATTATTAAAAATTATTGCAATTTTATATATAAATAACTATTACTCCGTTAATATTTGAGTTACTAACATCGGTCAAAAAACAAATGAAAGCTAATTGTGTGCTCTAGAACATTTATTAAAATTATTTTTTTGAAAATTGACTAGAAATTTCAGTACAAATGTCTCAAGTCTTCAAAAGTTTAAATTTCCGTAATATTTAAATTATTCTTTAATTTTGTAAGTTTATCGTTTAATTTATCACAAAATATGTAATCATACTTTCTGTAAAATGTGAAGTGAGGAATGGAACAAAAAAAGAAATTTAAAATCGGAGCAACGGTTATTGAGATATGTGATTTTAAAGAAAATGTCTCTGGCGGTCATTTTTTCTAAATGGTGGTTTTAGCTCACTTCGGGATTTTTTGGGATTTTATGATCTTATCCTACATTAATAGAGCTATCCATTGCAATAAACAAATAACTGTCCCCAAATAGTTCACGCCAAACCCATTTTACATTGAGATTTGCCTGGTGGTGCGGGAGCTAAGTGGCTTTTTCGGACACTCATCGTTACAAGCATTTTCTATGCGCTGATTAATTCTATCGAACTTAAATAACGACAAAATAGACTTCTGGCATATGTCAGCCCGTCGAGTTGGCCATGGTTCAAGATATAAAAATCAGTGAAATTATATCATCGTTACAAAGCCAATTTCTTTTGTGTGTACACATTTTATGTTTAGAATGAATATAATAAGATCGCCAGAAAGTTTGGACCATCAAGGGCGCAACCAGAAAGGTCAAAGAGGAGTTATATAACATCATCGTTACAAACTTTTTTAAGGTTGAGCATGTTTATTTAAATGTTTTGAACACAGAAAAAAATTCCCAGAAAGAAACTCCCGTCAGTAAGGCTAGCCAGAAAGAAAATGTTTAGGATTTTTGAAGAAAATTGGATTTTTTTTCGCATATTTCATCTCAGAACTCTAAACTCATCGTTACAAGTTCTGGCTCCTTTTTAAAACATAAATATAAGCTCCTTCAACAATAGAATTGCCTCCCCGTAAAGTTCTTAGTGTCAACAAAAGTACCATAGGCTCTTTAATACAGGAATTTAACACTTTCGGCTAACTTAACTCTGTACCGTGCCTCAGATGTATTGTATCATTATTACCTTTCTGGCTGCGCCTCCTGACGGCCCACACTTTCTGACGATCTTATTTTATTCATTCTAAACATAAAATGTGTACACACAAAAAAATGAGCCTTGTAACGATGACATGATTTCACTAATTTTTAAACAGTGTTCGTGACGCTCCTGACAGGAGGTGCCCCGCCAGAAGTCGATTTTATGAATCGTTATCATCCATTAAACCATAAAAATATCTCAAAGTACATAAAACGATGAGCTGCCGAAAAAGCCACCTAGCTCCCGCTCTATGGTCTCTATTAAAGATTTTTTAATACCTCAAATGACAAAGATGACATTTTTCAATATCCATGTAGGTAATTGAAGAAGGGCTATATATACATGGAAAACTAGCTCCACCAAGCGTTCAACCACTTCACCAAAGACTCCTGGAGAGGTTTGTTCAATTGAAGGAAAGTTTAGGATCAATAAATCACCAAAATTCCAACAGTATCGTAAAGTAAGTTCTTTTATTTACCAATACCAAACGGTTACATTATGGCCCGCCCTGACTTCATTGTAGTTTTTTTTCCAATTTTGGCCTTGTAATGCACTAACCGACTAAGTTAGTTTTAGGTCGCAAATATTTGAGTCCATTAAAAATAGTGTATTGTTTTATTAGGAGTAAAAGTGATACTTTTGTGACGAGTCTGTAGGTTTGCCGGATGAACAAAGCGAGTCTGGCAATTACAGACGAGTCACAATAAGTGGCTTTTATTCTTTATGCTATTTTTTCTTCAAACGTCGATTAGCTATAAAAAAAATAAAGATAAAAAATCTCGAATTTTACCATCAAAAACCCATTATGTTAATATCGCACAGCCGTCTAAAAAGTTAAACTTTAATGTCATGAAATGAGTTAAGAAATGTCATGTTTTTCTGACGTTTGAAGAAAAAATATATTCACAAAAATGGTCCGTTTTTAACCCCCTCTCACCTCTTTAAAACAATAATTGTTAAATGAACATTCGTTTGTAAACTACCTCCCCTTACAGTTTTTCAAAAATATTCTCTTGAATAGTTTGCCATCAGAAACTTCACCTTTTATGCACCCCCTCTTCCTCCGCTAAGTGAACTTATCCTTTGAACGACCTCTTTTGTTATTTCTATGTAAAATTTTAAAAATATTTGTTCACCGTTTCTTTACGTATTATTTTATTTTTTTATCTAGCACCCCTCTGCCTCCATTACCAACTGAGAAGCGTCTGTTGATGGAAAATGGAAGCAATAGATCATCCGGTTCCAGTGGAAACTATGGTCATCTTGTCGAACACCACTCGGCTGACTATGATAATATTTACACCAAACCCACGGTACTTACTGACATACTTTCTAAGCTTCCTACTTCTAAAAGCAGTCATTTGCATGAAATGAATTTTAGGTATAACAAAAGCACAGACGAGTGTTGCCTGATTGAAAATAATAATAATAATAATAATAATAAAAATTCTCATTTTTTTTAACTATTACTTTAGTTATCGATATGCTTGGCTTTATAATTTGATTTTCTTTAGATTTTATCTGAAAATTGTAGAAATTATTATGACTATTCACCTGGAAGTTAGCTAATCTTTTTTTTTTTTTTTTTGAGAACTTGTTTTTCCACTAATAGGAAAATTTAACAATAATCTCGAAGAGCATCTTTTACTATCAGGTTAGGTAATAAAACTATTGGATCTTATTTTGTAGTCGTCTATGAGGCACTCAACATGTAAAATGCTCAGATAAACAAAGAAATATATGGATAAATAATACTTTCCGTCTCCGCGTAAGGTATATCACGTATTCATTGTTTACATGTCTATCGAGGCGTTCATTGGTTCTCTTCCGAAGGACGTTGACCGTTGTTTACATTTTCTTGTGCCGCCATATTGTTTTATTGCTTTTAACGCTGTTTTTATCCAGTTATAAACAATTTTGTGTTGATTTTGCAGTTTAATCACGTTTTATACGGTTCAAAAATGACTACGGATTGTTTAATTTACTAAAAGACCTACAAAAGGGAGTAATCTCGTTCGTTTTATATGCAAGCATTGTTGTGTACATAGTCGTAGGTTAGGGTTATAGTTAGGTTTATTGTCTTATTGTTTTGTTGATTTAGCAATAAATAATTTTTCCTTCTGCCTCTCTCGTCTTTACACTCAAGTAAAAAACGTAAAAAGACAGTTGTGTGATTATCAGATAGATTAATAGATTTAGATTTATTTCTCTAAATTTAAATGTTACATAAGTATACCTATTTAAATTTGGTACGAGTATTTCAAACATTACAGAATGTTTACATTATTACATAATAATAGACTGTATTAACTTTTCAAAATAATAATGCACTGGGTTCGATCCCCAGCTTTAAAATTGGCAACGTTGATATGTAATGGATGTATATCTGCGTTTTTCTAAATGTGTAACCCCCTTCTGAACAGTCTTGACTTTGAAATTGTTGGGGTTGCCTGATATATGTGGTACGTTATGTTGTTATTCCGTAGGCTCCCAGAAAATATTACGTTTAGAAAAAAGTGACTCGCTCTCCTACAGGTAACCGACCAAAATTTGAAGCATTTACAATTAGGTATGCTTTAATCGTTTCAAGTTTGATGACTTTTATGTAACCCGGACAGGAAAAAGATGTTTAAGAAAAATGTTTGTTTCCTAGTAATTTTACCAAGAGACTCATTTCACTTCCGTTATCGTATCAAGGGTGTCTCATATAATTTGCTTTTTAATACTAACAAGAGTCGAGTCGAGGCTACTCTCTGCTTTATCTTTGCTTTTACTAGAATTAATTCAGAATCGATACCTATAGACCCGACGAGAGAGGAGGTGATGCCCTCGGGCTTGTCTAGGGGGCCCGGAAATTTTAAAATTTTTTGAGGGTCCATATTTTCTCTCCACGGCTCTGCCAAGATACCGATATAAATTAAATTTACTAAGTTAGAAAATTAACTGCAATTTATTATATTTTTTAATAGCCATATCAGATTGAAATAATTTGATGCGTTGTATCGAAAACAGATTTGATAAAGAATCTGTTATCTTTATCGTAACTATATTCAACAATATTAAAATTAAAAACTGGAAGTAATGGTGCGGGAGCTAAGTGGCTTTTTCGGGCACTCATCGTTACAAGCATTTTCTATGCGCTGATTAATTCTATCGAACTTGACAAAATAGACTTCTGGCTTATGTCAGCCCGTCGAGTTGGCCATGGTTCAAGATATAAAAATCAGTGAAATTATATCATCGTTACAAAGCCAAGTTTTTTTGTGTGTACACATTTTATATTTAGAATGAATAAAATAAGATCGCCAGAAAGTGTGGGCCATCAGGGACGCAACCAGAAAGGTCAAAGAGGTAAAAAAACGAAGTTATATAACATCATCTTTACAAACTTTTTTAAGGTTGAACATATTTTATGTTTTGAACACAGAAAAAAATTCCCAGAAAGAAAATGTTTAGGATTTTTTAAGAAAATTGGATTTTTTTCCGCATATTTCATCTCAGAACTCTAAACTCATCGTTACAAGTTCTGGCTCCTTTTTAAAACGTAAATAAGCTCCTTCAACAATAGAATAGCCTCCCCATAAACAAAGTCAACAAAAGTACCATAGGCTCTTAAATATACAGGAATTTAACACTTTCGGCTAACTTGACTCCGTACCGTATCTCACATGTATTGTATCATTATTACCTTTCTGGCTGCGCCTCCTGACGGCCCACACTTTCTGGCGATCATATTTTATTCATTCTAAACATAAAATGTGTACACACAAAAAAATGAGCCTTGTAACGATGACATGATTTCACTGATTTTTAAACAGTGTTCGTGACACTCCTGACAGGAGGTGCCCCGCCAGAAGTCGATTTTATGAATTGTTATCATCCATTAAACCATAAAAATATCTCAAAGTTCATAAAGCGATGAGCTGCCGAAAAAGCCACTTAGGTCCCGCTCTATAAGGTAGTGCATTATGTAGAGTATATTTGTTTACAATATAGAGATTTAAAAGTAATATGATGTTATTTTTGTTTTATGTATATGGTACGGGTAGTGTATGACCAGATTCATTATACAGTATCGGAAAATCTTGGATTAGGCATGCAAACAGAGCTGCCTACGCACATGTAATGAGGAAAGCAGGTGGCACGAGTAGGATGTGTTATACGATAATAAAAAATAGCCTAGTTGTTTCGCTCTCGCTTGCTCTTATTGTCATACCTAATCAAACGCTTGCCGGTACTGTTGAGTGATAAGTATGTAAACTTTTAGATGAATATGTTATACTGTAATATGAAAAAATACGAGTTGGTTTCATTTATATGCTAACATATATAGATGTTTTTATTTTCTTGACCGTTAATATCAAATTAACTTGATGCAGTTATATCCTGGGTTATCGGTCTTTATAATAAAATTACTCTTTTCTTACGTTTCGGTTTATTCAACCATCGTCAGAGAACTACAATTAAGTGAAGACCAATATTTTTTTAAATGCTATTTTGTATACACATACAATTTAAATCCATGTGTATAAAAAATAGCATTTGAAAAAATATTTGTCTTCATTTAATTGTAGTTCTCTGACGATGGTTGAATAAACCTAAATGTAGCAAAAATAATAATTTTATTATAAAGACCGCATAACCCCAGGATATACCTATATCAAGTTACTTTTATATCCTAACTTTTTTTTTTACTCAGAAAATGTAGAGTAACTTATCGTTTAAGAACCATTTAACATTGAGAATTGACAGTTCAATACTTTCATTTCTCTTCAATACCACATTTTGTAAAAATTCTAACCAAACAGTACTCTTTTTGTCTCAATAGAGTCGTATTATTGTCAGATATAGTATTAAGTAATAGTCGAGAACATTAACCGATTATTTTAAAAATTTTAACCCCATTATCTGTCTACGCCTCTGATTAGGCGACTCCATAAACATAAACATTCCTCTCCACTCTGCTCCTTTGAAGGTTATCCTCCCTACACACAACTTCTGTGTACTTCAAATGAGATTATTTATCCATATATTTCTTTGTTTATCTGAGTGTAAAATGCTAATTAACAAGTTGTTTGATCATTGTGCATGAAAAATCGCAAAAAAGTCCTGCAAACTGATAACAACTAACGTATTTAATAATAACTGTGAGGTAAAAGTATCAAAAGTACTGCCATTATGCCATTATGAAGCACTCTGAAAAAGTACTTTAAACTCATGAGCCCTAAGCACTTTTTAAAAATTTAAATAATGGAGTATATATTATTCCATGATGTAAGGAAATATGGTGTTCTTATGCGCAGGCTTCGAGATCAGGCAATAGCGTAATTCTTCCCAATTGCATCCATGTTGAATTGTCGGCGAATGAGAAAGGGGCATCAAATAGCGGCCAATTTAAAATGCAATGAAATTTGTAGTCTTATAAGAGATTTATGAAATACTGAACAATTAGTTCATATAAAAAATAGCATTGATGAATATAGAAACTTCGAGGTATAACAAAAGTTTATATTTCTGCACTTTTTGCCCAGTGATGAGCAAATAGGCTATATTAAATAAGTTATGCACGTAAGGCCAATTAGAATTGACCTTTTTAAGAATGTCTAGTTAGATTCATATGATCCATGTTTTGCTCAAAATCTACCAATATCAATTTTAAAAAGTATATTATGTTCATATAAAAGAACTGTATGCATCAAGATAGAATAGTAGACATTACCTCCGTAAATGTGAAAAAGTTGTTAACCTTTACATTTTCAATTTAAAAATTATATTGAACCTTTAAAAATTGTATAACTATATAGGTTTCATATTTTTTTATAATAATATATATATAAATCACTCCCATTCGAATTTTCATGTATTTTTTAATGTGCAAAAAATGTAGTACATTATTTATCGTGAAAGTCAGCCTGTAACTCGGAAAATTTGCAGTTACAAAAAAATTCCAAGAGACAAAAAATGTTTAGAAAGCCTCAATACGTACGTCTGATTTTTCTCAAATTTTCCAATGAAGTATTTTTAAACCAGTACAATTTCAAAGAAAGGGATAGTTTTTCATGTTTTTCCGGAAAAACTCGGTGAAAACGCACTTTACAGAAAAGTTGGAAATAAAATAAGTCTATTTCGATGATACATTCACCCGAATTTTTTCAGATTTTTTTTTCAATTTCTACATATCCCCTCCCCCACTTTTATTAATTCTCGAGTGGCCATCATATCTCGAAAAATATGCATTTTTTAAAAAAATTTACAACAGTAAAAACATCTTATACAATGTATTGTTTTCTTTTTTTTTATTTCTGACCTAATTCTACAAGTTACGGAACCCGATCATTTCCTACTCTAATCTTTTTTTCAACTTTTTTATTAACGTCATTACAAACACATTACACAAGACTTCATCAAAATCCATTCGTTAGCACTCAAATTAGAGGTGAAACCCCCTCGTTGACTAGACTATACATATTTAATATTTATGTTGAATAATTCTTACGTTGTTATGTTGTTCTATATAATGATGCCTTCATTTTTATTCTTTAAAAACCGGTAATCCTAGCATGACACTCTTCGCCATTGAATTTTTAAAATTTGTCCAATTATGAAAATAGCTTTCAAAATTCCATATAAGTACTCTTTGTTATAGTTTTTTTGTCATTTTTTCAGTTGCTTTTCTCAATTTACCTTTTAATGTAACATTTTCATCCTTCAGTTTCACATTTTCACACTTCAGTTCTAAAATTTCAGTGTTCACTTGAAGATTTTCAGCTCTTAATTTAGTATCCTCAATTTCTACTTCGTTAATGCAAAAACTATCTTGCCTGAAAAATATTTACAAATTATTTTCCAGAGTCATTTTATCTTACCATTGTTGAGGTTAACTACGTCTCGGTCACAAAAATTAATCCTTTTTGCTATATTCTCGTCCTTTGGCAGTCGAAAGTAACTAATATTACTATTTTTAATGTTTTTATTCCAGTTTTTGCAACTTTTTCTTTACTAAACAATCTGACTTTTCAACTACTTTGTCAACATAAATAAATGACAGATGTATTAAATATGGTGGCGTTAGGCAAGGCGCAGTAGAGGACAAAAATGAGACCTTCATTTGCACACACCTTATTTCCTTACATCATGTATTATTCTATTGAGGCTATAACTTCATTGAATTTAAGTGTTATTTATAAAAAAAGGTCAACAAAAATGATTTAGGATGACAGAATTAGAAAAAGAATGTTACAATTTGCCAAATGCACAATATATTTTTTCTACTCATGTATATGAAAATAACAATTTTTCCACTGTCTATTCTATATGAAAGTGACATTTTCTTACTCTAGAGATGAAAATATATTTTTTTTAAGGTTAATTTATAGATTTTCTATTTGTCATATGCAAATTACAAAGAAAGTTAATTGTTTCCCGAAATAAGCAAATTAATAAAAATGAATAACAGAAGTCCTAATCGCAATCTTCACTTATTTATATTTCTTTAATTTCGTTGTGGAGGGGCTGGGAAATTTTGATGTGACACTGCCTAAATTTAAATACTATATTCGACGCACATTTCATTAACCACATTGACATTATATAGAGATGATAAAAACTCTCTTAACAGTTTTAATCATCTCCAATTGATAGCAATATGGTTGGTGAAACACACATGGAGTGTAGCATTCAATTCTTTTAATGTTTGCGGAAACTATTTTCTAGGTAATATAAACTTGGTAATATTATTTTGCTTATTTTATAATTTATTAGCAAACTAAGAGATATTTACAAATCTGAACTGGATTGATTATAAAATATTGAAAATTAGTCCATTAAATAAAAAATATGCTTGTATGAAATTTAATATGCATTATATATTGGTAACTTTATACTAAATGCAGAACTAGAATTAATAAATACTGAAAATTTCATACCTCACTTTTTTAGCCAATCAGGAGTTTGTTCTTGGTTTCGTTACCATAGGAACCCAAAAAATTTCCAGAAATTTTTATCCTCCAGGGTACCCTGGTCGAAATTAATAAGTGGAAATTTTTCTGTCAAATTATTGACATATGATCATATTTGATATTTGCTTTTACATAAAAATGGAATTTTATTTGTCATATTAAACGAGATAATTATAAAAAAAAATTATTGAGCTTGTGAAACGGCATCTTATTTCGTGTCTAATTATGATACTGAATATTTCAAATGTGTTTGAAAATCCTTTAAAAACTCCTCACGTTTCAATGGTGAATACATCGGTGAAGAATCTATACCAATTAAATGTCTATGCTTGACTACATAAATATAATATTTTGAAATAATTATTCCACCTATTTTAGTGAACAAAACTTATTTCATAACACAAATAAAGTTGTCTTAAACAATTTTCAGTAATTTTTTGAAACTAAAATGGGTGAAAAAGATATTATTTATCTATTATACGAATATAGGTGTTCCGGTTCACCCAAACTGTTGTAACCTTAGATTTTTACAACTAAAATAGGTGGAAATATATTTTTTTATCTTTGTTTCCAAAACGTGACATTTTACTAACTCTTACACTTATGACTTATGACATAACAATACTAATTCTGATGCGTTTCTATCATTTTGTCACCAAAATCCATTTATGGCCTACTAATCTTATACCTTGTTTTGTCTCAGAATAATCTTAATGTCAGTTGAAATTTATTTAGGTATGAAATTTTCTTACCGAATATCCCACGAGCTTAAATTAATATCCGGAAATTTTTCCTCGTTCATGAATATTTTAAGAAAATTATCCCTCGATTTCAAAATATTCATGACTTCGAAAAAATTTCCGGAAATAATTTAAGCTCTAGGGATATTATAAGTGAAAATATTTTAATAAATGTTAAATATGAATCAACGTTAAAAGATTCTTGGGCCATTTGCAGAAGTCTTGCGTAGGGTCGCAAAATGGATCTCGTTAGTCTCAAATTAATCTTTGAGCAATTCTAAAGAGAGCATATCTTTTCGTTTTTCGAAAAAACGCGAAAACCACCCTTATTTAATGGATGAAAATATTTAAACAAGGCCAATATATACTGAATATTTAAAAAATGATGATTATTATAACTCTGATTTTATTAAAAATGGCAACAAAATAATGCGAATAACGAACACGAACCCCATTGTACTATGCACAATAGAAAACCACCCCTAACGAAACGAAACAGTGAAAAATAAGCATTTATAAAATAAGGGTCCCTTTGTAGTCTTGGTCTCGCTTTTTACTTCTCATCTTAAATTTTTGCACGTGTAGTATATATTCTATAAATAAATGATGATACAAATAAGTTAAATTTGGATTGTCTTATTTCTTTGTGAATGTCGATCCTCAGCACTTTGTGTTTTTATCCCCGTCATGTAGAGAATATACAGACAGTTGAAATAATTATGTGTTTATGCAACACCACCTAGAGATTAAAGCCAGACAACCAGCTGACATAACGTCACGTCAACGGCCGACCGACTAACCGTGACTGGTTATTATTAGTGCTGTCAAATGCAGTGTCAAATAAAACAAATCATTGTTGTATCTTATTGTTTATTCTGTGTTTTAAACGTGTAAATGTGATCTAAAACCCACTTTAATAAAACAGTCAACAAATAATACATTCCAGTGATAGTTATAAAATACTTAATTGCCGTGCAAAATGGTAAACAAATGCTGTGTTCCTCGCTGTACTGGTAATTATGCCACCGGGGAAAAGGTACACGTTTTTAAATTTCCCAAAGCTGAGAAACTGAGAAACAAATGGATTAAAGCTATTCATCGAGAAAACTTTAAAATTTCTATGCACTCTGTGGTGAGTTATTATTTGCACTCTCGTAATCTAAATCGAACGAAACTAAAATTGAGGCTAGGTTTTCACTTATCTTATATGAGTGACCAAATATGCTTTTCGTTAGTTAGTTTTGCCTCAGAATTTAATTAGGTACCTCTTTTATTAAAAAAAAAACTGTTTTACTTTATAAGAATTAGTAGAAGCAAATTAGAAGTGATTTTTATTGTTCTAATTACGTCCAAATGTATTATTTGTCTCAATATCTAAAACCAATATATGCATATTTTTTATTATAGTATAAGTAAAACATCACTCTAAGCTTAAAAACAGCAAACATTACGCAGATAATAAATATTTCTTATTTGGGAGTAGTCACATGTAGTATAATAGCATTGCTTTAATGCATTACGCTGTATATGCTGGGCCTTCCTTCAGTGACGTCACCAGCTGGTTGTCTGGCTTTAATCTCTAGGTGGTGTCGGTTTATATTATCCGCTAGCCAGCAGCTAGTAGAAGTTGCAGTTGGGTATGAGAATGGCAGACTGATAATACCTATTCATTTTACTCGAAAATGGCACAATTTACTTTTACGTGGTGACACAAATTAAATACACGGCCCATATTTTTTATTTTTTTTTATTAATAAGTAAAAGTATGCGGCAAAGTCCGACTGCAACTTTCTGTTCCAAAGGCCACCTTCATTGGTCAAGAACTTTTCTTACCAGATTTGCTGTTCAGGTGATGTTTCCATCAAATATTGCAAAATAAATGTTTATCAAACTCGGCTAAATCTGGTCAATTAGCTTCGAGATGTCTATCAGTTGTCATAGACATGCTCCTCAAGATTTTTGTGTTTTTCCAGGTGGTTTTTATCAAAGTTGAGAGTAATACCTAGAAACAGTTTAGATGATTTTTTCTCTCTACTTTGGGGCGAGTGTAGAGGCGTCGTACACGTATTTCGATACTTACAGTGAAGCACGCTCAGTGCGGTTAGTAATTGCATGGGTGAAACCCATCTGAGGAAACACAGCGATGTCGTCCCACTTTCTAGTGGCTTGTATATCAGAGTTACGTGGAAGCTATGTAATTTTAAGGCGAGGATTACGTAGTGGATACACCATCCTTCGGAGGGGATGTAAAGCAGTCGGTCCCTTGTCTATTAAATATTAGGCAAGTAAAAGATCCCTACTTTTCAACAGAGAAGAGGTTCAGCAAAATTTCCAGGTTGGGTTGGCTCGTCTCCTGGCGTCGGTGATAGGCCCTGGTAGCGGAAATAGGCCGACATTAAATAAATGGTGGATGAATATCACAAATTTGCTTGGCACGTTTAAGCCGGAAAGCCGACAATTCAAATGTACGCTAATAAATGACCGTAATAGTGCACTCTAAAATAGGCTCATTTAGCATATTTTTTAAATTCATATTTCGAAAGTACACCTAGTAGTTAGTAAATGTGCAAAATATTACATTATTTTTTCAACTCCTCAAAATAAATAATGAAAATAGAGCGCGCGAAAACGCAGTGTGACGTCAAACCACTCTAGCGGCCGACCGCTTGCTTGCTCCCATATAGTTTCATACGGCAAGCACAACAGACGTGCTATAACCGCATAAATCATAAAACCAGTCAAGCGAGTGCGGTGACGTCATCCGCGCCGGACGTTTCAAATACATTACGAATTGGAAATCAAATATTACAGTTAATATTAATGCTAGCGGACTAATTTTTTCACTATATACTTAAAGGGTTAAATACTTACGGAAAATGCAAAAATAAATTGTAAATTAAATATCACTAAATGAGCCCATTGAAGTAGGAAAATTCTACTAATTACTCATCCCTTATACCTGCGTACTGAGCACGGTGTATTAAATATGGTGGTCCGACGTAAGGCACTTTCCTATGAAAATAATGGCTTTATAAGTGCATGGTTTCAATTTACTTTGATAGATGGCGCGAGCTTTAAGGTCCTACAATTACCTGCGTATAAATAGGTATGTGCATCGTATAACCAACATAACCTCAAATTTTAAGTTTTTTAAGTTTATACTCATTTTTATATTTAAAAATTCTCACAAATATTTTTTCAATATTGTTGATTAATAAAAATAGACTGCTAATTATAGGTTAGATTCCTAACCTGCAAGATGCGTTTTATTTTATTGTGACAAACTATTTAAAACTTCATAAACATTACGTTGAGCTATATTTTGGTTGGAAGTACAGGAACTAGGCAGACAATTTAATAATAGCTACATACTACGTGTCAATCTTAAGAAATATATATTTTTGAGGTTAGCTGTGATGTCACGTGCAGATGCCCCATAGACGAATTACCATGCTGCATGTAGTGTTGCATATATGGGGCCCGTGCACCATTTGGTTTTTAATTTAGCTATTTAATATCAGATGTCACTGGAATCTTGTTTCACTAAACACAAACGAAAGGCCGGAAATGTATGCAACACTCAGTGGCGGATCTAAGGTAAAAGGCTCAGGTGGCAAACGCTTTGAAGGGCCTATTTTTTCGGATGATAACCTATATAATCTACAGTATAAGAGCTCTGAGGGCCCTTTTGCACAGGGGGCCTAGGTGGCATTTGCTCATTGGCCGCCCAGTTAGATCCGCCACTGGCAACACTGCATACACATATGCACAGAACCTGCAAAATTATCTTTCTATGCGTAAGTAACGACGGACCCTATTGTTCCTGCCATCTATTACATTATGTACAAAGTAAGCACTTATGAAGCCACTGTGCGGGCTCTTGTGGCATCACCTATTTAATACACCCCGGTACTGAGTAACCGGATTCGGTCAGTCATATTCCAAACTTTAAAGGCTTTACCTCTCACACACGAACCTAGTTCAATTGTAAACTCTATCTTGTTAAATTTTTGTTAAATAAATACCTTCTGATTACACGCTTTTATTAGTTACACTCGCAATATAGGTTAGTTACACACCAAGCAGAAGTGAATCCCAAGTGCCATTCCAAAATTCGAAAATTGTTTGTCCATTACAGCTTTTGTTAAATCTATTCTGGGACCTGGGACTGTATACGGGGGCGGATTCAGAGTTGACTTCTGGAGGGACACCGAAGAAAATTCATAGTAATACTCTTATTATGGATGTCTCTTTCCTGGACATGGCCACCTTAACACGGCATATTTCACACTTCGGTGGGGGGGGCATGTGCACCCTTGCCCCCCCCCCCCCCCCCCCGATCTGCCACTGACTGAATATTTTATTTATTCATTAATTTTCTGTGTATCACTGTTTGAAAAGTGATATTTTGAATAGGGTGAATGCATCGTAAGGAATTTAGCAAAGAATTGAGGATATATAATCTCAACTCTTTTACTATAAAAAATAAAACATTTAAAAATAAGAGAACTTTACATAAAGTAAATTGAAAATTTGAGGTATGTATTCTGTAGAGGGATTAGATTCACTCAGTCTGTGCTATGCAAGTCTACTGTTAAAGCCAAAAATATTGTCACTATGTACTCCAATTTCAAATCCTCCATACATGCATGGGCCCTATATGAGAATTTGAGGTTATGTATTCATGTCAGTGTATTGGGATACAAATTTTATTTATATTTGCTACAGATGATCAATATAACTAAATATTTAGTTATATCTATAATTTATAGCAAATCTAAATAAAGGAACATATACGATTATGTCATGACATCACATGCACAAAGGGTGAATTCACAAATAATTGTATAAACTTATTGCACATTTCTAATGTGCAGATAGTTTCATTGAATTTTATTGTATCTTCTTTATCACTTACATTGGTGAATGGCAAAGGACAACTTAAAAAAAAATAAGCATTTTATATTATTCATGTTTATAAATTTGATTTTTTTACAATACATAAATTAATATTCTGTGCAAATTTTACATGATAACGTCAATGATTAAATTAATGATTACAGTAGAATCAATAAAATATATATTGACAATGATAGTAGACCATAAAGATAAAAATGGATTATTTGAATTTTTTTATTAAAAAGCATCCGCAGATGTCTTAAATCAGCTGTGTGATGCAAAGGCCGTTTGATTTATTGTTGAAGATATCTCTGAGTGATAAAAAAAATAACAAGTGACTAAACTGATGACGCCAAGGGGTTGTTTTAATTAATTATTCTTCCAGATGGAATGAGCATGTTCCACCATTTTCAACTAGAATTGATAAGTGGACGAATGCATTTGATTGAGACAATATATGCATTTAACATTGCATGTAAAAGGTTTTATTTTAAATTACGTAAAATATTTAACTAAATACTCAACGTGAGTCACCAAACGCTGATATTTCACCAGTGATTCATAAGAATATGAATCCCTGTCGAACTTGTTATCCCTATACCGCAGAATTTGGATACAAAATTATCTAAATATACGACAGCGGCTGTTATAATAATGAAGTTATAAACCATGCACATAACTGAGGAGACATTGTGGTAACGAATAAAAGTGTTTACTTCTGTAATGTGAGACCAACTAAACACAAATATCAACTTGATTAAATTTTTGCTTCTATTACAAAAAA
The DNA here is from genome assembly GCA_936432065.2 of Rutpela maculata. Taxonomy (NCBI): domain Eukaryota; kingdom Metazoa; phylum Arthropoda; class Insecta; order Coleoptera; family Cerambycidae; genus Rutpela; species Rutpela maculata. The sequence goes on from OW386286.2 coordinate 178,146,305, forward strand.
ATGTATGTAAAAGTACGCAATTAATATATTATTTAACTATTTTAGGAAAATGATAGACCAATTCTTAGTCGAGAAAACTTAACACTGCCGATGGCAGTTAATAATAATACCGCACCACCAATACCTCAAAGGGAATCCAGACCACGTTCTCAGGGATTTAACAATACGAGTTATTCAGATTTAAGGACCCCAACCAGAGGACCTTTGGAATACAACAGTTCGAGTTTACCATCTATGAAATCGAGGTACACATAATTTACTAGCAAAATAAAATAAAATAGGACAAAGAACAATTAGTTTTTGCATCATATAACTTGAATTAGATTTTATCAATGACCCCTTTGCATCGCATTTAAACCTAGATCAATACCACTGAAACTAAAAGTAAGAAAATTGTTTTTCTGGTAGTCAGTCAGTCTAGGTATTCTACACTCCTCAAAGCTTGTTACAAATGCCTCCAAGTCTTGGTTGGTTGGCTTGAGTAAATTAATGGCAGGTTACGTATAAGAAGTCCAAGCATTAGTTTATCTTTAAATGAGCGATTTTCTAGTGTGAGAATATAGAGTATAATTGTATTCCTAATCATGCAATCCTACAGAGTGCGATCTACAGTAATTGGAGCACATTTTCTGGGGCATCGCGACGTAATACTAGCATTAAAACCATTGTATTTATTTGTATGTAATATTAAGTCTACGGCAATAATGCATTCGGTTTTTTTATGCTAACTTTTTTGTTTTTGACATGGGGCATTTTTTCTAAGGGTAGAGGTGTGCCAAACAAAACAGTGCAAGATGAGGGGGATATTTGCGATTATTTTTTCGGTATCTTGAGTGATTTGCTAGTTATAAGAACTTTTTGTTTTTGTGTCGTTATTGATGGATTTGACACTCTTTGGTAGTAATGTTGCACCTCGGGCGAGAGGCTCGAATGCTGTTTGTACTAGGCTCTCCTAGACTACAGATATAGCAATATCTGTAGTCTAGGAGGGCCTGGTTCAGATCCTTGTACATTGTTCAAAAGGTGGTAGGGCGGGGGTGCAGTGGACAAGTTCCGTGTTTCGTGTTGGTTGAAACCTATCCCACCACTACACTTTTGCTCAAGAGATAGCCACTAAACTCCACTAGCCCCTATTCAAACAGGAAATTCAAACACTAAACTTACCAACACCAACCCTGGAAATTCTGTAATCCAACCATGCATTGTTGCAAGAGATAGAGACATGTTTACTTAGAACTGAACTGATTAAACTAGTGCAAATGTAGTAGTCATGAATCATGAACAGCCCTACAACAAAAACCCCAGCAGCAAACAC